>OY751319.1:11025599-11443099 GCA_963564615.1 Rhorus exstirpatorius
AACTTTTTTGGACTAAGACATACTGCCATCGGTACTCAAATTTATCATCTCGAAGAGCAAACTGCGCACAGGATTCTTGGTCCAATCTGAGAATGGATATCCATCCCGTAATGATTCACAAAGTCGTTACAATTTATTTTTTGTCCCTCAGGCAAAGTGCTTTGCCCGAGAGTTGATAAAATGTTTCTGCAAAGCCTCATGACCAGTCAACCATGAATCCCATGAGAAGTAGTATTCCGATAGCTGGATTTTTCTACTCTCCTTAAGTGATGAACTAATCCATTCGTGTTATTCCTATTCTCTTGCTGCACGAAAGCTATTAATCTTTTCATTGCGAATCCATTTCATTATGAATTCTCGGACATTGCGGTTATACGGACGTGACGAGAGCAAGAGTAATCGATGAAGAATAAAATTCAGCATGTATATAATGGCGGAAAAGATCATTTCATCATTGACGTTTCGGAATTCGTTTCTGGTACCATTGTAATGTCCAAGCAGGAGTCGAGTCTAAAACCGAGAGCTCTTCGCGTCTCTATCTTTTTTTCCTCTCACCCCACTTTCCTCGCTCTCATATCTATATCTAGCAATCTAGCAATTCATTAACCCAGATATTTCGTCGTTGTATATATGTTTTCTGGTGCGTTACGAACACCTTTACTCCTATTTTCTCAAAGGATCTCTCCGTCCTCACGACCGAGCGCAGTATGCATCTCGTGAAACGGGCGAGTGGCTTTTTATTACGTCTGAATGTAGAATATATATACATTACACGTGTGCATTACCAGGTGAAGGTATAAATGAAGGAATTGAAGGAAAAGTCCGGTATATGCGTTTATGGCTTTTCGTCATTAAAAATTGTCCGGAGTATCAACGCAGAATGCGTGTATAGTTGCCACTAATAAGACGAGCGTAACGAGGACGAGGACGATCCACAGCTTTGCTAATTACCATGATTAATGCTTCTCAAAGAAGGTAGCCCTCTTTGAAATGGGCGTACTGGGGCGCGAATTATCACAAGATCTTATAAACTTCATGAGGAAATTCTTTGATTACTCGTCTGTCGAGACCACTTTTAATTTCATCAGTTTAGAGAATGTATGTCACACATGCATACACAGGCAGACGTAATTAGAACGAAACTTAACGCTCGTGGAATTAATTTTATCCAATTAAAAATCACTCCCAATCAAATACTCAGGCTTGCATTATTTTTTTAAATTCCATTACACCAAAGAAATACCTCGAAAGTTTTCAACATTGTTGGACCATGATTCTCGTCGTGTTTAATTGTTTATTAATTGGCAACGATTTTTCACTATATCTGCTGAAAAAGTAGCCCTAGAGATTTGTGTCAATGACCAGATGATACATTTCCGTTTTTGCCTCGCGATTTTCGGGTATATATATCCTCAATTTCTCTCGAAGCCCGACTCAAGATGACATGTCATGGAGAGAGGAGAGTGAATTTGAGCGTGCAGGAATATAGCGTCGTGAAATCGCAATATCCTGGCTCGCTATAGCTGCGCGAATTACCATTGATTTTGAGACGACTGCTTTGGGGGGGGGGGGGGGGGGGGGTACCACTCTAATATTCTGTGGAGCTTTAGTCTGGTATTATCATGGTAGAGCGTGAAATCGTAATTCTCTGTAAATTCTCGAGAAAATTGTATCGACGCGAATTATTCGTAAAATTAAAATTAAAAATACGATCGAAGCTTCCTCAATTTCATTTTTTTTAATGAGGTAATGAAATAAAGGGGTATCTCATTGCATAAAATAATCCATGAAATATCGATTTATCGGTTCGACGCTCCGAATTATTACATATTCTGTAAAATTCATTGACACGATTTCGGGAAGAATATGATTATCATTTAATGCGTCATTATCGATCTAAAATAAAAGTAATTTACAATCAGAAAGTGTACAACGAAAGACGAGAATTGACCAATTTGTAGTGAATCATTCAGATGGAGATACTCGTCGCCATCACTAGGGTGGTCGATCGCTCCTCTGATGATTACTTTATGAATACAAATAAACAATATACAAGACCGGAAATGAAATTCGCCTTCGTTAAATTTTTAAGTTTTTTTTCATGACTGAATAAAAGCTTCCAACAATAACTACGAAAAATCTTGACGCAAGTAAGAAATAATCTCAAAGAAACGCTATAAAAGTTCTAGCATTTATTTATTTTTTTCATCATTTTAAACAAAGGTAAATATGTCGAGTCACGGCTCCACCTCGAAAGTGCTCCAAATTTTTTTCTATCATTCTTTACCACTAGTATGTAGTATCCCAAGTAATATTAAAGAGGCGCATGGCTTTGGACCCGTTAAAAAAATTAAAAAAGTGGTAATATCAAATGGTTTGAATGATATTGAATTGTCGAAAATCGTAATGAAGTCGTAAACCAAGCCCCCCCCCCCCCCCCCCCCCCCCCTACAAAATCACACACACACACATACACAAACAAACACACACATACAAACAAACACATACGCACCCAAGCACCAAACCGAAACCCAAACCCAATCCTAAACCGAAACCCAAATGGTGTTTCAATTAATTTCTGCGGTGTTAAATATCATGCGCCACCATATTATTGTATGTTACACCACTGCTGGATGATAAGAAACATTACGAAAAAAATTGGGGCTGTTTTAAGGTTGAGCCGTGATTCGACATATTTACTTAAACAAATTACGAATCACGTTACATTACCTATTCAATACTAGTCGCACGACTAGAGTTTGCTGGAGACTATTTTTCGATTGCACGTATCTTTATTGAAATAATTTATGAGTATTTTTTTTTTTAATGATTTAATTAAAAATTGATCAAACCTGCTCGATATCGAAGATATCGTCTATAAAGGGCCAAGCATTAAGACGAAAAATATTGGAGATAATAATACTATCACGAAAAAGCTAATGTTCCCGAATAAGCGACCAAGGTCGCGAATTTCTACACATAGGAATTCTCGTCACAATTCTCCTCCCTTATATCGTACTAAAGCCACCAACGTGGTATCAAAGGCAAAATCCCCAATTCATGATCAGCTGCATTTCGTCGTACAAGGATCGACTTAAAAAGGAGTATTTTCCCAAAGGAGCATATAAGCAAGTATAGGTAGAGATAGATGAAAGAGAGAGAGAGAGAGAGAGAGAGAGAGAGAGAGAAGCTTCGAAAAACCGACGATAAATCATCCCGACCAATAGAAAACTTTTATTCGTGAAGGGTATCGCAATTTATTTAGTGGATCTAGCCGGATAGCCTCGTCGAGTTCGCTTTTCCTTTCATTTCATTTCTTCATCATCAACCTTTTTTTCATCCGTCTGATCCTCGCAGCCCATTCGACATTCCTTGTTTCCGCCCTTCGATCAAGCTCCAGGCACTTTACTCTTCGTACTTTACTCTTCTCTCTGCTGCACTCTCTATTCTTCCGCAGTCTATTATCTTCGTTTGATTCTTTTTTCGTTTATTTTCTTCCACTTCGACTGAATCTCGAGGCAAGAAAAATTCAATAATGTAGAGAGATCGCTTTTGACCCCAGTGCAAAATTATATTCATATAAATCAGTTAATCATTCGTCATTCCGTTACTAATAATTTGCTAATTTTTTTCGACCATCATTTAAGAAAATCATTGAATCGAAATCCAGTTAAAAAAATGGAATGACACGCGACCATTGCAACATGTTTTTTTCTGAAAATTCCTTTCGATGAACTAAAACCTCGACAGGTTCTTCAGCTAAATGTACACGCCTGTAGAATTTTGATTGGAAAAATAAAATGGCTCGATTGACCCTCGAAGTCCCAGAGGAGTCGTGACGTAGGTTTTTACCGGAAGCAATTTTAATCAGCCATGAGTCATAAAACGGTACACGCTGAAATTCGAATTTCAATTTCATTCAATGCTCGATCAACATATTATTTTTCTTTTTCTTCCTATTTTCCTTCGCACCCCAACGCGACGCCTGAATTTCACTCGTTGGGCACTAAGGGTACGTGGAAATTCAGCTTTGGAAATAACCGGCTTCAAGAATATCCCCAAGGACCATTTGAGGCAATAACATAGGGGAAAATTTTAGAAGGCCGTATAAGAAAAAAATGAAAATATATTTATACCTATGCATAGGGTGGAATGAGGTAAAGAAAAATTTGTGGAAAATTCTTACTCATCTCGGGTTCTCTCTCTCTCTCTCTTTCTCTCCATTTTTCGTCCTTCGTTGTGTCTGTTCGGCTATTCACTTAGTCGCGAGATTGAGGGAGGAAACGACCCATGAAAACCGGCTCACCTTCTCCCTTTTTGAAGCCCCTCTGCCGTAGAGAGTTCTTTAACGTTTTTTCTTTTCCGTATTACGGAAAGTTTTCTTACAGAGTTTCCGCCAGGGGGATACAATATAGCAGGTATATCGGATCCAAGAAACAATGTAAAACATAAAAGGACGCAGTGACTCGTAGATTGCCTCGTTATTGGAGAAAAAAAAGATTCCTATCATTGAGCGTCAGAGGAGATGACGAAAAATTTTTAATCCACGTTTTTTTAATGTTCCATATTTTCTGTGGTAACATTTGTACAGTTCGAAACACTCGTAATCTCTCATGAGGTTAATGTTCGAAAGCTTTTTTGTTTTCATTCGAAATCGAATTCAATAGTGTACGAAAATGAAATTTGTTGTAAACAAAATAAATTCGTTTTTTCCAGTATATCCAGAGTTCGGTGGATCGAACAAAATGGATTTAATTACGAGTATACCATTTGTTTGATCAAATAAATCTCTAGCGTCGAAAACAAATTATGAATCGACGTTATATCCGGTTCTCTGTCAACTTTTTTTAACGAAAGAACGAAATTAAAGATGGCGGATATTCCTTCATTTAAGTTGTATTTCAGCGTGGCTTCCGTACACGTATATTTTACCGTATCAGTCTTGAGAGAGAGAGAGAGAGAGAGAGAGAGAAAGCGAGAAAAAGGGCGGTAGGGGAGACACGCTAACTTTGAAGGCAGCTGAGAATATCCACGTTGCAGGAGTTGATGGGGTTGCTGGGAAAACGAGTTTCCGTAAAAATCGAATTTACGAGAGGAATGGAAGGTCGTGAGGGAACGAGGGCACTATGGTACCTAACTTTTTCTGAAATGGTGGCCCTTGGGCTAGATCACGATGCCCCTGTTACACGGAGAATAACAGCGGTACTAATTTTCTAAAGATATTTCGTTTCAGTCGGAACGTAGTTGAGGAAAGTTCGAATTTCTCTCACTCTATCTCTCTTTTTTCCTATCCAATCCACTTTTCGTCTCATCCACATCCTATAATAACCTCTTTCTCCGCATTCACCTCCGTTGATGGATGGAGTATCGTTAGTTCTCCGCGGCTTTTAGAACAAACTCAGAGTCGCGATTCGAGGGTAGTAGTTTAAGTGGTGAAAACTCGAGAAACACAGCGGTATATTATGTTTTATGTGTACTTATAGTATGTATGCCTGTATAGTTTTTCACTGCGGTGATTCATTATTACCCGATTCATCGGCATGCCCCAATTAGCTCCATTGTTTTCTCATCGATGTACCTATGTAGAACAAAAGTTGAAGTCGGACCAATTGACATGAGATATGTGCTGAAAAGGCGAAATTATCGCAGCTTCGCAATAATACATTTCGAGAAGCGATATGGAAGAACAATTTCGATGGATAAAAAAATCTAGTAGAGGAGTAAAAATGAAACGCATTAATTGAATTAGATGTTGTCATGTTAAATAATAATAATAATAATAATAATAATAATAACAATAATAATAATAATAATAATAATAATAACAATGATGGTGCAATGCGGATCGCAGCTGGCAACTATGATTGTAAAATCCTTTGAGACCTCGTTGGGAGGATTAATGATTCGCAGTAATTGTAATTGGCAGTCCGGAATAGTGTGGTTCTAGCTAAAGCACAAGTGCAATTGACGGTATTCAGGATAAAAGGGTAAGGGGAGGTTAGTGGCGGACCAGTTCACGAGTACAGAATAGATGGACGATACGGTTATCACAAAGTGGGTCGCTTTTTAGTAATATCATACATCCATAAAGAGTGTGAGAGGTGGAGAAAAATCGAATGAAAAAAATGTTAATTGCCTTTTTATCATGTATGATTGGGCGTTGAAAAACTTATTTTTGATTTATTGAAAATTTGGAGATTTGTTGCGAGAATTATTATGAGAGTGGAATTATTCCAAGAAGAATAATGAGAAATAAAGAGTATAGCGGAAATCCTTTTTTTTTTTATAGGATATTGTTTGCGCATGAATATAATGAATGCCAAACGATGAAATATTTTGGCGTGATAATAATAAAACTCGTTTGAGGAATACACCCTGAAAATTCAGAATTTTTTGTTAATGTTCAATAAACTGTTTTCTCCATAAATAAAGTAATGGGGGTTCATACCCCATTGTTGTATTTTACCCAAGCATCGCAATTTTCGAGTAATAAGCAACACTTGAATGTGATCCAAACGTATCGTATAATCACTTGATGTACCGAAAAACGCTCATTGTCCACGAGATGACAGTTACGATTATTTTCCCCCTTTAGCGCACGATCGTTCTTCTCTCGCTTCGTGTTGCGCTTTGTGCTGGAGCTGGCACCACAATTCTCGATCGTAGCCTACTTATTTTCCCGACAGCTTGGTCAGAAATAAGAAACGCAATGGGGGCCTCCCGGAAAAAGAGCCAAGATATACCTATATATCAACGAGTAGAAAGTACAGAGTTACTTCTCTCAACCGTATCTATGAACCAAGTGCTCGAGAATCGCGATAGACGGAGAAAAAAAGAGAAAAGTAAGTCAAGGAGTGCGGGCGCGAGGGCGATCAATTTTCACGAAGATAGTAGTTACGTACATGTTAGGTCAGACGATTCCTTTGGGTCGACGAAGCCGTAGCCATTCCACGAGCACGCAACTTGATTCACTTCTGGTGATTCGGGATAAGCTTCGCGCCCTTCCATTTATTCGCCTCAAGACTTTTGCTTATACCACGTTTTTTATTTTCCTTTCGAAAACATCGCAAAAAAAGAAGAGAAGCTAATAAGAGAGAGAGAGAGAGAGAGAGAGAGAGAGAGAGAGAGAGAGAGAGAGAGAGAGAGAGAGAGAGAAAGAGAGAAGCTAAGAAGCGAAGAGAGTTGATATACGGTCGCTGGCGACGGCTGTATATAAACTTTCGTTTTGATTTTACCGCGAAAACAAACCAGAAAAAATTAGGCTGGATTCGTTTCGCCACATAAAGCCGTTGATCGTCCTATTTGACGTGCACCACGTAATCTACAGAACGAAACCGTTTGGCTCGATGATGTGGTCGTTAGTTGTATATGGCTGATCGTAATACGAAGCAAACCCAACCACCGAAATCACGACACGACGTACAACACTATAAGTGTTTACTGATGCACGTTACGATAACTGTTATATACTCAATAACAGACGAAGAAACAGAATGCTCCCCCGCAACGGTTTGCTGGTCTAGCCGCAGCTAGACCAGGCCCAGGTCTATCAATTATTCGACGATGGTTAAAGAGGGTGCGTCCAACTGGGAATTCGCTTCATGCCCATAGAATCTATCAAACACTTAAGCAGAACCTGGCTCACGAAGAATCTATACAATTATACCGCACACCCAGTTCTGACACGCATTCAAACCATGCCTGAGTGTCTCACGTGAGCTTTTGCGAGTCTCTGGCTAGAGCCGAAACGACAACCTCTAATGAGCTTAGTGGACTATGAGAAGTGGGTACTTTCATCGTAAAGGTGAGAGAAAAAAGAAATGCTTCCACACGGACACGCATTTTATCCTCAAGGTCCATTTCATTCACCGCTCAAACTCAACCCTGAAGACCGGATAATCATTTACAGAGGGAACTGAGGAAAACGAGAGGCTGGGAGCGAAGATTATCTCGTTAGCATATATATGTATCTGATAGTAGGAACGTGAAAAATAGATTCATTCTCATTGTAGTCCCAAGGTTACGAGACGCTCTGATGCGTTGAGGGAGAATCCGTTCCATTTTTATGTTGTTGGTTGGATGATTCTGACCTTCCGGTATTATACTGCGGCCCAGTAGGGATGTCCGTTCCACGTTGACATCTCGGAAGACCCCGTTTCATCAAATGAACGTAAAACCGGAAGAAGATATGGAGAAGAAGAGAAGTATGGAAGAGAATGAAAAAAAATGACGAAAAAATGAGGCGTTGGGGAGAGTGGCTGATTTAGCAGAGAGCGCACTCCAGGGCAGCACAATGGACCTGAGCTCTGAGACGCCACGTTCATCCACCATTGCAGTATTCTTCTCAACACCGTGGTATACATCCAACCGGGTTCCAACACTACCCTATCCATGTACGCGCAGCTTTTGGAAAGACATTCGAGGTTCGTACGTATACATTACACTCGCATTCCAATCTGCACACATCGCGAGGGAGATTCTTGCTTCTGTCGCGAAAGACACAGTCCTCAAGCCCTTTTGTCCAGAGGAAGCTCTTCTTCTCGCCTCTTTTCTTCACCGCGCCATCCGTTTGGTTGCTCTCGCGAGCTCTTAGAAAAGGCTTAGCGAGCGAGAATCCAATGCACTTGGCAAATGTGATCGAGAGACGTCGTAAGACAGGTAGCTTGCACAACCCCCATCTTTTCATTCTTTATAAGCTCTCAAGTACTCTTCGAACGTGCCCTTGATGGGATGAATTTTCTCGAGTATATCCCGGTAATAGCGGGCAACTAAGAGCCCTCGATCAATGAAACATTTTGAGGCTAGGTTGACTCAATGAAGTTGCATGAAGTTACACCGGGGAAGATCGATTATTACGTTACGTAAAGGGGTGTTTTTTTTAAAGTAGATTCAACGGGGAAGGCTTTTTTGTTATTCAAGAGCTCAGGGCTAACGCTTGTATCTGCAGGATTCAATTTTGATTGAATGCTTTCGAGAATTTGCGTGAGTAAGTGTTCTGACTATAAATCCTGGAACGTGGTCGAAACTAAAGGTTCTATTCTGAATTATCATCCCTGAATATTCCGTTCGATCGGAGAACATATAGATTCGCGGTTGCCAGGTATCAATGTTTCTTTCATGAACGTTCGAAGTACGTACCTCTCAATAAATTGAAGGGCCAACGGTGATTGAAGGAAACCTCGTTGAAAAAAATAGTTGACGCGATAACCATCGAGCGCGAGAGTTTTCATTCGGTTGACCAGAGAGCCCGAGAACAGTATATATGCGGATGTGGGAACATCACTGATCGAGCCTTCGCTCCGGGCCAAAGCGAACAAGAATGTTTCTCTGGATTTCCACGTTTTACCATATACCACCTATTGCAGTATTTCTCTCTCTCTCTCTCTCTCTCTCTCTCTCTCTCTCTCTCTCTCTCGTATTTCACTCTAGTTTCCCATGCCTGGTACCACTTTATATATATTTTTCAACCCCTAGTCTCTCGTCAATAGCCGAAGTACTATCGCCACAAGCAAGTGCAGGCGCAATGCTATCGTATTGAATTTCAGTGAGTCTGGCCGGGCAAGCTGGGGTGAAATTGAAAGGTAGTAGTGATGAGCGTATGGGGATCAACGCCGGGTATGATGAGTATTTCGAGTGCTTATCCTCTCCCCCCCTCCCCCCCTCTCTGTTTGCTATTCGTCTTTCGTGCTATGTAAGGTCTGAACTGTCGTTCGCTTTTTCCAAGCCCATGTGATATGACGCCGCATGAATGAAACTCGACGTGGTCTCAATATCGATGACTCGTTGACTTTGTACCTTAGACTGGCGAAGCTCAAAGGAGTCTGCAAGTTCTCAGTGCATATTGCGGGATATTTGATGACGATAGTTAAAACAGGTTTTACGCTGCGATGTAGTATTTCTACAAGTAAGGTTCTACAGAATCAAATGCCACGATGGCAGAAGATTGATGAGGGTTTCTAGCCATGGATATTCTTTTCCGGATGTATCTCTGCAATGAGGTTTCTATGGAAGACTAAAGAGCGATATGAAAGGATATTTGAAATGGTCTCCAAAACGAACTATTTTTTTTAGATGCCTTTGAGCAAGGGCTAGAAGATCAGGAAACGGTCTGTATCGGATAGCTAGATAAATGCTAGGATTACGAACTGGCGAATGGGTTTGAGTGACCACCGGAAACTTTCGAGATCGGATGACAGTTTGTCCTTCGAAACAGCGTAGATATGAGGCCACCGAGCATTGAGAGAGTCAATGGGCTTTCAGAGCACTGTTTAGTTTGTGACACTGCCTTTTTTTTCTCCTTGAAAGAGAGGAAAAGTAGCGAATCTCTCATCCAAGACTGATATGATCACGGGATACGTATGAAACTTTTGAAAACACGAGAAGCTAGTTTGTAAATATTAAAAACAACAAAACAACGTGACTCATCGAGTATGATTCTGGCATGGTAATAAAAAGGGAAGATTTTCGAAAGTGTCAGCAACGTTGTAGCAACGAAGTGGAGTGGTTTAAGCCAAACTATAACCAGGAATAAGAAAATACTTCGCTCTGGTCTTACGAATCAACAATTAATGTTAGAACTGTCTGATCATTTTAACAGTATTATTGATATCGATGTTATTGATAGTATTTTTCTTACTGACTCGTTTGTAATTTTTCGAAACCGATTCATTAGTTACGGGAACAAAGAATTTGCGCAAGTACCTACTTCTTGTTTCATAACAATATTTCAGATATTTCATAAGAAAATGTTTACACAATATATTATGGTTTTCAAATGTAATTCCGTATTTTCCATAATTACGCGACTAATCATCGAAACTGGGTCAAAAAATTTTCCCATAAACATCGACAGAGTTTAAGATTAAATTGACTTATTAATAAAAAAAAAAAAGGTCCCCGCTACTTTCGATGGAGAATAAAAAAACGTTTTACTCGACAATTTTCCATGATCAGCGTAGATTGATCAGGATCATCATCGTCGTGTGCCTTCGTTTACATCGAGGACTCGATTAATTAGAAAAGTCTTGAGAGCAGCTCAAACCTTCTCGAGATTGAGCACTCGGGCGAGTCTCGCGACCTTCTTTCCGCGGGATTGGCTTGAAAATCTAATGAGCTGGCTTAATCGTCTTCGTCACCGCACAGTCTCGGGAGATGCCGCGAGGCTGTGGCTTCCGGAGGTAAGCGAAACTCTCGACACCGTTTAATCGTCGATGTGGACGAGAGAAGTGCTATTTACCTGCCAATCTATCGTTTTATATCTACCCATGCGGAATACAAAAGATCATCCAACCTCTGGAGTGGATTTATTTTCGGTGGACATAATTTTTTTAAATCGTCTCATTCGCGAAGGAAAGGATAAAAAAATTAGATTACGAAACGATATGTCCTATAAATTAGAGTCTCATCCAGCTTATCTTCAAACGGCTTATATAGAGAATCGTGCAAAAGAGTGGAGAGAAAGGGGGCGTTGGAAAATTGGACAAAAATGGGACAACTCTGCTCGATGAATTGGTAATTCATACAGCGTACATTACTGCGCAATACGTGAGTTTCATAAGGTTCCACAGCTCACCAAATCAGGAGATCTAGCATCTTTTTAGATACGGTCTGGCTTCTCAATAAGAGCGCCTCCCCTCATCCGTGCTCGAGCAATATCCCCACTACCGCGCTTGTTTTGAATGCCATCGGATTCATTTCAAGGTTTCTCAATAAGAGCGTCGGTGAAGTTTGATTATTAATGACTTTCTCATTTTGTTAACGCGACGATTTAAAAAAAATAATAATAAAAAAAGCATTGTTTTTCATTTATCGATCCGTGCAATCTTTTTTGGCAATAGCTGCTTTCGATTTCAGTGTATTTTCCGATTTAATTTTGAAGTTTTGATTACGATTTTTCAGAAATAATAAATTCATGTACAAACATATTGAAAAAATTATTTGACAAGAATATGTAGTTGCAAATTACATGTTATGGTGTAAAAAAATTTTTGAAATGGCTAACGTTGAAGTGTAAGAAAAATTGATTTTAGATAAAAAAAATGATTCATAACATAAATGTTTGAGATTTTTATTCATAACTTAGAATTGCTGTCTACATTTTTTTAAAAATTATTATTGTTTTAATAAATTAGAATTATTGTTGTTTATTATCCTGAAGCGTTACGCGCTAAAATCGAGGAGAGTCGCAGCGCTCTTATTGAGAGACCCGCTTACGTTTCGAGCGAGCGAGTTTTTCGGTAGAGAGTGGGGGTACCACACTTCTCGGAAATTCCTTCCCCTACAGCCCCATAAGCGCTCTTATTGAGAAGTCCGACTGTATAAGACAAAACGATAAGCATGTTTCTGCAGGTAGTATATGGCACACGATCTCTATACGACGATTGAAATGTGAATTGTATCTACAATTTTGAAAATTCGTAAGAAACTGATCCAGAATTCACCTATAATTCCGATAAATTGAAATCGGATTATTTTAAAATTATAACAAGCGCGGAAAAACGAGTATGCATCGTGTAAATAGCTTGAGTGTTTGAAGCTCGCTAGAGAACGTGCAACTGAACAGTTTGAATTCTCGGGAAATGTTGGTGAGCTACGCAATTCTCAATGACATGTATAGGTACGCTCTAGTACCTAGCGTTATATCAATACCTCAGTCCCCAAGAGAGTAATTCCGTGATTGAGGAGTACCTGAGATCGGATTTCGTGGAAATTCTCAGTGATAGAAGGCGAAATGGAGGAAGAGAGAGAGAGAGAGAGAGAGAGAGAGAGAGCGTGCACACAATACGGTATTGCACTGCTTTGCATTGCAATACCTCACCGAAGGGTCTCTGGTCTCGATTATCTCCACTGAAATTATCGATATATGGGAGAGGGGGCTGAGGGGGGGAGGGGGATCACTACATCTGTCGATATTGGAAAAGCTCTGACTTCACTCACGATTTCTTCTACTTAGATATTATGTGGACAGTTAAATTGTCATAGAGAGATAATTTTATTGAAATAAAATTTATCAGAATTTAACCAACCCTGTTCTTCGGTACACATTTGCGGCCTGATGTATAATTTTTGTATTACCAAATGCACGAATAAATTATTTGTAAGCTTTTGTTTACAAAAGACAGTATATGATTGAAAAGCATCGTTGACAAAGGCTTTTTTAAAACTCAACGTCGGTTTACCTGCGATGGCTCTGATCAACTTTCCTCGTTATTCTAACAGACTTTTCTATTTACCGCATGCGGTCTAATGTAGATTAATTTGTTCATTAAAAAAATATGGTTTGATTAAACCCCTTTATTCGCGGTCTTCAAACTTTTTAATTCTTACCCCGAAACACTATACCGTTTCTTCACTTTTGGCTGAAAATGCAATGATTCAAATATTCTGCATGGATAATTATCGTTCTCTAAATTAGGCGAAACTGCCGTGATCGATGCAAAACATAATCATTTATTTTCGAGATGGAAACCTACGAAAAACCATCAAGATCAGTTGTTTATTTGGCGGTGGAACTTGTTCAGTATCGAAAGAAAGTACTGAAATTTTTTGTTTCGGCATGAGCGAGTGAACGTAAATCATTTGTAGAGTTTTGTCTCTGCCATTACCGAGGAAAGGTCCATGGCTGAAAGCCAGACCTCTTCTATTTCACAGCAGGGGTCTAATTTGGGAAACACATACTATAAATCCTCAATCTCATTATAGATATATGTATACGCATACGTATACACGTAAACTATTCGCATGGTTACGATGTCAGAATATCGTACCGCGTACCATAATTTATGAATGGGGTAACAAACATACCACTCTATATTTTACGACAGCGACGTTGCGTCGAGAATGACAAAGTAACTTAATTATTCGGAGAGTCATGTGAGAGATCGAGAGTCCATAGGGTGTAGATATAATTATATATTTATATGTGCATAGGGTGGGTTAGTATTATATACGATATGCCTCGGAAATTACGGAGTCTAAAAGCTCAGTCAACGTCTAAGGTCTTATATCTTAGAGGGATCTGGATCGTTCGGAAATCTCCCAATGCCATATCAGTTCGCTCTCTGAGTGGTGCCGGTGATGGGCGGTTAGGGGAGTATTTTTCCTGGAACTCAGGTACCCCCACCACTACCGCGCGTTCGACTCATCGAAATTCGTTTCGCTCTCTTTGAGTAGTGCCACTATGTGATTCGTGAAATTTGTGTCATTTAGGCCCGGTTCCGCACAATCGTGTTTTAAACCTGGTCCAATTTTTTTTTACCTAATTTTAGCATAGGGTAACCAAAGTTTAAACTTTTATTATACGACGATTGTGGAACCGGGCCTTAGATTCGGTAAGTGTGCATTTTCAATCGAACGGCATGCGTTTGTGTGAAATACACTTCACAGAACAGAAGAACTTTAAAAATTTTCCGAATTCTGTACAAAATGACTTTGAATGATATATAATTTTGACAAAAAAATTGCGATTTCCATGAGCGCCGTTTTACTTTTCTTTAACGACGACGTCATTATTTTGTCAAAATTATTTGCGTTCGATTTTATTTTTCAAAAAATACACATTGATATAGTAAAATTATAGTCAAATAAATCATGTGATATAGTCAAATAATTATGTATACTATTTTTACGACAATCATAAAAATTTATGAATTTTTCCCCGAGATAATATTACTATTATATAGCTACTTATGAATTTTGTCATAAAATAACATTATTAAAAGAAAAATAACGTCACTAATTTAGAACAAAACATTGGAAGTCTCAAGACACATAGAAGAAAAGCCGGGTTTTATAAATTAAAAAAAAATTATTAATCAAACTTCGGGACAAACGTCAGTTGATATTTTTGAATGACATTATTATCGGGATTGTAAAATTGACTAATGATTTTTTAAAGAAAGTCGATGGGGTTAATTCTTCAGGGGTGAGGTACTTGCCGAATGAATAATAGTAGTTTGATTGGTAATCGTTTAAAACAGATGAGTATTATTTATGCACAGAAGAAAAAGCCACGTTGTTCATAATGACCCGAGTAGGGATATAGCATCTAATAATTTGCAATTGAAATTGTCATTTTGTATCTTAAGCACGACCGTTCCTGCTAGAGTACGTAAAGTAGGATGAAATGCACTTTCAAAGTTTATAGGTTTGTTCATGAGGACTGATGCAATGAGGAGTTTAGCCTATTTAGTATACTGATACGGGCACCTGCCTTTTGCCCTGTCGGGCTCCTTCATACACTGGGCGCATATATAGTTTTTCTGTTCATTTACGGAACTATTAGTTTCTGTTGATATCGCAATCTCTTCGATACCGGCCCAGTGTATTTGGGAGAACCTACAATTTTGGGTGGGTTTCGAACCACCGAGCTCGCAGAAAAAGCATTTGGAAAAATCCATTGGTGCCGGCCGCGGGATTCGAACCCTGGCCGCCTGCGTGGCAGTCCAGAGTCGGACGGACTGGGCCACTTCTCGCTCGGCCTATTTAGTATATTATTATCGTAATTATTCTTCTTATGGCGCAAAAATACTCTTGGAGATATAAATTGATACTTATACGGAGTAAGCTGACCGTGATTAGATTTTAACTGAGGTTAACTTTTATTTACGTCAAATAAACCAAATTCATTAATATCAAGAACGTAATGTGTTTCATTCGTATATACAAAATATTCAATTTTTTTTTTACAAAACAAAATGGACATGCACGTCATGTAAATGTAATAAAATGGCTGGAGCCCTTGCACTAGCTGCGGGATAAGCTCTCAATGAATTGCAAACTTTATAATCGTCGAGCGCGTTCATCAGTAGGCGTTTGTTTCAGAATGATATTGAGATCCGCGCTGAAACATGCCACATACTTTAGCACGAATAAGCTTCGGTCTATGAAAGCCCAATTACGAAAACCAGCCGATGGCATACCAGTATGGGAATCTCAAACCGATTCATCTGCTGAATGCTCGGTGGGAATTTACGCTATCGCAACGGTGAGATGACAATTTACTCAAGTGAACCAGAACGATCGTTGATTGCTCGTTTCTCGTCACGAGACTCGTAAAATTGTGCGATCTCTCCTGTTTGTTTCAGTGCTGCATAGAGCACCACCCTCTCCACGTTAGCGACCTAGTAACAGCGGACTCTCTCATCGCAATTTCCGTACTTTCGATATGACAAATAGTTTGCGAAATTTCATGCATGTAACGGAGAACTTTAGGCAAATTGACGTAAAAACGGTCGAATTGTATATCGACAGCTGAGACGGATAGTTTCTTCGATATGGATCTTTCAAGTCCATATACATGAATCCTGTGAAAAACCGAATGTCCAAAAATTACTCATTCAAGCTCTAATCGCTGTAGGACCTTCCTCACGTTGATTTGGTCGCGAATTACAAATCGAAACTTTTTTCGAAAAAAATATACTTCTCTGCGTCGAAAAGAATATTGATATTTTTTTCTTTTTAACCCTAATCCCATGTCATTGTTTTTAGCATCCGTAAAGCTTGAACATGGGTCATTAGCTTCCGTCGCTTATTTAACTATGTTATTCTGTGAGGAGAAATCTGAACGAATTCGTAGGTCTTCTGTGGACTTCTAACTATGCGATAGAATTGTTTCCAGCCCCGAAAATCCTTTTTTCAATAAACATTTTCATCAAAATTCAGAGGCATGTAGGCTGTTTACAGATTTGGCATGGACACAAACGACCCATGTTCATGGTATTAGGGTTAATTAATCGGTAGACGTCTCAAAAACAATTGGGAAGTTTATCTTGCTGCTTGTGGAAATGAGGAATTAAGATATGAGATTAACAACAAAAAAAATTCTTTCATGTTGAATTGCTAGGTGTGAATTGCTAGGTGGATTGAGCCATATATATATATATATATATATATATATATAAATATATATATATATATAAATATATATATATATATATATATATATATATATATATATATATATATAGTGAAAGGCACGAGTTTGCACATCGTTTGGACGGTTGTTCGAGCGTCGAGCTCATCACGCCATCGTGTTTGTTGTTTTACATGCGTGTACTCATCGATTTCAAACGACAAAGCTCTTATTACGCGTATATATATATATATATATATATATATATATATATATATATATATATATATGGTCCCCTTTTTACTCTCAACCTATGTTATATACAACCCAAAGCAAGAGTCGTGTGTGGCGAATGCGGTTCTATCTCGGTCACGCGAATTCTCGCGTGTCAGCGCTATACAACTATCCCAATGTGTTTGCACATCGTATCGAGAACGCTGTTGGGCCACAAGGTTCACGAAATCGTTTTAGCTTTAATCGCAAATCATTACTTCAGGATGATCATTAGGGCGGTAAAGAACACTCTTTATTTCATGATTGTGCTGTTCATCGAGATTCTTGCATCATATAGAAAAGAACTCTTGCACAAGCTGAGAACAACGACGTGCGAATGCCTTTTTTTTTTTAGACTTTCGCATCGGCATCAAAATTTGCGAATTAATTTTTCTAAAGAATCCCAGGCTTAGAAAAGATTATAAAACAAAATTATAAATTCAAAAAAATACCCGGCTGGAAAATAGTTTATCCGAAAATATATTTACAAAAAAAAAAATGATTTCCATAATTTGCCAACCGATAGTTGGGTTTGCATACACTGAAAAAAATCATCCATTCTGCAGCGATCCAAAGTTACACTAAAAGCATTGCGATACTATAGCAATAAACATCGTCACACGAGCGATACGTATCGCTATATCAACCGTACCAGCTAACTTAACACATGTCCACTACTATAAAAATACATTAAGTTCCAATCACAATACTTTCAGTGATTGCAGTGAAGGTTTTCAACCACTGCAGAAGTTATTCCTGGTATAGCTGCAGCAGCTATACGCACCGCTGTGGGCGCGAAACATTAGGGTGAATTTTCTATACTTCTGGCTGCACGCGCGTTATTTCGCATGGCATATCATCCGCGCATCTAGTTATGAATTTTTTTATGAGCGCACGTAATTGACAGGTCGTACAACCTCACTTTTGCTTGGCGTCTCGTGCATTGATCATTGCTTTGTTAATCTGTTCGTACTTCATTACTTTCACTATTACAGAACAGGAAGTGGATAGCATGGCTTTTCAGTTGTTGACGGATGATTTGAATACGATTTTCGATAATCACCTTCATGCCTATGAAGTTTTTAGTGTATCTAGCGCGTGCCATATATAGTGACACATGATAATTTGTTTTCTTCTCGCCCAAAAGCTGCATAAGCTAATTCCGTTAAGCTCCTACAGCGATACCGTATTCTTCGAGTACCTAAACTACGTTAGCCAGAACTGTTCCGTTGATTTAACCTCACGATAGCGCTGGTGTCAGCACAGACCGAGTTACCGCTCTCGCAGACAGAATTTCATTCATTTATATCTAGCCTAAAAGACTTGGACTAAATATTGAGCGTGGTTGCTAGTTTTATAAAAAAAAAGGCATTCGATTCCCTTACGGGAAAATCCTTTCAAATTTGAGGGTTAACCTTCAGTATCCAGGGTTTAACCATAACTTTTGGTGGGGAACACTTAAATTTCAGGGTTAAGCCTCCAATTTTGAGGGTTGAACCATAAATTTGAGCGTCATCCCTGAAAAGTTGGTGGTTCAACACTGAAAATTCAGGGATAACACTCAACAATTGAGGAATATCCATCAAAAATTGAGGGACAGCCTCCAACAATTGAGTAATAACCCTGACGTTCAGGGACAATCCAGCAAATTGAGGGATGACCCTGAATAGTTTGGAGTGAACCCGGGAAAGTTGAGGGTAACCTCCCATCAATTGAGGTACATCTCTCAAAAATTGAAGGACAACCTCCAACAATTGAAGGATAACCCTAAGAGGTTCAGGGACAACTTCTAAAATTGATGAATGACCCTGAATAGTTAGGGGTGAACCCGGAATGTTGAGGGCAATTCCCAAACATCTGGAGCTTGAAAATATATCTTTCTAAATCGGATTTTCTCCCTAAAGTCGAAGGCAACCCTCAAGTGGAAGTTCACCCTCATTCGAGGGTGAACCCTGAAGTGTGAGGAACCCCCATTTAACAGCTGCTCCTCAACTTGAAGGTAACCCTCATTTGAGGATTGACCCTCAAGTTGCGGGTACGAAATCACCCTGAAAGATGAGGGTTCAGTTGGGGGTGATATTTGATGGGTTTTTTTCCGTAAGGGTTGCACCTAAAACGATCGATTAACTTATCGGAAACACAGTTTCGATAAAGCTCCAAATGTGCATGGATCGTTAGCTCAAAAGTAAAGTAAATTTCATAGGAGCTCATGCATTTACATTTGACACAATTAAATGACTTGGGTTGAGGTTATGTTTTACTGGGAATATCACGGACAAAAAAGATAAAGTCACGTAATTTCAGTGATAATGTCGCAACTCTCGTTGTTTACGGCGGAAAATGACAAAACGTACGTTTTATGAGAAAATGTTGCGCAATCATGCAGGAAACTTGAGCGTCTGCTCAATTCACTCATAGCGTCATCTTATGTAAATATATGGATTGCTGCTAAACAAAATACCGCGAATCGCATGACTTATTTACGGTATCATGAGGGTCGTGGTCCTTTTACTTATTGTTAGTATTCGATAAATATGTATAGGTGTACATGATGTTTCCTATGTTAGTATGTCTCGTGTGGGATAAGTCGAAGAGTTGCTGTGTCGGATAATATTAGACGGATTTACGACTAAACATTAGAACATTTTTAAGTGTCAGTCAGTCCTCCAGGAATATCTTTTTTGTTTCAAGTTTCCGATCTTCTTCAATCCGTATATAATCACTATACATTTGTTGGCTAACTCCGAGAGCTTGGCAATCTCCATGCCAAGTTGGTTTGGATGGAATGAGACGCATGTCTATATATCCGTGTGAACGTCTGCTTTCGTGCGGCCAATGGTTATATTCGAATTCACCCTATTTTCTATAACTCGGGTATCTCTCTCTCTCTCTCTCTCTCTCTCTCTCTCTCTCTCGCTCATTTATAGCCTTGTTCACTCGGGGATCCTTCGTTCTTTTGCGTCCCTCACTCGTGATATGCAGTAAGCCGGGAATTCGAGATAGCGTGATAGCGTGTGTTATATAGGGTGAGGGAAGTATAAGAGGACTCTCACGAAGCTCATCTTTCCTCTTATACCCTTGGGTTCACCGGAAGCTGGCAGAAGGTTTCGTCGTTGTGCTAGCTTGATTTCTCAGGGTTTCATTAGTTTCTCCCTTTTGTTTCCCCTCTTGTAACAATATCGGGCTTACAAAAATTAACCAAGAATCGTATGAATCTTCGAATACATACGACAAACATGATTTAGACATTTCGTAAAATTTGGCGAAAAAAATGGCTGATTCGATGAATTTTTGGCACCTTTCATGAGTGGATCTCTCGGAAAACAAGAGTGATGGGGAAATAGGTAATATAGTTGGTCACAACGAAACGGCTGCCATATAATCAGGATAATGAAAAAATTGTGCAAGCCTACTAGTTAGTTTAAATTTTCTTTTTGTTCTACATATTTCCTACTCGATATATCCATTTTAGTAATTCGATAAATTTAATCTTAAATTCCCAAAGACATGGTTTGTTCAATGGTATTGCTAATTTTTCTTATAGAGAGCCATTATCCATTGAGAAAAAAATTCGAAATTTTCATCCAACTGTATATTTCGTACTACGGGCGTGAAATGTACCATTTTTTGTGAGTCATAGCATCAAGTAATTGATCGAATATAACAATTTCTTGATAAAAAATAACGTTCAAAATTTATTGTGTACGCTTTTGAAAATGCGTAGATGTCAGTACGTTTTCAAATTTTTTGTGAATTTATTATATCGACGAGCCGTTTTCGTGCACTCATCGCATTACGGAAAAAAAAGGACATTTCCCCGGTCATACGTGTTTGCCATAATCGACTATACTATACATGACTCTATGGGCACACGTTGCATTACACGAAAAATTTGACGCGGTCCCAAATATCGAGAGGTAAAAAGCACCCACATAAATGTACTGTCGGAAAAGATAGGTGAATCCAACAAAGAAAAATTACGCGTGCTCATGTTAAGCATCATCCATCAATAAGTTCATTCATCGTCTTTTGAGAAAAAAATGGAAGATACTCGTCAGGCACGGATACACCATGCATCAATTAATCACTTAGATCTTCAATTAGTTTTATTTGAAATTCATTCGAACGTTATGCTATCATTATTTTGATATTATTTTGAAATTATTATTTTCTTCAACAATTACATGGTAAATAGCGTGGTTCTATAATGTACACCGAGGATTCCGGGAAAATTTGACAGAGTACATTTACAACCCTCCCTGACGTGACTCGGGAAAACCGCTCCACCGGAAAAAAGTTTTCTCGGTACAGAGATGGGCATCCCTCGCTGTATTGAAAAAAGTCTTTCGGTATATCGTGCTTATAACTTGCTTATTATTAATTTCTTTATAACATTGTCCTACAGTATTTGTAAACTTTGATGTTTACTCTTTACTCCATCGTAGATTATTTTCCCAGTGCTGTGTTTGAAAAAAATCACAAAAACTAAATGTATAGCGAGTAGAGCATGTAGCGTGAAAGTATATAGCGATCGTTATACTTTTCTTCGCTAGATGTAGTTTTTATAATTTTTTTTTTTCATGCAACACACTGGGACATAATCATTTACATTATGGAATAAAGAGTAAGCACATGTGATTAAAAGTACTATAGGTCACTTTATGAAATAATTAATAATATAAACAAGTTATAAGCAAAATTGACAAAAACCGTTTTTTCAATGTACCGAAGGATGCCTATCTCTGTCTCGGAACAACCACCCCACAGTACAACTCTACCGAATCACAATTCTCCCGGGATACAAAAGCTCCGGGGAACAACTCAAGGTAATAATAACTTTTCCCGGTGAACCATGCGAACCAGAAAAATAGAACGAACATTCACGCGGGATTTTTTTTTCGTCCGAAAACCGTACAAGCTCATGTATATTGATTAATCAATGTTCAAGTCAATTCAATCAGGTTATTCAATTCGATCAGGAGCCAAGCGATTTTTCCACGTATTTAATTGAAACGTTCTACATGCTCTCGATATTTCATGAGTAGACTGAATGTTGATGTGATTATACCTATTATTTATACATCATCAACTATGCCGGCACGTGTAGAACGTAGAAGGGACCAGTCCAAATCACTTATTTAGTTTTTAAACGGCATCGGTAACGCTACTTTTCTTGCAGTCGATGTATGTATATTTTAATGTTAATGTATACACACGAGTATATTTGCCAGCGATAGCAATGTGATTAACGGATGCTAATAAGCGGGTGGGGCGGAAAAAGTTTTACGATCATCGAGTAGAAACGAGAAACGCCACGTAGCTTTTGAGTTGGTATAGGAAGCGAGTGACGCTATTTTCTCGTTTCCTATATATACAGGATCTGTATGCTCTGTAACTCGACGGTTTTTTTTTGTTACCTCTCCCCCTCCTCCTTTTTCCTTATCTTTGTTTCTTCTACGGATGTCAAGAACATGTAATTTAATCGAAACTCTCTTCGGGTTTCCCAATTTCCGATTATATGTATACCGTGAGGCTTTTCCTCTGGTCAAAAAACCGCCAGACTTGTACGTCGTAAAATTTTGGTCTGTTTGGCAAACCGCGAGTGCTTTACCTTTCAGTCGACCATCAAAAGCTCATTAAAAATGTATCTGTCTGTCTGTCTGTCTGTCTGTCTTTCTGTCTCTCTCTCTCTCTCTCTCTCTCTCTCTCTCTCTCTCTCTCTCTCTCTCTCTCTCTCTCTCTCTCTCTCTCTCTCTCTCTCTCTCTCTCGTCATCGTGTGGTGAGGGTGCATGTAAATAATTAAATTACATATCAGTGAGATGCGCAGGGGTGTTTATGCCTCGCTATAACATGTCGATACGTATGAAGCAAGATGTATACGCGTACATAAACATGGATAGATTGAAAATTTACGATGTTTTCCTACGCTGTTCGATTTTATTGTTCTCGATACATACTACACTCGATATGTTTATATAAAAAATCATCATTGAGAACTTGTCATGTGCAATATAATGGCAGTTTTCGGAATATAAAATTTTAAATTGATAAACTTTCGAATCGTCCCGGAAGTCAACAGACCCAACTGAGACAATTAAATGGAACAATTGAATAATAAAGTTCGTTGTTATATTCCACATATTTCACATTATTGAACCCTTGAAATCCAGGTAGCCAGGTGGCTAACGGTGGAAAACACCCTACGACCTCTCAAAATTTAAGCTCCTTGTTCATTATGCATGTATATCAGGCATTCCAAGCTAAATCAGCAGATCTGGGACTCTTTTATAATATTGCCACACCGCTGAATGACAAACCACGTTTTTTCATTTTTCTTGTGAACTGCTGTTTGATAATGATTTATTCAAAAAATTGCATAGGGACTTGGGTGGTGGACAAATTTGAAAGATCTCAGAATTTTTTCACTTTAAAAGAAAATATCGTTGAATAGAAAGTGGCGAAACAATCTCCAAAAAACTGCAGAACTTACAATATAAAAAATTGAGAACCAAATCCCAGAGGATGAGAGTGACGGACCTGTCGATTTGGCCTGTGATTCTATAGATTTTATGAACAATTTTCTATGCATATATTTATAATTACGAGAGAAAAGTAGACAGCTCGAATGATTGCTTATTTTTTTATGACATACGGAGGGAAAAAATGGCACCTGCGTAGGAGGGCTCAGCTGGATTGGTTTTTGTCTCGTTTTCTTCGCACCCGGGTGAAAAATATCGTACTTATTTTCGTTTTTTTTTTTTTTTTTTAATAACGGTCCGACAGATTCAGAAAGAAATAGATGTATAGGTTTCATTTAACTAAAACGTTTGTTTGAATTAACGAAAAAATGTATTCGATGGAAACAAAATCTTTTATCCTTTTTTTTTGTTGTTTTAAATCAAATATATTTTATTTCATTTCAATAAAATTTATTTACATGAAGAATTTCCTTTTAGATTGCTGTTTATTTTCACGATTTTAAAAATTATTTTATCCAACGCACGTCGTTTTATTAATTATACGAATTATATCTTGTTACAATGTGACATACTTTTTGTCTCATAAAACGAAGAAAAATTACTCGCCGCTGCGCCCATTTTTCATGCGATATGAATCCATTAAACTATATATATATATATATACCGTCTGTGCGCCGAACGAAAATTCACGTTTCGTCGTTCTACAAGAGTTTTACGCAAGCTCAAATATAATTTTTTTTTCTGTGTGCTTGTCGCTCTTGATGCGCGTGTAACGAGGCGTGAAAACGCGATCTTCGAAATATTTGATTACTAAAACAATACTCAATAATACGAATACAAATAGACGGCTTTCTCAGCTGGCGTTAGTATTTTTTTTTTTTTTTTTTTTTTTTTTTTTTTTTTTTTTCGGACACTCTTTTACCCAAATTTTTATTAATAGAAATTCTCTTCACTAAATTTTTGTGCAATTTTTTATTGTTTTTGTTTTAAAACGATCAAATCGTAAAATGTCTTTTAATTTGTACGATTTTGTCAATTTTGTAAAGTTGTCTCCGATAAATGTACGCCTTTGTTGACAGCATGCTTTGTCACTACGCCAATCGACATATTTAATAATTAGTATAAACGTCACGTTATGAATAATTTTTTTTTGTTTTTTTTTTTTTTTTTTCATACTCACTTATTGTACAGCACTATGTCCGGTCGCCAGATGTGATCGGACGGTACGTGCAGCATGTGCACGCCACCGTATTCCTTGGGCTCCCAGCGCAGTTTGTAGTCGTACCATGACTTGAAACAGCCAATACACAGAAAAACAATGAAACAAAGAGATTTATTTTTATGGATTTAAAACAATGAAATTTATCAAACAGAGATGAATGTATTTCTTTTCCAATTGGAGATTCCGGGAGAGTAAAAAAAAAATAAAGTTTGATGATCAACTAATAAGTAGAGCCCTTCACTGTGACAACCTGCAGGATGCATGTCATCATCAAAATGTCAGTTGCTTTTATTTTTCGAGAGGATCGAGTGATACGAGTGATAGCTAAAAAATCCAGATTTGAGCGTTGGCTCAGTCACGAAGAATTAGTCTCCCAACGAATATTTTTAATTGCCAAATAATTACTGATGGTAAAAATAATGACCGTTCGATTGCAAAAAAACCAAGGAAGAAATAATTCAAAGATTGAAAATATTTAGAGTTGCGCTCGACGCATAGAAAAAATCTAATTCTCCAGTTCAATGGAAAAATCTGCGATCGTCAATTGTATTTTATAATTTACTATTTTCAACGCACCATATATCTACGAATCATCTGAGCGTACGAAACAATTCTCAATAGTCATTAGATGTTTATTTTATCCGGACTCGATTTAAATTGAAACCCGGTCAGACACGAATATACCCGTTCGCCTTTTCTTCTAACTCCAAGAAGTAGTAACTTTTAGCTCATACATTATATGGCCTTAAGACACGCGACATATACATACACGTTTCATCTAAAAGAATTCTTTCGAAGAAACGACGTTAATGGTTCTTCTTAGTGAAACGAGTCATGCGAGAAAAGCGAATCATTTTTTATCCACCTGCCATGCCATGTCGTGTCGTCGTCTTCCTTTCCTCCAGTGGGAATGCAAGAAAATAAATTGGTATGGCTCTTTGCTCGCCCATGTGTGTTCATGGACAAGGGGAAAAAATTCTCTCAGCCAAGGAAGAAATCCATGGAATCGTGTATATCCACTCTAGCGTGGAGTGTCTCTCGCACGTATATACGATGTATACAAATATATGTTACATGATTGTAAAATTTTTGTTCGAGGAACTGAGGATGGTAAAATCATACGGATGGAAATTCGAAAAATATCGAAGTGGAAAAATGTATCCATGAGCGTGAATCATACGGAACAGTGGAAACGTGCGATAGTGCAACGTCGAGATTTTCGTCAACGTTTTTGGAGTTGCTTGTTGGAGAGTTCCGACGAAAGTGATAGAATTTCAGAGGCTAGAAAACTCGGGTCAATAATTTTATCCGCGGAGTATTTTGACGACATCGAATTAATCGATTTGTAGCATTGGAAGAAGATGAATAAAAAAAAACGATCACCTATATGATCAGATTTTATGGGTAAATTTTGTCGTCAATCGTTAACAATCGATTATTATTATATTAGCAGAATATTTCGATGAAGACGAAAAGTTTATGTTTTTGATGGATCTATATTTATAAGCAGATTATAGCAAAGTTTAAACTGTGTAAAAAATTTTTTTGCAATTTCTACCAAAACTGGTATTTTTTTTGTTATAGACAAGGCCGTAATTTGAAAAGATGAAGATTTTCCTACCCTTTTGTTCAGACTTTTCATCTTGTACGCATTATAATAAAGTACACATAAATAAGAAAAATTCTAAAAAATATCGAGCTCTAAAGTTTCACTATTCATACGAGACATATATATAAGCGGGGGTGTATTTAAATAGGCCTCGTTCCGCGGAAATGCAAAATTCGTCAATCGCAACATTTATCAATCGTTTTTATTAATTCTTTCGTTCTCTGCTTCGGCAAATTGGGTAATTCGAGTTTCCGACAGTTTTTTTTTAGTTAGCCATAGCTACCGTATACACTGTAAAAAATGTGGTGTTAAATTCAACACTAATTCAACACCACTCACGAATTCTATAGTGGTCCACCCCGCTCTGTGTGACCTGTTGGTGTTGATTGTCCGGTGTTAAGTATTGATAGTTGACACCAGACTGCGGTTCATCCGATTTGATACCAGGACGGATTCTACAATGGATTCTAACACTTTACAGTGTGTCATAATAACACACTTTAAGTGCGTTATTTTTGTACGCATTTATCGTGTCAATGGAGCCAAATGAAAAACGCGGGTCAAATTGGCATAATAAATATTGTTTATTATTTATAAATTAGCAATTAGGAATGATCGATTAATGAATTTAAAATAGTTGTTCCATTATTTTTGAAAATCCTGTAAATTAAATAAAAAAAAAAAATAAGTCGTTGACCGGGATTTGAACCCACTATCCTCCAATCGACGAATTCAGCACTTTCGACCCTTAAATAACCATTTAAAAAAAAAAATTAAAAATTTGGAAATTATTTTTTTTCCACGTGTGTTTCCGGCTTAGAAGCGCGGACGTTTTTCCGTCGAAATTAATTTTGAGCCTACTTGAGATTTTACCTGAGACCTACCTAACGACCTACCTAACGACCGACACTCTACCACTACGCTATTGATTCCTTATGAGTTTCTTGTATTTAAATGATATTAGTATACGAGTTCTCATACACCATTCGGCGTATCCTGTGACTCCAAACGAATTTATGTATGATTATTTTGGGCGATTAAATTTCACACATTAAGTCGTATATTTCAGTATATGCGCAACACCGTCATGTGTTACCACCGAACAAGTGCAACACAAATTCGTTTCTAGCTAACACCGCCACTTAGGAGATATTCGCTCAGAACGGCGTTAACATGCCGTTAATAAATATTCCGGGTTCATTCTTTAAGTCTGTATATCTCCAAAGTTGTTTGCCGAAATGAATTATAATTTTAATTGAAATAGCACTCAGTCGGTCAGTTCAACTGCGCCTTCGAAGCATATATTTACACCGGATTTAACTAATCACGACATTAGAGTGGTGTCGTATCAGAAGATAAACGGTGTACTTTCATGACAAAATTGTGCGCGATGTGGCGAAACACTGGATTTAGTGTTAAATTTTGATGAAAAATCGCTTAACACCGATATACAGTGTACGAGGTCAACCATGATATCAGAACGGTGCTGCCGATAATACCACAGATTTTAACCACTAACACCGCACCAAATTGACACCCCTGATTTTTTACAGTGTAAGTTTTATGAAATATGGGCATGAAAATTGAAAGTAATAATGACCAAAATTTTTCGTATCCCTCGTGAAATCTTTCTAAAAAATCTGCGCGTTTGCACGTCAAAAATTTCTAATTCAAAAAAACTGGAATTCTTTACACGCTCTGAAAAATGCCTCGTTGTACTCGATGTGGACAACCGATATAGTTACCTTGACCAGTTGATAAATGAAGTTAATTTTATCGTGCTTCCGGTTTTGCTGATTCTGCAAAAATTTTGTCTGTCTCCGCGATTTTTCAACACATAAAAGTCATATATTCGAATTTCTACATTTAGTACAGACATTTCAGCTTTATTCTCTCTCTCTCGCTTCCTCTTTCTCTCTCTCTCTCTCTCTCTCTCTCTCTCTCTCTCTCTCTCTCTCTCTCTCTCTCTCTCTCGAACTATTTCGGTATATGTATTTTGGATTCTTGTAAAACGAGGTTATGGATGAGACGTAGAAATGAAGTTGAAAATTTATGTGTTTGTCGCAAGATTTTTGCCGAGCGTACACAAACCGTCACGAGATCGAAAATGAAGCTCCCTGTAAACGGCAGAACGAGCCAATACAAGAGAAAAGAATCCTGGAGGATTATAAATATATATATACACACGCATGTAGAAGAGAGTGGGTAACATTTTCTATACGGAGCTTTTCCGACGCGCTTCCTTCCTCGATGTGCTCTGACTCTGTGTGGAGAATATTGGACACCCGATAGTATCTGATCTCTCTTTTTGTCTCTCTTTCTCCTTTAGTGTTGTCGAGAACGGGGACGACGCTTTATCCCCCTTTAGAATAGCGAGCCAAGAACTTTCCCCAATCTCGAATCCCTTCGACTCGTTTCCTCTTATGTAGCCGAGTAAACAAGACCGGGCAAGTTTAAGGTAGTACGAGCACAAACTGTGGGCGGGGAATAAGCGGAAACGTGGGCGCGGGTGTGAGCGCGGTGAGCGAGGGGCACACATGAAATGAGAGAGTCGGACCGCTCATAATCCGACGCACGCGAAAAATTTCCTTAAAAACGATAATTTTATGTCAAAAGGTTCGTCAACCCCCATTTTTTTATGGAACGTATGTAATCGTGATAGTTTTCTGAACATTTAACAGTTTTAATATTGTTCGTATCTAATCGTGAAAGATACGAATTTCTGTTTTAAAGTTCCGTCAGCCCACAGAATTCGGATATAGCGTGGGATAAATATCTTGATTTCACGAATTAATTACTCGCGTAATGAGTCGTTGACCCACTATGAAATTTTGCAGGTGTTATCCTATACACTTCTGCTGCACCATATAAAAAATGCAGATTTTTATCTGATCGTTAAGTTCGTGTTCGTACAACCTTAATCTGATTTTGCTGATCCCGGTGGTTTCTTTTTTTCATATGCAGTTGTATCGCAGTGCCATAACTTCAGGCACATTATTGAAATAGTCTGCCAATATCTCGATTAGGATATTTCATTTATGACATTTTTTGTCCCACAATTTTCGTCCTGCACAATTCTAGATTCGAACATTGAAAAGAAAATCTATGCTCGGACAGGGCATGAGTGGGGGAAGAAATAATGTAGAAACTTGAACACAAAAAATCTTGACTTTGACTATAAGTACAATATATTGGTGGATATAACGTTTATATTTATCGTTGTGGCGAAACCTTTCACAATTTTGGGAGAAAAGCTTTCTTGATGAGGACCTGAGAAATGAGGGTCATGTCACTAACGTTCATTCGGGTTCAAATTACCTTTGTATAAGGTTCGGTGATACTCGCGCAACTGTTTCGTTCAGATATGAACGAGACACACTCGCACACATCCGCACGCACACGCACACCTAGCGGACTATTTCTCTTCTGTCTTCGGTGAAACGAGGGTGGCTTTTGGTGGTTATCACTCAGTCACAGTGGCACACGTGTCGTCAGCAGGCTAACTCCGTTACTCAATATTGGCTTCCCCAGCCTGGAGATATTTTACCCCAACACAGGATCACCAAATAGTTGACAGAGACATATATAGAATATATGCCTATAGAAAGAGAGAGATAGAGAGAGAGAGAGAGAGAGAGAGAGAGAGAGAGAGAGAGAGAGAGAGAGAGAGAGAGAGAGAGAGAGAGAGATGGTAACACAAAGAGGGAGACGAAAGAGAACTACCACTAAAGCCGAAAAAAATAAAAATGAAAATGTTTCATTAAAATAGAACATATCTGGGTCAAGAGAATCGAGTGGGTAATCGGAAAAGGATACAACAAATTGATCCCAGAATAGCTAAAAACAAAGAACGGATCAACACTAGGATTGAGGTAATTTGGTGCTTTTCGCGAGTCTTGAGGTCATATATATGACACATCTAACGTATAATGGCCTGTAATATATGTAATATATAATATATGAAATATAGCATAAGTATTACAGTTCTGAATACTTTTGGCTGAAAACCGAATCGCATACCAAGACGAAAAAAAACGATCCAATCAAATTTTCGTTATCCTGAATTTAGTAAAATAAAAAAATCACGCTTAGCTATTTTTTTAAAATCTCGATCTATATGTGATCTATTGGATTATGGGATCGGTTTAATGAATAAAATACAGCGTCTTATTAGTTTAGAGCAATATCTTTTTATTCCGACTTCTTACTCTTTCAAGAGTCATCGAAGGACCGAGTGAGACTTAAGACTGAAGACTGAAGACTGAAGACTGAGAGTGCAGGAGAAAAGAGTCACATATGCTTCAAGAACAAAGCAGTCCCAAAACGACTTCTTATATATACTCTTATGTATATTTTCTTTTACTAATGTAAACTGCGTCGCCTCGATAGTTATCGATAGGCCACAGCGCGTTCTTTATTCTCGCTTCATATATACACGCATACTCTTCAATAATATATAACTAATATTCTTATTTATATTCTCTTATTATAAAAGATTATTTTTGCCATATTCCAACATGATCTTATTTGAGTGTTAATTTGATGCTTGAATAAAAATCGCCAATCCTTCGCTATATAACGTCATTACTGTTATATCTAACAATTTCGATGAATTTCATCTTTGGACAGGGATTTTCGCGTGTACGTAATAGTAAACTCATTCAGGCGTGCATGATTTATGAGCGCGAGAGCGAAGCTGCGTATGGGATTGGAATTGAATACACCGATACTCAAACAAAAATCCGAGACTGACGAGCGTTATACAGAAGCAACGGAAACTGGATGGTTGAGTGTGGCGCATATAACAGTTGAATTGGAGAGGTACGATCATCGTCTCGGGAGCACTCGATTATTTTCCGTGTTATAGCTATAGATTCTGCATACATATATGATACACTGATGCTATTCTGCTTTTGCGTCCCGATCGATTTCCAATCGGTGGATATTGGGTGAAACGAAGGGACACCTCAGACAGTGAGAAACGTTCGATATACCACCTAACGTCTACTATAGTCAATACGTGTGCGAAAAATCTATTACAGGGTTGATCAAAATGAATTAACATTTTTTTTTGTTCCCATTATAACATCGGTATGATAAATAAATGAATGAATAAATTTTTTGCGATACAAAAGTAGGTAAATATAAATGCTTAAATCAAGGAAAATAACTGGTGTAGAAAATTTTGGCCCGGTGACTCGTTAGTTTACGGAAAACATATTTTTTTTTTTCAATACTTAAAAATCTTATAATATCCGAAATCATGTAGCAATAATCCCTTAGTGAACTAAAAAATAGCATAGAACAACCACACAGTATTTTTTCAATAAATTTAGAATGTCATCAATTCAACTCCTATCGAGGTTCTTTACGGAAATACGAACTTTCAAAACTAGGCATGGCTTATTTTTTTTATCGCCGATGCATGAAATGTGAGACAGTAAAATTGGTTAGAATTAAAAAAAAAATATTAGAAAGTTCTTCAGCGCATAACGTGTACATTGCTCTTTTTTCATAACTGATTTTTGCACTATATTATATATGGATATAGTTGACAGCCGGAAGTTCGGCAAGCCGAAGAATAAATAGAAGCCTCAGCGGAGAGTACAGCCGACGCACCCTTCACTGTAAAAAAAATTTTGAATGAAATTCAATATACCGGTATCGGAAGCATATATTCATAACGGGTACATGAAATTTAATACACATTTTTTTCCCATATTCAATGCCACTGGTTTTGGAGAAAACTATCAATATGAGTAGAATTAATTTAACATTGTACCTCAAAACTCTGATTTGTGTACTTTATTATTCCAAACAAAGTACGCTGTAAAAAAATTTTCTTGCAAATTAATAAACCGGTACCGGAAGTTTGTATGCATACGAAACCGTTTCTTAAATTTCAATCACATGACGTTGGAATTTCAAAATAATGGTGTATGAAAAAGCGTAACGGTACCGTAGTATTACAATAATTGTGTACTTGAAATTTACCAAACAGTCACTGGAAATTTTAATAAGGTACATGAAATTTCATTCCGTTATAAAATTTTTTTTGCATAGACCGTTTCTTAAATTTCAAGCCCATGTACGTTGGAATTTTAAAGTGCTGTTTTACGAAAAAGAAAGACGGTAATGTAGGATTACAATATTCGTGCACTTGAAATTTACCAAACAGTCACTAAAATCCTATGAAGACGGTGCATGAAATTTCAAGCACTTATACGTTGGAATTTTAAAGTACCGTTTTATGAAAAAAAAAAAACAATTAGTTTACATATTGTAATAAAAATTGTTTCAAAATTATTTAAAAAAAAATCATAATATATTTATCATGATAATAATAATTTAACAAGAAAAAAAAAGCTCTACGTTGATATTCACTCGTTTCACATTTTCTGTCTGAGCCGGGATTCGAACTGCCTACCTACAAGTTTCCTACTGCTTACTAACCCGGGACGCTACCTATTACGCTATTGACTACTACTGATTTTTGTTGCATCAAATTTCACACATAAGCTGTATATGCTCTGGCTCACACAAAATTGAATACGTCATTACCATTTGACGAATAGATTTTAATCGGTTCACTGGTCAGGGCACATATTATATGTGCAAAATAAAAGTGCCACAACTGGTAAGGGCACATATATGTGCACCGCGAACATCTCTGTCAGTTTTGAACGAATTTGCATCAAACATGGTCTTCCTATGTTTTTTGGATCGCTGATTACGAATCTGACCTCGAAATTCGAAAATTCAAAATGGTGGATTCAATATGGCGGACCGAAGTTCGAAAATTCACTCGATTCCGATGAAACTTGGTACTCGAGGAATTTCGGGTCGCTGATTACGAATCTCAACACTAGATTTAAAAATTTTAAATGGCGGATCCTATATGGCGGATGATTTTTCAAGTTCAATCGACTGAATTTACGCTACGATGAGCACGTAAATTCCAAAAAATTTCGCATTAATTCTAATGGTTGTGCAGGAGTTTTCAAAATCGTTAATTGAATTTGATAAACTTGTCCATGGAAAATTATTTTAATGGGCCAGTTCTGTACATTTCAAAGGCGATCTAGGATTTTACGATAAAGGCGTTTGAAATTACGTAACAGGATCTTACTTTTCAAACACCAGTATTGAAATTTAATATCTGGTGTTTGGATGTTACAAGTTCTCTGTAACTTTCAAGTACCGTTGTCGATGACATCTACAAGCAATCGTATTTGATTTTTCAAGTGCTACCAACTGAATTTCATGCCACGATGAGCACGTAAATTCTAAAAACTTTTGCGTTGATTTTAATGGCTGCGCAGGAATTTTGAAAATAGTTCATTAAATTTAATAAACTTGTCCATGGAAAATTATTTTAACCCACCAGTCCTGTAAATTTCAAAGACGATCTCGAATTTTACGATTAAGGCGTTTAAATTTACGTAACAGAATCTTACTTTTCCAACACTAGTATTGAAATTCACAGTCAGGTGTTTGGATATTACAAGTTCTCTGTAATTTCCAAGTACCTTCGTAGATGAAATCTACAGGCAATTGTGTTTGATTTTTCAAGTACTACTGACTGAATTTCACGCCACGATTAGCACGTAAATTCCAAAAACTTTCGCATTGATTTTAATGGCTGTGCAGGAATTTTCAAAACAGTTCATTAAATTTAATAAACTTGTCCATGGAAAATTATTTTAATGCACCAGTCCTGTAAATTTCAAAGACGATCTCGAATTTTACGATTAAGGCGTTTAAATTTACGTAACAGAATCTTACTTTTCAAACACTAGTATTGAAATTCACAGTCAGGTGTTTGGATATTACAAGTTCTCTGTAATTTCAAAATACCATCGTAGATGACATCTACTGGCAATTGTGTTTGATTTTTCAAGTACTACTGACTGAATTTCACACCACGATTGGCACGTAAATTCCAAAAACGTTGGCATTGATTTTAATGGCTGTGTAGGAATTTTCAAAATAGTTCATTAAATTTCATAAACTTGTTCATTAACCAGTACTTTCATGAACCAGTTTTGTGATTTCAATGCACAGGTTTCTTAACTTTACAGTACCAGGTACATTAAAATCTGTTTACTGTACCCACTTAGTAAATTTCATATTTTTGGGCACATGAAATTTACATTTTTTTCTTACAGTGTTCGTCGTCAACCAATTTCGGTGTTGTGCATGTAAACTGAACCTACGAGGAAGCCAGGCACCGGTAAGATTTGGCGAAGCAAAACGTGTTTGTGTGCGCGTGTGTGTGTGATGTCCGAATTGTGGTTTTAACGCTAAAAGAATATCCGATGGGTGCCCAGAATTTATATAAATACTGTCAAAAGAAATTAGACACTCGCCTGGCGTTACTTAAAAATATTTTGAAAAATTATGAATTTTTTGTATGCTTCTGTAGCTAGATACGAACTTAAAAATAAACACAATTTAAAAATTTACACTCACAAATTTTCTGCGTCATTAATGTTTTCCACTAGGAGGGGGGGGGGGGGGAGGGGGGGTCAATTAATTATCTGAAAATTGTCGTAAATGTCTTTGAGATCGAACGACACGTGAATTGAAAGAAAAAACGATTTTCCTTATTTTCCATATTTCATATTTTGAAACAATCTTGAAGACTAGAAAAAGTCCACATGTTACAGTAGTAAAAAAACAATGTGAACATGATTAAGAGAGAAAAATTATTTCATAAGTATTTTTCGATTGGGTTTGATACAAAATTTAATGTGATTATTTTTTTTTAGGTGGATAGGATGAGTTAATGGGTCTATTTTTTTTTTTACAAATTGAAGCACTGATAAAGAATACAAAATAAGTTTTTTTAAATGTCTTTATTCATTGTTTAACATTAAACGTGTTTTTCTCGGAATGGTGTTTTTCAAAACGGTGGCCACTCTCAAAGGAAGAGTTTTCAAGCTGTCCGTTTGAAATTTTAACAGAACATTCTTCACGTCATTCCTTATGTTTCAATGGATTTTTTTTTTAATTTTAAATGGTCCTATTTTTTTTTTACGAAAAACTGTCGAAAAAAACTCAATTTTATACTTTTTGTTCAAACCGCCGCCATTTTTTCAAATTTCACTGAGAAAAAAAAACTTCCATAGGAACATAGCGGCTTTCTTACAAATTAATAATCATTTTGAATTTTTTGTTTCTGATGAAATTTGCGGCCGCAAACCTGGCCACCATGGGACACCGTTTTTTTCCACGCAATTTTATGCAAATAAAAACTTGTTAAATTAATATTATTAATATTAAATATAATATAATATTAAAAATAAAATTAAATAAATAAACTTGTTAAACAATGAATAAGGAAACGTTTAAAAATTCATTTTGTATTCTTTGTCGGTGCTTCAATTTGTAAAAAAAAAAAATTAGACCGATTAGCTCATCCTATCCACCTAAAAAAAATAGCGAAAATCGGCTATTTTTCGGTCGGTCACACTGTGATGATCCCTTAAGGCCGTCCTCTAGTTTCTCGGCTGTTTTGTTTATGGCTTTTTCAATAATTTTTTTACGGGCAAAGCATCGAAATAATCAATCTTATTATTTTTGCATAATCTTTATTAACATTTAAATAAGCTTTACAAATTTTTTGAAGTCAAAATATATAATAGAATAGCAGTTATAGTGGCCGACAGGAAGACATCAAGTAAAAGAGGTGCTTGACGGTAACCACGATATTTCAGAAACTATTGCACCGATCTTGTTCAAATTTATACAGCATCTTTAATATGTTATAAGCCAGCGATTGAACTAGGATTATCATGATTGCTTCGATAGTTTTTTTCGTACGAGCGAAAAACTTAAGAAAAAATGAGTAAAAAATAGAATGTAATTTTCAAAAGTGTATAAAAAAGTCAATTTTTGTAATTTAGAATTCACTCTAGTTCAATCGCTAGTCTTGAATATGAAGATTAAAATGCCGTTTGGTTTTTTGATTTCAGATAAGCAGAACAGCCGCAATCTTGGTCACCGTCAAGCACCTCTTTTACTTGATGTCTTCCTGTCGGCCACTATAACTGCTATTCTATTATATATTTTGACTTCAAAAAATTTGTAAAGCTTATTTAAATGTTAATAAAGATTATGCAAAAATAATGAGATTGATTATTTCGATGCTTTGCCCGTAAAAAAATTATTGAAAAAGCCATAAAAAAAACAGCCGAGAAACTAGAGGACGGCCTTAAAGCAAAATTTATTCGTATGTCACTAACTCTCGATCGTTTGATGAATTATTCATCTGATTGTAACCAAAATTATTCCTTTGTGTAATACGCTCTGCTCTCAAATTGTTTCAAATGACTTCATAAAATATTGGTGATATGCTCGTGCATCTCTTAATTGGCTTCATATCACTGGTTGAATGTTTGATAGGATAACGCCAAATCATTCATAATATGAACAATAATGAATTGACAAAATCTAATAGCATATGCTTTACGAATTATATGTATACAGTATGAAACAGTACGGTACGAAATTCAATTAATTATGAATGAGCGGGGTTGAGCAAATATAGTATATTAAATCCGCAAAGCGAGGGAAAGGAGAGTAAATGGTTAATCCGCGAAACATCGTGTCCGCTGTGCTTGTCCTATCCACCTCGTAGCTTTCTTATTTGAGGTAAATCCAAATGGTAGGCCCGTTAATTAGTCTCGGCTCATTATACTTCAATTATCGTTGCAACGCCAGAGAGAAGGAATCGTCGCAATGGCAGTTTACTATTTCCGGTCTTTATCCTCTGTTCCATCTACTTCTTCGTTACACGTATCTATAGGTAAATGCGTCTGATCGAAAGGTATTCAACAGTATTTTACAGTTTTTACAAATAAATAAAACATAGTTCAATAAAAAATTTGTTGAGGCCTCTGGATGAGCCGTTATTCGGGTAGAGAATCACATTCTCGCTTTATATCATCATCAATTAATCAATGGAAATAAATATTAATTGAGTAATGGATTTTGTAACGTCAACCGATTCGTGATCGTCAAAATACCCGTCCCCATTTCATAACACCCGTATTTTGAAAAAAAAAAAAAAATTCGTCAAAATTTCCCATTATTCTCCTATACTTTTTTACCACGATTGCTCTGTACAGTTACTTCGTACTCTGGAAATCCTCCTTTAGTCTATTCAGCGATCGATCCATCGCATCAATATTTGATCTCCAGCCGGATTACAGCAGCATAACTAAGCACCAACCCATGATCCACTGCGAAATGGATCAAAGTATAGGCACAATGGTCTTAATAGGAAACACTGACCGAAGTTAATCGGGCAGGCGAAATTACAAATGCTTCTCTCTCGAACTATTTCAGCCAAGTCGATGACAGACTGACTTTGTTAATGGATTCGTATTAAAAAAAAAAAAATTGGCCTCACTAGAGAGCGAAGTGAAAAAAAAACTTTCTGTATGGTGATCTCCGACGAATTTTTTATTTAACAGTTTAATTTATCCAATCATAGATTCTCGAAAATAGTGTTGAACTATTGATGACTCATGTATAACTCGAAGATACCCATCATATGTTTACGTTTTCGGCTCTCTGTCTCTATCGTATCGAGGGCGAAAGTACGAGAGGGAATTATACACGACTTCTTGAGTGTGCCTGCGCAAGAGTGCATTTACTCTGCAATGTAATCTGTAGTTGCACTTAACGAATAAGGTCTGACGTAATGGAACGATACAATGCCCTATTGTGTCCTCTTCCTCTCTCTCTCTCTCTCTCTCTCTCTCTCTCTCTCTCTCTCTCTCTCTCTCTCTGACGAATGCACGACAAGAGCTTTAAATATATCCGTTGTTGAAACAACATTTGACCCTTTGGTTGCAATAATTTGACCTTTCTATCCTTTTCATTCTTATTCGTATTTTATCGTTTGTAAAGCGATCAATAGTTTGTGCTTTTTATAATTATCTTCATACGTAATTCAAGTCACTGCTACAGAGAGATGTCTGTTCTCAATGTGGGCAAATCGAGCCGAAACTGCCTGATTTTAGTCAATTTTTAAAATCTATTATTCGCGTAAAATTACGAAAATTTATGAACAAAAACTTTTATGGATTGCTGTTGATTGATGCCAAGAACATTACACAAATATTGATTCAAGAGCGATTTTTTACTGTAATGGCTCGCACGGATAGTTGCAACTTGCAACGTATATGCATTAGTATCTTGATACTTGTCTAAGCCACTCGCTTAACGCGTCTTTAGGGGATATTATGATATCTGCGGCCCCTATTTCTGACCACGTGATCTTTATATTTCGACCAAAAGAAACACTTTTTCTAAAGTAAAAAAAATCGATTTTCGATCAAATAACGACGCTATAGCGATTGAAAGTAAAAAAAAAGTCGATTTGGTAAATTTCGGATCTACGGCGATTTTTTCATGGGTTTCAAGGGTAGTTGTGTCATATTGTGTGTGCGCGTGCGTGTGGGTGCGTGTGTGTGTTCGGGCGTGTGTGCGTGCGTGTGTGTGGGTGTGTGTGTGTTTAGGGGGGTATCCACCAGGGTCCAGGGGCAAAGCCCCGGCGGGAGGGTTCGGGGGGGGGGGGGGAGCTCCCCCGACTGTCACAAAAATAGATTTTTATGTTTTAAATTATTTATTTATTTAAACATTTGATTTTCGATCAAATAACGGCGCTAGAGCGATTTAAAGTTTTGTTTTATTCCCTGTTTAGATGCTTCGGCACCGCGTTCCTGCATGAGCCGAATATCAACTTTTGTCACTATTGAAAAAGTGTTTTTTTTTTGGTCGAAATATAAAGGTCACGTGGTCAAAAATAGGGGCCGCAGATATCGTAATTCTGCCCGTCTTTTTAATCTGGGATTAATTAACAAATGATTACTACAACGAGAAAAATTGAGTCTGATTGAATCATGGCTTCATTTGAGGCCTACACAGTGTCAATGGCTCTGAGAAAAAATATGATACTTATTGATGAAAAATACCTGTCGTTTTATGTCGAACAGCTTACATAAATAGTGATTACGTGGAGTTAATACCTTTGACAATCGAAAGTGTACATAAGTACTATTAAAAATGCTATATCTATACTGTGTATATATTGTCTTGTGTGAAAGCAGATCACATTTTTCCAATACACAGAGACAATTCCTCAGCGTGCGCAAAGTGGTTTTTGCAACAGTGTGCGTAAAATTCGATTTTACACCTCGATATTCGGCGTGTAAAATACTACTTTTTTGAACACTGGGCGTAAATATCGATTTTCCACCTATAGTGAGCGTAAAATAAAAAGTTCGTTTTTTTACGTTCAAACGTCCCTTTGATAAAAGGGAAAAAAATGAGAGTCCCTAAAAAGCGGGCGTAAAATAATAACTGAAAATGTTTACGCCCGCATTTAAAAATTTATTTCATGATCGATTGAACGCCTCAAATTCTGCCTTATACAGACACTATTAATAATATCTCTATGCGTATGTTTACACGACGCCTTTTATTCCGGTGTTACTATGATCGGTATAGTCCAGCCAGGCGTTAAAGTTCGTGTAGACTGTACCTAACACCCAGTTCTATTACCTATTACTATTACCCGGTACCTAATACGCGGTTTTGGGTAAACGGCGATTGGGGTAATTTACTACTCGGTGTTATCATTTCATTTGCTTTCCATTTTATGGAGTCAAATTCATACATTATATCGATGGTTAAATTCCATAGGGGCGTATAAGCTATCCTCATGCATAACCGATACGCCCCTTTGGCATCAGCCCATCGATATAAGTTGTTTGTATACACGAATTTTCTGCACACTGTTGCAAAAAATATCGTATGCAACGCGCGCGTACGATTTACGTCCATGTTACATATAATATACTATTTATTAGTTGTAATCACCATGACAGAGCTATCGATTCTTAAAATTGCACGATTTTTTTAAAAAGTGTTTCTTGCCGATAGATCTAAACTAGATCGGTTGGTAAGAGTATGATGAAAGAAAAAATTCAAGTTCCTAGAAGATGCCTGGAAAATGTCAGCTTCCAGATTTCAGTACCCGCTTATTGCTCGCCTTCAGTCTCTCAAGAACCACCTTAATCAATCTATGTAATCATCATTTTCTTATCATTTCAATTCTACTTTAACCCCGGTTTTTTCTTTCTTCGATATTTACATATAAAAAATAAAGTAGAACAATTTCGCTCACCTGTTCGACCCAGAGATTCGTCGTCATGATTTGATTCTTCAGATTCTGCAACACACAAAATTGGGATTGAGACAAAATCACGATGCTTTTGTTTTTAATTTGTTATTACATTTATTTCGGGTGATAATGAGGACGAGTGTCACACGGTAAGACGATACTTTTCACGTAGCTGAGGCATACATTTTAACGCGATGAGAGAAATTTTAATGTTGGATAATTGTGGGCAAAAATAATCATAATATCGGGGCACATCCGGATTGTTTCTAAGATGCCAATACTTGTATAGCAATGCAAGTTCGAAACAGGTAGTTATATATTGACTTTAATTGCTTACGATTGCTAAACGTCCATGCTATCGTAGTCGAAAGTTACAAATTACGTCCTCCATAAAAGCAAGTATAGTAGAGCCAAACGGCTATAGTAGTATTGCCACGATCAACGAACCTTTTTTGAAACTAAGAAATGGTAGTCAACGTATGCATATATTTATTACAATTACTTGCCCATTATCACATTAAAATTTTTATGGGGATGTCAAAGGTCCTCCTCCCCCTACTACATTTCTATGTTTTTTATTATTTCATTAATCGTTTGTGCTTGTAGGATTTGAGGTCCCATGTCAAGACAAGCCGGTACAGTAACAGAAAAGGGCAATGTAAATCAAAAGAGGAAATAATGAGGGAGAAGCAGGAGGTAGCGGTGGCCAATACGCAATGTATGATTTTTTATATAACCCTTTTTCATCTCATGATATACAGTACATCCAGCATAACAGTGCATTGTAATTTCCGGACTAGACGGGAGCCAGCAGCGCACACGTGAGAAACGCGAGAAAGGGTGAAAGGCTCTGGTGGACTAGGACTAATTGGACGGCGTTGCGGCCTCTGGCAATGTCGCGGAATCTATGGATTCTGGGCGTAAATCGAGCTTGAGTTATGGTCCGAATTCGAGGTTACATGCGTATGCGTCCTCCGGATTCGACTGTACCCGGAGATTTCAATAATTCATTAATTCGTCAACGTACGGGTTTCGTTTACCTCGCCCATATGAGTTGATGTAAAAAAAGAAAACACAATTATTTTTCGGATAAAATGACCACTATTTCAATGCACAACCATTTTAAAATTCGTTCCAACATCATAATAAGTAATTACGAGTTATTTTTTAATTTATAATTTTTCGCATAAAATTAAAGTAACACCTTTTTTGCAAAATTTATAACACTTTTTTTTTAGAATGCACATTGCCATTATGAACTCGAAAAGTCCGGTAAATGATAATAATGCTATATATTCTAATTTTAAAAAAATACAATACCCTTCTGAAGAACAAAAGCGCCTATCATCATTGATCCATATAAGCGTTTAATTGTCTCGTTTAAAATTTATAGAGCCCAAGGAATTTCAACATTTTCGTTATCTATTTTTTTCAGTAGAAAAAAAAAATGATTCGAGAAAATTCCAGATAGAAATGAGATGATTCAATGTCGATGTTGAACACTCGTATCTTCATTTTCAAACTATACTTTCAAGGGTTATTCCCAAAATTGAACCCCAAAAAAGAATGAGAAGTGGTGTGAAAAAAATTTGCAAAAAATTTATGAAGGAAGATTGATCCATTACGTATACGAAGTGTGAGAACGTTGTCTCTGGATTAGCTCTACATTCTGTCAGAATGTTTATCGAGTTGCATCCTACAGGGCACTTTATATACATATATATGTAAAATAAAATAAAAAAAGAAATATACACAGAATGGTTGGCAGTGATGTCTCGAGAGAAAAGGCCTTCAATGCAGAGTGAGAGCGCTTTTTCCGGCCTTTTTTAGCTTCCCCTTCGCTTCATCCGTCAGTCCCGCCGCGTTAATTCGAAATCCGTGGCATAACGAAAGTTTTAACGAGTTTCGTATCCTTCTTTCTCGCGTGGAGAGAGAGAGAGAGAGAGAGAGAGAGAGAGAGAGAGAGAGAGAGAGAGAAAGAGAGAGAGAGAGAGAGAGAGAAAGAAAGAGAAAGAGAGAGAGAGAGAGCAACGGCGGCTGGAAAGTAGAGCTTTCTCTATGCTTGCCGACCGCAATATCGCGGTTGAAATAAACGGCTGTCGAAGGCCAGTGCTCAAAGAACGAGCGAAAAAGTTTAGAAAAAGAAGTTCAAAGCTAGGTTTGCTCCTATATTTCATTAATTTTTTTTCCATCAAAATTAATAATCGAAAACATGTTATGTTTCATGTGCATTGATCTGGTAAGTCAATCATTTACGCGAAATGTATCTTATGTACGTTTACAAATGCTTGGACTATAGAAAAAACATGCAGAGATCCTCTCTTCTCCTCTTTTTCTATGCTAATTTACATTGCTGAATTTATACCAGACGTAATCGCGGGATTCTCCACGCTTCTTCATTCCATTTCCATCTCCCTTTCGCTCTCTTCTTGTATCTCTCTCCATCTCTTTCTCTCTATCTCTCTGTGGTTTTCCCGAGTTTCGTTAATCTTCGCGTGTGTCAGACCCAAAAGCCTCCATCTACGATTGCCTAGGATTGTATCTATTAATGCAGGTTGTAAAATCCGTGTCCGGATTTTACGCCGTCGCGATTCGATTATGTATATGCGGATCTCCGTACAGCGAGTGCCGAACCAGCTGTAATTCTGGGTCCGACGGATTTTCCTACTTCGTGTTAAACATTTCCATAGCCGGCTAGTAGAGTCCATTTACTGGCATCAGCATGAATTAACGATTTTCGCGTCAATGAGAAATTCCTCGACGATTAAGAGCCTTCATCGAGAGAAAAGTATGATGGTGAAAAATGTGATAGAAAAGTGTGATGACTTCAGCGACAATTATTTTGGAAATCCGAACAATAATTAAGCTATTCGAACCATACATAAGGTCAATCGAACATTCCAAATAGCTGCAGTGGCTATAAAATATTTCTATCCACTAATTCATTCATACAGATCGTAGAAATTTTTTTTTAGCGTTGCTTAACCCTTATCAGCCATTTTGGATTTATAATGCCCGACCTACAAGATAGCGATAATTTTTTGACGAGAGTTAATTAAGACGGACCGAGGATAAAGTATCACGAAATGGGGAAAAAATTGAAAAAAAAAATAAGTGCTGGGGCTCTCTGGTGATCCGATTGCATATACCTTCGACATTTGTTCATTAAATTATTTCCGAAACCTGATAATATCACGTGATGGTACGTTGAGGGTTACAGCGATTTTTCTTTTCCCTTGTCTCTAACATGATAATTGAAGGTTTCCCAGATTCTGATAATCAAGATCGTATTTGAAAAAATATGTAATTCCACTGATTCAAAAAATGAATAATTCAAATAATTTCTATGGTGTAGTATTACCGAAATGTATGAATGTTTGTTGACATACTGTTAGCCGAACGATCTATTCGAGATCGCTGACTATATGTATGTATATTATGCGATCATCGCTTGTCGCGGTTTCATCACTCACGTCATGGCGCCTCGAACCGGAAACTGTGCACTGGACCTAAATTAGGGTCGACCCGATGAAGCGTGTACGTATAAGACCGATGAAGCACGAATTTCTGATACGGCTCCGTGCTCCCGAGGATCAACGCGAAACATATACTTTTGTGTTCCAAAAATGAGATATATATGTTGAGAGGACTTGGTGCTAATTTGAACCAGGCGGTAAAATTGGAATATTTGCTATTTTCTATACTATCCCTGCATTTGCGCGTCAACGTTATAGTTTATGTGAAAAAAGCTGCTTGCGATAGGAAATCGGCATAGAACGATTGGACTAGATAACCGACCTCGTAAAGCTCTGTTCAGTTTAATTTTATAGGATTCCGTACCCCAAAAATATAACCTTTGTGATCGGATTCGGTTTTCCGTTCATCCGTCTGTCTTAAGCTCATGAATTTGACATTTGGCATGCAGCTGCAGTAAAGTTTTTCGCTGACTGCCGTAGATAGTTTTTTTTTTTTTTTCAAATATAGTTTTACGGTTTTGGTGCAGCCAAAACATATGAAATTACACGAGTTACATTGCGTATACTGTTAAAAAAATGTCTAATTATTTAGGATAATTAATAAATTCTGTGTAGGTTCACTTCTGCGCATGTATTTTTTTACATGAAGAGAGTGTGGCAACGTGTTGACCCCGAGTATAATTAAAACAAAGTTTTCATGAATTTCAATATACACCACTTCCATAAAATAACGATGAATTCATACTCCATACCCTCATTAATGTAATTTAATTGAAAAATCTCGTTACAACCCCAGCGAGCTTTCGACAGATAATTAAAAAAGCTCTCAATCAACAAAACCTATATATTGTATGTCATTAGTAAGTTTTTTTCAACCTAGAGATCCCTCTTTTGATTTGTTGTTGTTTTTTTTTATGATGTCGAAGAATGGCCAAAAACGTTTAATATAAGGACGTGTACATTTCATTAATTTAATTATTTAATTTAATTGATTTAATTTAAGATTTGTTAATTAGTGAAAAAATAAAGTGAACACGAATCCAGTGTGAGTGGAGAGTTATCGTGTATTCGTACATGTACCAACTTGACCAGTGAAAAACGCTTCGGGAAACAAGATGAAACTTTGTTCCAACGTTGCATATAATTAGGGTTTTGTTATACATCTGTATGGAGACAAAACATAAAACTATTGAATGATTTTTAAAAATCATCGTTTCGTTGTTCTTGCAACATCGTTTCTAATAATGATTCCTTTTGGTGTCAATTTTTAGAGGGAAAAAACAATGACTCTCATTTGAAAAATCGGGGCTCAAACGCAAGTTTGAAGTTGCGGAGATATCTCTGTACGAAAAAAAAAATTACCATACTCGGTAAGAGGGCTGTATATTTGTGTCCTTACGTGTAAAAAGTTTTCGAGGTAAAGTCATTCTTTGGGTGGCTGAAGGCTGAAGTCACGTGGAATATCTTATACATATGTGGCATTATTTAAACACAATGTGTAAGTTGCAACCGCAATAATTTCAGCATCGTTATTTTTTTTTTCAGGACTTACTATTTTATTAAATTGTATATAAATTTTTGTATGCATACGCGTGGCTGCACGTACACGTTATTTACGCGCGTTGTACCGTGGTGCTGGCTGCGCGAATTTGGTGCTAGTAAGAAGAACGAGATAGCCCGAGTCGGGGATGAAAAATGACGAGGTGAGTTCTGCTCAGCTACGAAAAGTCTCTTTTTTCACGTTGTTCTTTGCCCTCACCCGTTGTATATGTATATGTAAATTCTCACGACTGTTATGTAAAATGGATGTAATATATATAAAAATTTTCACATTCCACTCTGCAGAGGGAAACGCACGGCGTACGCTCGCACTCTGAAGCATTACCCACTTGTTTTTCCTTGTCGTCTAATTACACATTTATTTCAATTCTTTTAGTTCCGGAAGGGGTGCGCGCGATCCCCCGAGTATAGTAGAGTCCTTTTTTGCCCAGCGCCTTTATCCACCCCTCTGAGAAAACTAAATTGGTCAGAGGTCTGAGTGAAGTATGAAAAAAATGTAAGAGAATTTACGAGAAAGAGAGAGAGAGAGAGAGAGAGAGAGAGAGAGAGAGAGAGAGAGAGAGAGAGAGAGAGAGAGAGAGAGAGAAAGAGCGAGAGAGAGCGAGAAAGAGAGAGAGAGAGAGAGAGAGAGAGAGAGAGAAGTGACGGGAGTTGGGGTTCAGGAAAGGGTGGTACCGGAGAAATAGGTGACAGGTACATTTTTATATACGCTGAGTAAAAGGCCAGAGCCATGCACCCCATTAGTCGCGTGAAGAGAGAGAGAGCGAGAGAGAGAGAGATCTTCAACTTTCTATTAGTACTCGACCTCGTTGGTCCTCCTCTTTCTTTCTTGGATACATATTATGTATATATATACACATAAATATACACGTGGATATATGCTCTACCCATTGGGTGCAAATTATATACAGACAAGATATCCAGACACTGAAATTATCTGGTTCGATATCTGCCACGTGAAACTGAAGCTATAGCGCGTATTTATATGTATAAATATATATCACTATATCTCCATAAATATATTAATAAAATTTGAGTTACAACTTGGGCATTACTTCCTCGTAATTTTCGAAAATCGACAAAATTCCCGTTACGAGCATTCTCAGCGTCGGCTTCCTCATGGCTAAAGTTGAAAGAAATATTTCTAGATTGAATAGATGTTAGATTGAACTTTCACCTTGTTTCCTCATCCTTTTCGGTGCATTGATTTCACGAAGATGAGCCAAAATTGTAATTACATTCATTCTGTTCCTGAGCAAATTATTTGCATCATAGAAAAAAAGATGGCTGTCCGTCAAACTCAAAAAGAGCTCATTGAGAGCTAACGTAGTTCCCTAATGAGTTGCGTCGGTGTGTAACCCCGTATATGAGCTTTAAAGAACTTCAGTTGTCAATCCAGTCAACAAGCATTAAAAATACAATGGGAAGAGGATCTCATTTTGAATTGAAATTAATAGATAAGCACGTTGCTCTATATCACTCGAAAGTTATTTTCCATCTGGTTAAAATAATAATAGTTATTTTCCATCCTGCAGAATAATAATGTTCCGTATCTTTTTACAATTTCAACGATATTTTTTTTAAGCTCGACATATTTGAGGTATAATAATGAACAGTTTCTCAAAGTTTCTTCAAATTTTCATCTAGCCAAACGGAGATATATCTTCACTGCTGCGAGAAGTCTCAGCCTCCCTCATTCGATTTTTGTAATTTTTTAAAATCTGCGCTTCCAGAAGTTGTAATTTTCGCCAATATGACTGCACTCAAATTGTCATATCTGGCATATTTTTTTAATTATAATATCCATCGGACGAAAATTTTGACGTCAAATAAATCTTCTTGAAGCAAACGCTCAAGCATCCATCTAATAAATATGTACGGTCGTTTTTTTTTATTGGATAGTATAGTCGCTAGCCCTAAGAAGAGTATGTACATACACTTACATATGTACATAGAAGACGAAGGGTTCAAAAACGAATCGACGCGGGAAAACCCATAGTAATCATAAAAATAAATTGCCGACTCGATATCTGGCATAGGCAAAGAACGTACCATCGTATATCAAGAGTTCTTTCTCCTTTGGTGACAATATTCTTTAGAATCACAAGTCTTTAGTCTATTAGGAATAATTGAACTGTACAGACGGTCCTTCCTTATGAGATAATAAAGAGTTGAATAATCAAATTATAATTGTATTTTACATTATTTATATTCCTATTTCCAATATTTTTTTAATAATAAACGAAATTGTCGAACGAACAAAAGATCGTGAGGGGTCGGAGTTAGGTTGGCTTAACATGAAATGCCCTGAAGTTATACAGAATCCACGAAGTTCAGAGGCATATACATATATAATATATATCTGTGATATGGCGACGTTCGCGGATGCATAATGCGATGATGCTTTTTACACTTGCAGATGAAGCGTGCACACAAGCGATATCGTCAAGTTGCCGGGAGGGCGGAGTGCAGTATAAGCCGACCATCATACGCATGAATAATGTAGCAAAAGAGGGAGAGTCGAGTGATATAGGATACTATATTCGAGGGTACAACTCTCTTCTCCTTCATCGAGGCTGTATATTTTTGAGCTCGAAAAGTACGTTGCCCCCCCTGCGCGCTTCGCGCGCCAATCCCCCATCTTGTGTTTGTATCAGTGGTTATAAAAAAAATATTATTGAAAAATGTTCTTAAAAAAATGTTCTTGATATTTCAAAAATAAAGGAGGGCGATTAATATTAGGCCTAATCCACTATTAAAAGTTAAAAAAAGACCTAATCCATTATCATCGTGTACGACGAATTTCGAATGGACTTAATATACATAAGGTATAGAATAGACAGGTGAGGTTTGTAATTAAAATGTGTGAAAAATTTTTATGCTATAATTTATATGTGAAAATTTATATGTCATAATTTATGTGCGAAAATTTTTGCAAGTGATTAAAATATTTTTAATCATTTCTATCACCATATCGAACCGAAATCATCCGTCCTTGGATTCATCATATAGAAGGATATATATATTTGTTTAAGTTTGGGTTTGGGTAAAAATCATCCTATAGAACAATATAGAACGATTTCATATAAAACGATCAAAATCAATTTGTTCGGGTTCGGGTTTAGATTTGAGTTTGCGGGTTTGATATAAGTTATGCAAATTTTGGGATTTGGGTTTGCGGGTTTGATATAGTTATGCAAATTCATCAGAGTCATTATCGCTCGGTCAGAGGTGGCTCTTCTCTGTATCTCGCTCTCTTTTATTAGACACATATTAGCAAAAAAAAACGTTATTCTTATTATCCTTATACCGTGGCGATGCTCCGTTGCGTCGAAAGTTTTAAATTGTTGACAGTGGAATAAATTTGTCAGCAATCTGGTATAAGCAACGCAGTCGCGAACTTAAGTGCCCTGGGACCACTTCATCCCCTCTCGGTGAACATATTCTTCGACTTCTCTTTATATGTCTCTTTATTTTTATTTTTTTTCACCGCCCCTCTCTCTTTTACTGCCCAAGGAAATGTATACTAGACGTCGTTTTTTCATGCAAACTTTTTTTTCCCTCATGTATTTTTCCATTCTCTCTTCCCGTATCGTAGATACACATTTTTCGACCAACAAAATTTACATATTTACAACCAAATCACGGAGAAAATAGTGCCACGTGCGGTTTTCGAGAATCTCAATGGGCTGGGCGAAGGATTTTCGGGAACATTGGTAGGAAAAGAGGGTGAGAAAAATCATCACAAACGTTCGATGCACATATACGCATGTATAAGAGACAGGATTAAATAAAACGCGTACCGTTATTTTTTTTTGTTTCACGTTTCCACACGTCCCTATCTTCGGCTCTCGAAAAAACAATCTCTGACACACCGACATTATTTTGCCAATCAATTCGAAAGCCAGGCAATATTGCTACGCTAAAAAAAATACACCCCAAAGATCCTCATATCGCAGGAATGAAAATTAAAGTCGCACGCTTGTGACTTTGAATTTCATTACTCGAGATTATCCTTTCTTTTCTAAGAGCAATATTCCCGTGGATGGCTATCCTCGTTGGTGTTGACAACGTCCGTAGACGAGTTATATCGAGGCCCTTAACGCAGTCATATTCTCTGTACCTTCACGCATACCGCCAATAATTAACGACGGTCCACTTCGAGCAACAAATCATGGATTAATTACAGTAGCACGACCGCCGTGTTACAGACGATGTATAGTGCGGCTGTTTCCAACGGACATTGCAAACGCAGCACGTATATATATCGTATCGTGATTGTAGAGGGAAAATCGTGTACTATGGTCAGCACGAGTGTTGCGGAGAATATACCTATACATATACACATAAATTGACAGTACCATACGCGTTATCTCATTGAAGCAGTTGTTTATGCAGTATTGTTTATGCGTTCATTGCAATTTTAGTCCGTCGGAAAATATCAAAATTTACATAGGGAATTGGTCTGCGAGGAAAGTTTGAGCAATATTAAAAAAAAAAAAAAGAAATGGGATAATGGTACACGAGGAGCAAGAATTGGTATAAATTACCTGGCGCCACAAACAGGAAATTTTGATTGCCATGCAAGTTATACCTATAATTTATACCGTAGCGTCTTGCAATGTATACTTATTTCTCTTTTATATACTTTTATTTTATTGTATCTATAAGCTTATTTTATTTCATTCATACTCATTTTCTCATTTTAATTTACTTCATTTCATTTATTTTTCTTTTTAAGGTGATCTCTCTGGGCATGGATCCACACTTTGAGACAATTATTTACTAAATATTGCGAACGATGAGCCTTTGAGCCATTAACCATTCAAGTACATTTGCACAGCCAATAGTAATGCAAAAAGTCCATATGATTTTTAAGATCGTAATATCTTTTTTTTTTTCATTGGCATGATAAGTATTTATAGACTACGCGAGACTCGTGTTACAGCTCAGTTTCTTCTACATACTATACCAGGTCTCGTTTTATGTGCTCGCATAAAATGTGATGGTTCGCGTAACGACGGATCTGTCGGGAGAAAATACTTTTTATTTCCCTTATAGTACGTTCGCGATATAGCGAAATAACGAGAAGGAAAACTTTTCAATGGACCGCAGAGTGCGTAAGGAGCCTCGTCAAAGTGCTCTCTTTCTCTCTCTCTCTCTCTTCTTTTTTAACGTATATTCTAATTTCGATATTTTTCCATGTTTTCCCTCACTCATATTCGAAGATTTAACCAGCAGCGCCGACACTCGTACATACGCCCCCTTTGTTCATTATAATTTTTTTTCTACGTGTGACCAAGAAATTTTGCCCTAACATGTTTTCTGACCAGAATAGCGTTGACCAAATTTTTCTCGTTTTATTGCGGTGATAACAACTCAGATAAACGATTGTACAGAGGAAAATGTGAAAATTCGAATCAGTCCGTAATTTTGAACCTGAATACATGTGCTTTGTTCGAAGTTTGTGTAAAATAAATTTTCCGCTGTAACTGTGTTGGTGACCACCAATAATATTCAAGACAAAGTGTGGCAGCAGTAATTATTTTAAACACTTTTTTTTACTTCAAAATAATAATCGTATCATCGTTAAAACACTTATTGGCCCCAGAGAGCGATGCATGATTATTTACATTTTAGAATTGCCAGCGTTATTAATTGGCTTCTTGAGTATATGCTCTGAGATTACATATTTTTTATTCGATGACTTGACTCCATTATTTTGCGACATTTGTAAATTTACATATTCACATGATGCGATAAAAAAACATGTGCAAATTTTAACTTTTACACCGATAGTGCTAGGTGCGCGATTTGCGTGTGGCTCTCATATGGTCTCCAATGTTAAGCAGTATCAGTGTTGTGTCCATTACTTAGATGGGTGACCGCTTAGCCGTGCGTTGACTGACATATCGTAACGCTGAGCGGGAAGTGATTTTTGCCAAGAATTAGGATTTCTACTGGAGTTTAGTCATATAAAGGTCACTCGAGGGAAGGAATGGAAATGAGGAATGAAAGAAGGGAGATTTAAAAACCTGACAAAGGTGCCGGCAGGAATGAGCGAAAAAATAAATATATGCATACACATAAATTGTACGGAGTTTTCTCATCATTGTTGCAAGTATATTCGTTTCATTTCCGTCTTTACGTATTTGTGAAAAATTCGAACTCGTTAATCTTTGTTCAGTTTTTTGTCGCTATGAACTATATCCAAACTACTCGTCCACTCTGTCTTTTCCGAGGCTAGTTTTTCATTTACGATTTAATTTTACAATTCACCAATATATATATATGGGGCATTCCACCCCAATTCGACCAGCCTCCACCCTCACCATTTTTGATTCGCCTCGCAATTTTTTATGTTGTTCATCCGCATGAGTAGAGACTACCATATTTTTTTTAGATTTTTTTTCCATCCCGTTCTGGAGTGACAATTTTGTGAAAAAATCGATGAAACCCAATTCAATCAACGATATCTTCTAATTAAAAAACGCTATCGGAAAACTTCACCAGGTCAAATTTTTTATCTTGAAGTCTACTTTTTTATGAATTTATTTAAAAAATTTTCCAATTTTTTTTTCTATCGAAATATCAAAAAATCGATTCTTCGAAATGAGTGCTATTCTTAATTTTTTTTTAAATCACAAAAAAAGTACATGGTAAAACAAAATTTTTGAGCGCTGTCTCATAGTGGGCAGATTTTTTTGTAGTTTTTACAGCTATTTGAAGTTCATTAGAGTACTCTAATAAACCATGTACTTAATAATAATGTCGAGTTTTACTTGCACACTCCCTCTGGGGGGTTTTTTACAAGGGTGGTGATTTCGTATACTTTCCGACCATCTACCGCCTGCTCCGACCATTATTATCACCACCTACTCCTCCTCGCGATCATACGTCTGCAGCCGCATCGCTCCTTTACCATTTTTAACCTATATCGCATTCGCCGAGGACGGAGGAAAACTGCAGAAAACCTTCCGCCGATACAGGTCGGAGTCTCCCTAGTTCCCCCCTGGTGGCCGCGCGAGTGAACTCAAGCGCGGTCTCCAGAGGAGTCCTAAGCGAACCCCGCCTTTACTGTGATTCAGTGGGTAAGTCAGTGCGCGGCTAAGCGACCTCCTTCCGAGCGATAAGGACCGCTGCGGAAGGGCCTCCAGAGTCACACCCCGACCACCCATCCATCACAGTAAGGTGTTTTTGGGCATTCGTTTTGGTGGGATCCGAACCACCGGGATTGCATAGAATAAATTTCATCGGTGTCGGCCGTGGGGCTCGAACCCGGGTCCGCTGCGTGCGAACCCAGAGCCTCACCCACTAAGCCACTGCTCTCCCTTTTATTACCATGTACTTTTTTTTGTGACTAAAAAAAAAAAATTAAAAATGGCACTCAGTTTGAAAAATTGATTTTTTGATTTTTCGATAGAAAAAATAATTGGAAAATTTTTTAAATAAATTCATAAAAAAGTAGACATCAAGATGAAAAATTTTACCTGGTGAAGTTTTCCGATAACGTTTTTTAATTAGAAGATATCGCTGATTGAATTGGGTTTCATCGATTTTTAAAAAAAATTGTCACTCCAGAACGGGATGGAAAAAAAAATCTAAAAAAATATGGTAGTCTTTACTCATGTAGGTGAACAACATAAAAAATTTCGAGTCGAATCAAAAATGATGAGGGTCGGAGGCTGGTCAAATTGGGGTGGAATGCCCCATATATATACAGAAAAAGAAGAAATATTGACCTCATCTACAACAATATATGTTCGTAAATGATAAAATTATCTCGCGAAGAACATAAAGAGCCTTGGAGAATACAAATTGGAAAAATAGTATGAATTTTACATTCAGAAAAAAAATAAAAAAAAGAGCAACCGTTTACAAAATTACACGCACAAGTAGAAAAAAAAAGTAAGAAAAGTTGTAACTTTTACGGGAGAATTTGGGAATGGGCAGAGCTGACGAAGATGAAATATATATTTAATCTTCATCATCTCTGTATAGATTAATATTTCAACGGATATTTATTGCCTCGTGTCGTGCAACATATTATGTACAGGTGTCAGAGAAAAAATAATAAAATGATACAAGGAAAAAAATATGTAACGGAGCGCACGTGACAAACAAAATCCATAATTGAAGCATAAATTTTCCTTGCTAATCTTGCGATCTATATGCTATAGCCGCACCTGTGGAATTGAGCCATTACCTGGGATATAAGGCGGATTTGATTGCCATAAAAGTAGTTTATCACTCCGGGGACAACACAGTTCCTTGGAGAGAACGAAACACATTTTTCGAGGTACACGTTTCGTTTCGTCATTATTTTGCCTCGTATCTATTAAATTTTTATGGAATCAATCACTTTAATGTGACGGCTATGACTGTTACAATGACAATTACAACTATTGCAACATAAATTAAAATACATGTAACTATTCAAATCAATTATGTAGAGCTTTGTTCAATACGATCAGTGTGAATCTCAAAATTCGATAAATTTACTTTAATGAAAATTCTTCAATAGCTTATTTATTGTCCAAAAATTATTATAAACTGTATGAAGGATTACGTATTGGGCATTCGAGCCCTAGAGGTTTCCTCAAAATCAGATTTTTACTACGAGAATTACCATGAAATAACGTCACAGGATCGAAACGAATAAACAAAATGAATTAAAACGAAAAAATAAATTATTCGAACATTAATGCGGTTCGAAATGAGCCCGAGATTGAGCGATATCCTACATTAATAACTGGACATTTTTTTTCTCCTTGTACCCTGATTTACAGCTACATTTTGTAGTCATTTTTTGGATGGCTAAGATTGCGCGTAGAGTGCCTCATACATATGTGTATATCGAAAAGACGAGGAAGCATCTCGGGGCTTTTTCATTTATACATACCTGCAGAGCCAGACCCCGAGTCTTTCTCGCGGATCACGAAATATGAGGATATAAACAGATAATGTTTGATCAATGAGTTGAGGGGTTGCGCGAGTGTGGTGTGCGGAAGGGAGGAGTGAAGGGAACGAGGAAAGGTTCGATGAAGGGTTCAATGTATGTGGGATAGGCTAAGGGAGCCCTAGACAGCCTCAGCAAATCCGAGAGTGTGTATATAGAGAATAGGATAGTACACCGGAATCCACTCAGTGAGAGGCAGGTGAGCGGACGTGTGCGCGAGAGGCCAATATACCCACGCCGAGAGATGATTCGAGCATGAAGCATTTGAGGTCAGAGCACCCTTTCTCTGCCCACCTCAAAACCAATGGCCTCTGAACGTGTACACCCACTGACTGCCTGTTCACCCTACAGTTTCTGACGAGTTGCCAAATAAATCGTAATCAACCGTTCGTCTGGCTTTTCAACTGCCTGTCCCAAATGCTATTCACGTAGAAACTTCCACAAATGCATTTGTGTTTATAGTAAAAGGAGTATTCGGAAAAAGTATTCAAAATCCTTTTTAAAATCAATCATTACGATCAATTACTGGGCAGAAATGAGAATTTTTATGCTTTTCCAATAAGTATATGTAACCTGAAAAAATTATGATTTCGTTATGAAAAATTTCATTTTTTTTAGGCATCATAGTCGGAAAGAAAAGTTGACGGAACTTCTTCATTACACATACGATCCCAATAATAGCTTATCCTGGCTCAGGTGCATTGTGTCTTTGCGACTTTTTTAACAAATAATATTTGCCAATCAATTATTTTATTCAACAGCTATAAGAATCACCGGAAAGATGCAAAATGAAACTTGCATGTTACGATACACGGATGGGCCTCTTAGGCATGATTGTATGTTGAAAAATATGTTCGGTTATATATCATAAAAGAATTATTCCCTGAATGACACCGTGGAAAAATCTGAAAGCTGGTTGAAAATTATAAAAATTCCACTAAAATCATCGAACAAACGAATATTTTGCTTTTCCCTGGCAATTGGAGCGAGTTCCTCTATAAGAACGTGGCAAACGCCATGTAAGTGTCTGTAAAAGTTTCTGAGTGTGTGTACTCAGACGCACATTTGTACTTTTTAGCAATGTAGAAGTTGATAGATATCACAGCTCGATAGCCACAGCATTGTGTCGTTTTTCCAATCATTTTTAATTTCTCGTTCGTCGTCGTAGTGGCTGGTTAAATGGAATGCTGGAATGTTTCTTATCAGTGAGACGGTCATGGATGAGATGGAAAATTTCTAGAGCGTCACGAGACAAAATGAATCGTCGAAGTTTGTTCAGCATGTACGCATATATGATGCGTGTGCGTTTTTGCGGAGCTTCTTTAGCGCGATGTACTCGGGTTAGCTGATTAAAGGGGAACTACCCTTCGAGGTTAAGACACCCCCTCCCTCCAAAAAAAAAAACACCAAAATACAAGTACATTTACCTGCTTTGTTTTGTCCATCTTTACACAAAGTCGTCAAATAAAGTCAAATCACCCAACGGACAGATTACCAAGTGCACCTACTATTCTTTTTTTTTAATTATTAAATCTTGTGAACATTTGTGTTACACGTATATGAGAGCCATTGCTCATAATCTAAACATTGATTGCTTGAAGGATTTGAATTTAAGACAAAAATTCGCATTGAAACAAAAAATCGAACGAAGACTTGGCGAATTTTGTATAAAGTCTGTACGTTATAATTCATAATCCATGAACTACCTGTCACAAATTTGCCAAGTACTTTGTTCGAATTTTCAGTTTCAATGTAGATTTTTTTCTTGAATTCAAATCCTTCAAGCAATCAACTTTGACATCATGAGGAATGGCTCCTGTGTGTACCATAAATTCTCACCAAATTTAATTAAAAAAATTAGAATAGCAGGTGTACTGGGCCATCTGTACGTTGGATGATTTGACTTATTTGACAAATTTTTGTAAGTATGGACAAAACAACACAGGTAAATGTACTTGTCTCCAGTTATTGTACACTATTTATGATATTTTTGGGGCAAACTTTCTTGCCCCTCGTGGATTTCCTTGTCATGTACAACGGACCATGACCATTTTTGTCATGATCGTGTTTGAATCATTCTCAGCCAACGACATTTAAACGAAAGGTTAGTCTAAAATGACGTCTCAGAATATTTCGGTACATGATTGTCATGCTTTATGCACGGTAGAGATACTGTGAGAAACTAATAATCCGATTGACGTGAATGCTTTATGCGTTATCTCTACACTATGACAACTTCTTTTTTCCACTTTTATCGTCTCAGAATCAGACTCGAATCTCAAAATATCGATATTCCCTTGCGTCGTTTATAATGGTGAAGTAGCAACGCGAGTCATGAGACAGTGATTAATTGCGATATTAATTATAAAAAATCGCACGATCATGACTTTGCGCGATCTTGGAAGAGCGTGTGGTGTAATCAAATCCACTACCCTTGGATTTCGATAGAGGGTGCTGCTAATTTATTACCTCGGAAGAAAGTCTCGAAAAATGCGGATAAAAGAATAAAGACTGTGACTAATAAAATCTAAGTTGTTTTTCGAGTTTAGTCGGTTGTATTTTCTCGTTGTGAAAATTACTTCGCAGCGGGTGTTATACAAAATCAAGATAGTTTAAGAAGACACGAAAGATTGATTAATCGCACAGTATAGACAGTCAAGTTCCTGTCTGTGTATGACAGTAATCGGCGTTCATCTCGAACTCGCCAGTATCCGCTAATTGGCAGTTGCGACAGGGAAACCTTGGCCCGGTTGAAGTTATTGGATAAATAAAGAGACGTCCGGGAGATACCTCCGCAAGGCGTTTCTCTCGTCAGTTGCCGGGGAATAATCGCGTTAGGGGGATGCGATGGAGAGAATGAGAGGAAGAGACACAAAAGGGGGATAGGCTGAAAGCCAGCGGTGAGATGTGGCCCTTACGCGCAAGACATTGCTGATTATTTTTCTAGCGAATGAAGGGATATAGCGAGGAAGAGCAATGAGCCAGACGAGAAAGAGATTTGAAAGACTTTACATCTGTGCATGTGTCAGTGTGCGAAGACCGGGATGGGTTGCGTTGCTTGTGGGACAGCCGTGGACGAAAATCATAATGAATCTTGTCGTTACGGGCAAAAAACACCGAAACGTTAAAGAATAACGTTCACTTATACGAATCAGACACTAGTATATTATTTGGGGCCTCAGCTGGAGTACGTTCATCCCACTTCTTATCGAGAATTGAATATTTGATGAGCAAGACTTGAAATCTAAGAATGACGTGATAATGATCGTCCCAAGAATAACGTGAGAAAATCATATCATCAATTCATAAAGTTAGCTAAGTTAAATCAGATTTTGGTATGTCAAGTCCTTCATATTGAGGTGAACTAGTTGAATGCCTTTTTTATTTTAAACTCAAACGTCTTTACTCTTTTAAGAGCGTCGAACGACTGGGGAGGACGCATTCGTCCTAAGAACAAAGAAGTGCTTCTCCACGCAGTGGATGCGTGGAGGACCATGGTTATTTCCCTGGTTTCAGTTTACACTTACATACGATAAGAAATGCCTCGTACGAAACGATACTAAATAATAAACAGTAATATAATATAATAAGTGTTGATTCAAGATCAATTTGCATATTTCAACAGTTTTGACATTAAAGTAAAACAGACATTGTGAAAAGCTCTTACGTTCGTAAATCTAAGTTTTTGTCACATAATTTTGTAAGCCTTATGAAGCTAGGAAGTCACCAATGTCAAAAAAGCCACATAGCTGTACAATAATTTTTCCCTGTAAATCCCGCGAGTGTCTGCAATAAGCCGGTTTCCAGTGATTGCAAACGCCAACTTAGTCGGTGCGCTTATCAGTTTTCGTAATGATCCCTAACCCAGCACACACGAGTATTCCCACGAGCTCTATAAACGATAACGCATATAAACCGAGGTTTCGGAAACGTTTTGGCACAGTCCAGTTGGTATTGGTAGCGGAGTGCTTGGTTATGGATCAGAATGTAAAGTGGTCAGTGTGGAGAGCCAGTTGGAGGTAGAGGTGAACGCGTTGCAACGGTGAATGCCAGACTGGGGGCTTTCCATTACTACCGAAACGATGTACCGAGAGCCAAAGCACATATCTCCAATGGACCACCTGAGCGCCATACTCTGCCTAAATCGTGATGTATATATCGTGGAATGTATGCGGATGTATCCTTGGCAGTAACATGAATTTTGAGCATGAGGGTGGTTTAGCAACTGATCCTAATATACGTTCAGAGCTAATAATGAACATCATTAAATTTCGAAGGATTCGAATCTCCTTTAATTTCACACGTCCACAGCCTGTACGGCAAGGACGTATAAGCCTGTTTAACACCTAAATATATGACTCAGCGTTGATTGTTCTCGGAGACCACGGTAAAGTCAATGAATCTTTCGACGATATTGATAGAGGTACCACTGTATAGTTAACCCAGTAATTTTAACAGGATTGTTATACGGCTTGCGTTTAAGGTCGTCGAGTGAGCTTTGGGACGTTAACGCAAACGAGCTTTGATCGGAGGGGTGGTTTGGCTGCAACTCACGGCGCCTCATGTAAGCACTGCGCTACCCCGACTGCCTCTCGATACATCAAGCCCAGCTAAACTACCAGCACACCCAGAATCCACCGATAATGATACTATAGCGTGTGTGAGCACTGAATAGCATTGACCCACAAAGTAACTATTGGCGAAGGGTTACACAAGTAATAGGATTTGCCCATTAATCGCGTATTCTCTTTAATGAATCCATCGAACGTCCTTTTTTGATATTAGATAAAATAGGCCATCGACATTTTCGATTCATGCTATTAGCATTGTACTAGTATCCCAGAGGATACTTGTTTTCTCCAGACAAATCACGAAAAATCAAAATAATCGGGATCCAGAACAATGGGTACGAATAGGACAGTGTAAATGGCTCAAGGTGAGTTAGAACAATGCGGCTTCTGGTTGAGTGAGATCGTTCGAACCGGTTATAATACTCGATTCCGTAACAGGCGACAGGTTTCTGTTAATTGGAGTGGTGAATGACCCTCCTGACTTTCACAGGACCTATCACGCACGAAGTAGAAATGCTCGGTCAGGGTGCATGTATGGTTTCAGTGAGCACATACATTTTGAACAAAATATGCATGGTTGTGGCAGTATTTTTAGAGCATTCTGCCCTGGGCCTTCTCTTTTTGCCATTATTTTTCTTTCTAGGCGAATCATTTTGCTTGAGATGGTTAATTATATGCTGGTGATCATCATTACAATGGGTATTGGAATAAAAATTGTAGACAACAGACATTGCACTAAAGTCCATGTATGTATACCATACATATTCCATCTTTATCACACCTTAGGATTAACGAGTACCAGGCTGTAGTACTTTTCCTTTTTTTTCTGGGGCTTCTCAAATACGCCAATCAACGAGGTAATTGATCTTTAAACTTTCTCGCTGCCTACATCTACAGGCATAAGTTCATTCTTTAGGCTCTAGGACTGAAAGGACATGACGACGGAGTTGTTAAAGTATTCGCGAGCATTTGAGAAAAGAGCAAGTGAGGTCGGGATCACGATAGAAGGGGATCGTTGTGGTTGAACTCCGTGAAACTACGCGGGTCCCACGGGGCGAGTTTCTCTACCTGGTCGGTACGTCGAATTCCAAGTCATAATGGCGTTCCATTAAAATGAACTAGTCACCCACCAGCACACACTTGTTGTCGAACAATCTCTGATCTCGTTGTATTCTCGTTCCTCTGATCATTTTCCGTCTATTATTTTATCCACTTGTTCCTGATTGAGATCATACCCGGAAGGATTTACTTTGGTGGAATCTCTTATTGTCGAGGTCACTGCTCGGTCATTCCCATATAGGTTTCGGTTACGCTACGGCCACATAGCGCTACTAACGAAGGGATTCGGTTTATGGAATAAAAGGTGGGGTTACATACTTACGCAAACTAAAGTGGTTTCATTCTGATTCACAAGATATACACAATCAGACTCTCTAGCTAGAGGCTTCCATGACCATGAATAGCCCATGTCAAAGTATCAGTAAAAAATTCTCCAGAGAGCACGGCTTTCGCTAGCAGGCTTTTTTACACGTCGATATTTTTTTCTCGCCATGATAGATCTACCTGTCTTCACTCATGGAAAGAACTCGTTTATGAGAAATCATCTGTGTATATAGTTCCACACGCCACGCGAAAGATCGATTGAGAACCTCCTTTGGATGCGGGAGCGTGAGAACGAAGCTCCAATCCAGTCATGAATCCCCCCCCAGGTCTCGCGAAAAAAGCAAAGTAAAGAAACCTCTCTCTCTCTCTCTCCCTTGTCGTTGATTAATCGAAGCACTTCACCTCTTGGTGCGCCTTTGCGTTTTCACTAAAGATCTCGAAGATATGAAAAAGTTCTTTGGCCACCGGTCGTGGTAACGTGGGCTTGAAGTCTGATGGGACAAAAATAAATGTACACTGAGGCGAGTCCAGCGGTATGAAAGAATCGCGGGAAAGAAATTTAGTAAAAGTTTCGTTGCAACGGGCTTACCCCGGAGATAACAAGGGATCTCTGGGTCCCTGGCAGTGCCATTATTGTGCAAATCAAGGGAGATGTAAATCTTTGCCATTTGCATGGTCAGATTATAGTTAAGAATATTCAACGCTTCTGCGCTGGCTCAGAACCGTTCCAAGTGTATACATCTCACAGTTACGAGACTGTGCGAGGCAAGTGGTAGTTGAGACGCTCGGGAGAGCGGTAGAGTGACAGGGATAGAGATCCCTCGGTGTCAGCAGTGAAAAAATATAAGAGTAATTCTTCCGTAAATTGGCTTAACATGTCCGGGACAGTTTACCCAGAGGTATGCAATGGAGTTTTTCCAGGCCACCAAAAGGATGAGAAACCGCACCGAGTCGGTAAGTTGAATTTATGAAGATATTGTTTTTCTTCTTGTTAAAGAAGAAAAAAAAATGTCTTGTTCAAACATACGGCAAGATACTTTATTTTTTAAATTGGCCGTCGTAATAAAATCTTGTTAAAGATAGATATATTGTTTGTTTCGTTTTTGTGTGTAAATGAGTGTTTTCATTGTAAACATTTTTGAATTATTCGATTTCTCTAATATGAGGTAGCAAAAATTTAATAAAAAAAAAAAGTTTAACAGAACTTCTTTTACAACCGTATTTTTATAGCCTTTATGTGCACAATGTTGGAAGAAAATAACACGGGAGAAAATAAAATTTTGAGAGATACGATGCTGTATACGGGTTACACAAAGGTTCCGGATTCTTGGTTTTGTATCCAGAACAGGAACCGGAAAATATAACTTTCTGTCTCAATGCTCGCGATATGAGAGGGATTCGGAAAGTTTTGAGCTGCTCCGTTGGTGAAAAAGGAAAGCAGGAAAAAGCCGGATTTTTCGCAACTATGTCTGGAAGCGTGACGCGTCACAAATTCGCCATACCCGATAGGAAATCTACCGCAGGTTAAACCGAAATTCGTATTCCGTTTCGTGCTTGCGACGACGACGAGATTTTCTCTTGGAAATTCTCGGCGTCGTCGCAGTGCCACAGTGCAGTCGCGCTGTCGAGGGCTCCCAAGCCCTCGGTTAGCGGGGCCGCATGTAAATTCATATTTTCTCGTTTATATCTACGGATAAACGATCTATATCTATAAATTTATAATTCTCGTGCATTTTCCTCATGAATCATTCATCAATTCCGTACAATATCCGTTGTTAGTTAGTCATAATGTTCTTGATCAGTTTTCTGATAGAATCCTTTCATCAATTGATTTTAAGATCTCTTATCAATTCCTCATTACCTCCCTTATCAATTTTTCTTTATCCCGTTAATTTTCCCGGTCTCCTACGGCTCTCAATTTTCTTCTTCGGGCTATTTCATACACGGAAAAAAATATTAGCAATAATATTGCTGAGTCAACAATAATTTATTGTACTATTTCAACATACAAAGTTTTATTGCTGTATTGAACTTGTCAGTTTTGCAGATAGGTAAAACAATATAAGTATTGCTCTACGACCCTACAATACTAAAATGCTGATATCCACAGCGATAAAAATATTGTAAATGCATATTACAACATATTATTGCAATAGGCTTCAGCGAATTAATGCAGCTTACAGCAGCAAATATTCATGCTATTTCAAGCAATAAAAATTGTTGACATTGCTAGACAATATGTTTCCTCACAGCAATATCATATAACCATGCGCGCTTCCACTTTATACTTAAATTTACCATCTTTATTGCTGTACTGAACCACTAGTTGACATTAAAAATATTAATTAATTGCTTCACACACTTTTTTTAATGAATTTCAAACAGAAATTTTTAACAGTGTTGGTCATGGAAGGGTTACAATGAAAAAAAAAAATCCTACACCGATTTTTCTCGATAGGATTTTTCCTCCTTGACTGGGACTCGAACCTGGGACCTACCTACCTATCCTACCTATCTTCCTAACACGCTAACCACTACGCTATCGACTGCTTATGAACTTTGGTAATTCGTATCGTGTATTTGACTCACCAGAAAACACTTGATCAGTTGTATGTTGGGAAATTTAAGGATGTATCGGACGTACCTTCCCAACCAAAAGTAACTTTCGTCGACAATATTGCATACTTCATGATGATAAAAATCGGAAAAAATTCAACCACATTGAGACGATAATAAGATTACTTTTTAATAATAACAATACCCAAAAGTTATCAATAAATTGTTTAAACAACACATTGTTTAAAACATTTTTAGGGAATGTTTTTTTTGTCATGTGAAATGAATTCGTTGATTTTTCCGACTACACATGAATTTAAAAAAAATTTTTTTATCATTTTGAAATTTCGGTTTTCGGAAATTTGTAAAGGTTGTACTTACGATACTATTCGTTCAATGCCCTAGAAACTTCTTAATTGTAACATATAACGTTTTTACGAAAACATATCCAAAATTCACGATTTTTCCTTCATTTTTCAGAATTAAAAAATTTTCGAAAACCGACATTTCAAAATGATAAGAAATTTTTTTAAAATTCGTGCGTAGTCAGAAAAATCAACGAATTCATTTCACGTGTCAAAAAAAACTTTCCCTAAAAATTTGTTAAACAACGTTTTGTTTAAACATTTTATTGATAACTTTTTAACATTAATTCAAATTTTGTACTCAATGTAAAAATTGTAATAATGTACTAAATTCCAAACCCGTTTGAAAATTCAACAGACGAAGATTCAAATAATAATGTACTAAATGTCAAACCATGGTTTGAAATTTAGTACATTATTATTAAACTTCAAACTATGGTTTGAATATTTAGTATATTTTTATTAAATTTCAAACCATGTATAAAATTTCTAGTTTTTATGTATGTATTAATTTCAATTTAATTACCAGGGTTTGTAGATTTTATCGTTTTTTGTATTCCAAAATTCAGAATATTTTTGCCAGTGTACGTTAAAAACGACAAGAATTTAATGAAAATGGATCTAGATAATTCATCACATCTTTGGGAAGAAGTTCGCAAAGAGCGAAATGCTTCATATGTACATACATAGTTATTGAGAAATTCTAAAAATAAAACAGCTCTCGTTGTATACAATGTAAGCTTACAATGTAAAACTTGTGACGCGGACTTCTCTCTCGCACGCTACCCGCCCGGCAACCCGCGTACAAGCGACGCGTCAGCGATCTTCCCCTCCTGCGCGGAGGTGGCAAACCTCCTTAAATAATATCATACTCGTGCAGATTATATCACACTCGGGCAGAAACAAGGGAAAAACTTTTCTTTCTCTCGTTTCCGCGCACGCGTATGATATAAATTACAAATTTTTAAATAATATTTATTTTCATAGAAAAAAAATTTGAAAGAAATGAAAAAAAAAATTCAAAAAAAAATAAATTAAGGGAAAAAAAATGGATAAAAATTTTTATAAGAAAACTTTTCTCCTTTGCACTCAAACACTCTCTGCGCCTGTGTCTATTCATCTTGTCTTCCTCTTGTCCTTGGCCTGCCTTAGCTATATCTCTCTTTTCTCTCGTTCTGCGCCTATCTATCTCTCTTTCTTTCCCTTATTTCTGCACGAGTGTGATTCAATTTAAAAAATTGTGTGCATACATGTATATAATTGTCCGTGTATATGAGAATATGGCTGTGATTATAAGTAAATTTTAGCAATAACGATGTTGTAGTTGAGAACCCAATGTAATGTACTGGAAACAAAGCATATTGCTAGTATTGCAATATTGAGAAGGCAGGACGCGTTATTGCTGTATTTCACGTGAATCCATATTGTCGTGGGTGCGTTCAATGATATGGTTATGATAACAGTTTAATTTTAACAATAAAAATATTGTAGTTAAGAATCCACTGTAATGTACTGCGAACGAAACATATTGCTATTATTGCAATATTGAGAAGGCAGGACGTTATTGCTGTATTTCGCGTGAAATTATTGTTGTGGGTACGTGAAACGATATTGTTACGATAACAATTCAAATTTAACAATAACAGTGTTGTACTTCAAAATCCACTGTAATGTACCGTGAACAAATTGTATTGCTATTTCTGCAACATTTATGGTACGATATTTTATTGCTAGATTATTAAAATTTTTTAGCTCGAAATACGATACATTATGGCTAAAACAGCAAGGCCATTTCAGCGATAATGAGAAAATTTGCAGAGCAATCTATTAGTGTAACGAGTAACCAAATTATTGTTGTCACAGCAATATTTTAAGAGCAATACTGTTATTGCTATTTTTAATATACACATTTTTTTCCGTGTACCTCCTCTAAATGCTGCCTTATGGAAACTCATCGACTTTTCACAGTATTGCTTTCTGGCGGTTATATGAATTCAAGCACATAGCGAAATACATTTTTTCTCGTGTATTCTCGAGTGAGCAAACTCGGCTTTTTCTCGTTTGCACTTTGCACACCGAGACAAAGAGCTCTCATCGTCTACATATAACCCGTGCCAGAAGAGTTTTTCCCTATAAAGTGCGGGAAAGATCAGCCAGCAGCCGGATCAACGTTTGACTATTCAACGTGTCCCGTGTATGATTGCGGAAAAGGCTGATTATGAAAGGAAAAAAATGCATTCGGACAAAAAAGTACGAGAATGAAGTGCGAGCACGGACGATAAAATAAATCGAGAAATCGATTAAAACATAAAATAATCGCCCATTATACCATATTGTTGTTAATCTAATTTACTTTTCAATCCACTTACTTATATCTATAAATGCATTTACTACGATAAGGTTTTTCATCGTATGAAAATTACTTTCTGCAGTTCATTATTTTGTTCGTATTACATTATTTTTGTACAGCAGTAGTTGACGATATCTAAATAAATATTATGAATATAATACATAATGGATAAAATAAAAATCAGCCTAAAAAAAATCTTATGAAGCATGAGCAGGAAGCAATGAAACAGTCCGGTGTTTGTGTGGATTACGTGACGAGATGCTTTAGTCACGCCTGAAAGGGCCACTTGGAGTATCGTACGTCGCCAAGGAGAATGAGAGAGGCACTCTTCAGTGTGCATTGGTGAGTTAACATATGCTCGTCGATCCATACATAAGCTCGTTTACAGGAATCCCATTATTCCCTAGCATACTCATACAGTTTTCTCTCCCTGTCTCTCTCTCTTTCTTCTCTTTCTCCCTCTCGGCTTAACCCTCTTCTGACCCGTTGATCTCTCCCTCTCAGCAATTATAGCAATCCTACCTTTCATCAATGAATAGCGACAAGAAATCAAACAAAAAAATCCTGCAAATCAGAAACTCGAACATTGCTTCCTCATTATCTTTTTCTTAATCACAAAGCTTACTTCCTATACTGCTCGAGCAAGTGGGTATCTTTTGATCCTGGTTTCCTCATAGAGTAAACTCGGGGAGCTAGATAAAATAATGTGGAAGCAATGGTGGACGTTTCCGATTTGCACGGTTGCTGTATAATTTTTTTTTTTTTTTTAATTTTTAGAAAAATCTTATTCTTCATAAAATCCAAACACCCTTTCTTCATCTGTGTTCTTCTGATGCTTGCGATGCCTGAATCATTCGCTCCATTCACTCTTTATCGGAACGTCTAGCCAGGGGCCTCGTTACTTTGGCTAAAAAGGATACCTTTCCGCTGCAATTGTAATGTCACAGGCCAAGAGAAGGCTTTAAAGAACAATCTCTCTAGAACACTGTCCGCCCCCGGTGTTGGGAACAGCTAAATTGCACTCGCTCGGTAAAGAAAATTCCCTCTTCACCTGCGATCGCTCGCGAAGTACTTTAACCCCGATTTTCCTCTCATTCCAGCCTCTGGCTAACTTCCATAGCTCGGCTAATCCCCGATGTCAGCTACTGTCTGTCGCAGCAGACATCGAGCTTCCTTCATGAATACATGGCATCGTTCCAGGGCATACGAAACGTTGCTATTGCTCGTTCTCTCGTGCATGCTTTTTTTTCGCACGTGTACACGCGGCTTTTGGTTCGCCGTGGGAAAACAAATGAGGAGACTAGGGATCGCGACAGGTTTTCACGTTGTTCTCTAGTCGTCGATGCAAAAGTCCCGACGACTCGCTATTCTTCATCCACTTGCCGCTGTATTGCTTATTGCACCACAACGACAACCCAGGCCCACTAACTTTCCCCGTTGTTATTACACTGGGTAACATGAGAATGAAGAACCACATGACATAAATGCCCGTCGCTGTTCGCTACGATTCTCGGGGAATATACAGCACGAACGCATCTAATGCATCCTGGCAAGCACCTCCTTGTTATTCCACGAGCTCAACGACATACAATATGTATTTCTCTTTATCAAACCGACTGTATATACCAGTTCTGGCTGTAATGCATTCTTGAATGAGATTTTTTTTCGTCATCGTTATTATTGCCTGCAGTGTTGCTGATGCCATTATGCCGCCATACTAATAGGTATAGATTCGAGTAGTATTGCATCCATGAATGGCTGTTTTATACGAGCTTTGAATATTTTCCTTTTTAACCTCAGGTACGTTTTTTTTTTATTTCTTCTATTCTCACTCTGTAGCACGTTATTGTGCCTGCCAGTATTATTGTTCGTGGTGCGATGGATATTTATTTTTTTTTCTACCTATTATCTCATTGCTACCAGTGAGACGTGTATTACTCGGGTTTACGTAAAAGTTGATGTACGCGATGAAACTCTAATAGGTAGAGCTGGGGCATATTTTTGTTTATCCGCATTTCGTTATAATGCATATATCGCTTCGCACACCGGCCTTTTTCACTCTGATATCGTTGCTGATCCTGACCCGATGCCATGATCACGAGTTGATGACGGGTGGAGGGTTTTAACATGCCGAGTATATGTATAATAAAAAACGTAGAGCTTGCATCAGTATCGCTCACCATCCGAAATTAATATTCATAATTTTGGCTTTCACGAACACGAATTGTTCATCGTGGATCGGAGTTCAGTTGGCAGACAAATTATCGATAGCTCGGACTGTTGGGAAATAAGCCGGGCTATATCACATCGATAATTTTAACACGTTGTAAATAACGGTAACAGGTAAACGTCACAATAGCCGGACTTGTACCAGTATAGCTGGATACCCGGTGTTCAATTGTATCTATATAGTAGTACATAGTTATAGTTTAACATAGGCTGTCTAGCTATTGGTACACGTCCGGTTATTGGGATGTTTACCTTATAGTGTAAAATATCCATAAACGACGTTAAAACTCTCAGTCCGTCACATCGAAAATTCCGTAAATAATGTTTCGTGTACAATAAAATAAAGGTAAACTTGGAACTTGTAAACATTATTTATTCCTCGTTATCTCTGCCCATTCACAAATCTCTCTCTTCGAGCAAGTGTTCCTCTCAATTTTGTCTCGAGTTTGTTGTTTGAAATGTGGAAATTGCATAAATAGGAGGGCCTCTCTTTCAACTTAAAAGCGTTTCAATTTCGACATTTCAAGAATATTTTTGAATCCATTTAATCATAACTAATTATTTTCATTTTTTAAATTTAATTAAACACTGTCGATTGAGTATTTTTTTTTTTAATAATTATTTTCTCCTTGTTAAAGCCCGCCTGAACTTACAGATTTCTACTGACAGCTTAGGCTTTCACCGAATCACCATGAAATCACAAAAGTTATTAATTTAAAGTTTCACAGCTCACTGTGGACTTGAGAACTATCTTTAAAAAAATTCTGCTCGTTACAGTACAGAGAGGATCCGTTTTTAAGCAATGTTTTTCACGTGTGATGGAAAAATTTTAATTAAAAACCCATTTTATGTCAAAATCCGTCCATGACCATAGCCTCCGCTTTTATTTTCAGACGAGGGTGATTAATAAAAAAAAAACAAATTTTTTCACATCACCATGTCTCTTCTATGAAGTTTTTTACGCCCAAGATTACTACAAAAGGCCGTATCCTACTTCGTGGACGTAACGAACAGTGACACTAGGCTCGCATCCCCCCTGACGAAGGAGTATAAGAGAGGAGAGAAAATGAGACAGAAGTGCGACTGAATTTGTGTGGTAGGGCTGGTTGAAATGAGCATCCCGGACGCACACTTCACGCGAGCGTAGCCCCCGCGTATACATCTAATTAAACGGTTCCAACAGGCTGCGAAACGGTTGGTAAACCTCGGCAAATTCCTCATTATGATATTCGGGTAACGTGGGAACGAGCCAGGTGCGAGAATCACGCCAGCGTGCAATCGCGGTGAAGGGGCAAGGGGGGGGGGTGCAACTCGTACATCGTGAGGCCAATGCCAGAACGAACCACAATTACGAGCGAAAATAAATCGCTGGTTTCTGAACGACAATATACATTTCTGTTTGAATTAGGAAAAAAATCAACTGCTCCTTCATTTGGTCTGGAAGTTATTCCGCACTTGATTATAGATTACCTACTCTATTGATTGTTCACTCTATTGAGTACTGTGTTCAATTTCTCAAGTTTTTTTTTTTTCAAGTTAAAAAGAGTCTCGGATTATTATCATGATTGAAAATCCTCGATATTCGCCATAAGTGAAAAACAAACAAGAGCGGTGTTTATCCATGTATGAGGGGACAGAGTTGGCTCGAACAGTGCTTCGAAGAAAGCTAGCACAAAATAAAACGAAACGACGTTGATGCGCGGGTTGAGGGGTGGCGAGACTGAACTACGTTGAAGAAAAGTAGCCGCCGGGAATACACATGTATTTTATGCTTATCATAGTGGTCATTACTTGGTCATTCAGATCTGACTTTAATTATCGCTTGCAATCATAAATAGAGCCGAAATTTTTTTATATAGACATCTTTCCGGACACAGAGAAAACTGTCGAGAAGACCCCGTGAAATACGTATGTATATGTCGAACTGATAATTCGCCAAATGAATTGGCAAATTTATATTTGTCATTGCAAGAAAACGAGGATTTTCGATACTTTTCGTCGGGTGAATTTCGAATTTCAATGTGGAACAGAAATTGAGACCAGAGTGGAGAACGGGTGAGAGAAAAAAAATATAGAGGAATTAAAGGAAAATAAAAAACTTGGAAACGCGAGAACGATGGCGGCAAGTGGTGTGCTTAGGTGTGTGTATGTGTGTGCAAGAGAGAGAGAGAGAGAGAGAGAGAGAGAGACAAAAAGTAAACCTATACACTTTTCTCGGGTGGAGCTAAAAGCTTGATGTGCTACCACAGCGGCGCGGCGTGCCTAGGCTAAGAGAGATGAAAAGGTGGAGAGTCGAGTAAACGTCGGAAGAAATGAGTGTACCCTCGACGCCGGATGTATAGGATGTTTCATAGAGTACCTCGGGTACGGGTAAAATAACCTACAGAAGAAGGTGAAAGAGGATGGGGAAAAAGGGCAAATATAGAAGACTGGTACACGGGGAAAAAAAATTCTGTTTGTTCAAATTCTTGCGTACACCATTATTTTTACCGAAATGAACAGTACAAATTCTTGTTCTTGGTGACACAAGGCGCAAAATTACGGAATCTTTTTTTTCCGTGCAGTTGGCAACTTCAACTGAACTAACTTGGTATCCGATAAATGGAGTAGAATCTAACTCCACGATGATGATACAGACCAGCAGAAATGACAAACGCAACCCACGAAACTCTTAATTTAACGGCTCTCATGAAACACTCACGCTAATATAATCTCCAGCCTAACCCATCAAGGGGAAGGCACATCACGCTGACCCGAGAAACGAGAATCCCTCAAGAAGTCACTTTGACAACACACGTAGATGTCATCATATTACTAACTTTAACTCGAGAAATGTACAAGTCAAACAAAGTTGTATACTTTACCCCCAAGTCCCTCGATCATCCAGTATGAACTCTTATGCGAACCGTTTATCCGGAGAAACCAAACTTTCTAGCTTGATACGGACACACATAACTGACCTCTGTTCGTACGTGTACATTGGTCTATTCTCTATCCGACAAACACCAGCAAAAGGACTTCTTGGAGAGATACCGTATCCCATGGGAGGGTAAAGTCCCGGAGATAGGGATAATCTGACCAAGTTGGTCTCATAGTTTACACGGCCCCTCTTTCCGGACCAAGGGTGACGGTATTCGAAGGGGTCGAATCATAAGTACTTGAAACCATATCGACATTTCCACTAGCACCAAGAATCAGCGAAGCGGGAGTTTCCAAACCTTCAAACTGTGTTGGAGGTCGTTTTTTGTCCTGGATGATATGCGGAACATTTCCGCGGCTTGTCTAATTTTTGCGGATTTGATTTGTGCACATACAGGGGTGGAATATCCTTACAAGAGAAATCACTAAGAAGAAAAATAATATACATAAATAATAAAAATGTTGTGCCGAGAAAACTCGAACACAGTTAGAATGTTAGGTACTTATTTTCACCATGATACCTTAGCTCTCGTTCACACAAGCCCTCTTATATCCTGACTCATCATCAACGCTGGTAGCTTCCGTAAGCAGGTTGATCAGTATCACCGCCAGCCGGGTTAATTGTCGACGGCATTATTACGTGCTCCGTTGAGTGACGGTTTGTCTGCCAGGGCTTGCAAGCATCCAAGTGAAGCGTTGGAAGGTTGGGGAGATAGTGAGAAATGAGGTTCGGTGCATCAGGATCCTAAATTCCTAGAGATAGAAATTGGTTACGGCACCATGCGTACGGCAGTCTGCGTAGTAGTGCAGAGTAATTAAATTTCATCGGGGAAAGTTGTCCATCTTCTTGTCGTCGTCATCGTCGTCGTCGTCGCCGTCGTCGTCGGATAACGTTCTGAATATTAGAAGGGGTGCCTTGAAGATTTTACGCTGTATAGATTAGGATTCAGTAACTATAGGGATACTACGACCAAGTTTAATCACATCTGAGGTCACCTATACTACAGCTTATCTTACCCTTGTCTTCCTCACGCAGGCTTTGTTATTAGATGACTTGAGTAATCCTGTTATTACTGAGTCGGATAATAATGTTACTAACCAAAGGTGTTTCTTCTCCCTATTCCCTATTGAATTAACGTGAATTCCATTCGCTTCATAGGACCGAAATGACGGGTAAACGCATAGGTACAACGAACATGTAATCTACATACACACGAGAGAAAATGGATATGAGAAATATTCATAATTGAGGGGATATGAATGTGTTCAGGTGTGTCCGTATCGGAATACCTTCTACCATCGTATAGGTGGGTCTTAGAAACGACGAAAGGATTCTTCTTCGCGGAAACTGCAACTGCCGCAGCTTCACGGTCCTCTGCACAATCCAGGGATTTACGAGGGCATCGAGTAAATTCACAAAGTTACAAGCGCATACGCGCCTAGTTAGACTTCCCACCTCATTGCAGAAGCGTGAAAGTTTTCCCGTTTCTGCCATCCATTCACGATCCTACTATTCGTGTAGGTCAAGACGCTTGAGCAGGTGGAAGTAGTGATTTCCAGTTTGTTATACGTTCTTGCAGCTGACGACGACTACGAGTCTCGGTTTTATTTTAACAACCGATTACATTGTATGTTGATAAAGGCGAGCATCTATGCTTTTCTCAAGGACGTATTGTTGCGGCCATTTGCCAAAATAGAATACGCCATAATTTTACAGTTTTATAAAAAATATCTCGATGAAGTGCTTCAACAGTTTTCCAACAGCGTTAATATTGGGCCATGTACTATTCAAACACCGTTATATTGAAAATGACCGATACTTAAATAAGTCCAAATACAATAATTATTTCCTGGGCTCAATACTTAAAATTCCATCATGCACTGTTGAAGCTCACGTAGGATACTTACTTATATAGATTTCTCAGGACTTTTAATACACACACACGCACGCACGCATGCACGCACGCACGCACGCACGCACGCACGCACGCACGCACGCACGCACGCACGCACGCACGCACGCACACACGCACACACACACACACTCATATATATATATATATATATATATATTTAATAAAATTAATAATAAAGCAATTTTCTAGAAATAATTTATGATTTTCAATACATGATTGTTGATGCGTTCACCCAGCATATTGTTTATATTACTAGACTGTCAATATAGCAAGGTATGTAACGAACTCAATACATGCTAATCGATCTAATTATAATTTTCACTTATTGCGGCTGCCGACCCGCACAGCTCGGAGAAACAATCTCATGAAACCGATATTATATTAGCTCTTCAGCTTGCCGTTAACATTTTCTCCGTTTAAGGAGGGTCGAGTGCTACATCGGCATCTGTTGAGAGGTATTGATTTTTTTTATAGATAGATATGCTTACAAAAAGTTTAACCCCGAAGTGTCTGTCGGTTCTGCTACACCGTTTTCGAAAAGAAAAAAAGTTGAAATTTGGGCGATTTAGCTCTCTTTAAGGGGGGTCGAGCGCTTCGTGCGCGCGGCAAAAAGGGAATGTATGGCACAGACGTGGGTGACGTGTGGGGCATATGTTGCGTTTGGAATTTGTTTTTCCATAGCCATGGCTCGATTCATAACAAGAAATCGCGCTTTTTATCCACATTATTATTTATTGCTAATTAACGGTGTTGTTCAAGGTCCTGAATTTTTGCAGGAGGCAACCCGAGGATATTTACGACAATATTATGCAAAAATTAGTTTGCTATGTAAACGGGTCATCTGCGCTCATTTTGACTTTGAAACTCCGTCTAATTTCACGATCTGCCATAAGAAACTGTGCCAGATCGCCCAAATTTTAACTTTTTTTTTCTCGAAAACGGTGTAGCAGAACCTACGGACACTTCGGGGTTAAACTTTTTGTGGACATATCTATCTATAGAAAAAAATCCGTACCTCTCCACAGATATCGATGCAGCACTCGACCCTCCGTAACCACGAAAAGCGATGCAGGATGCTTAATTAACCGCAACGAGTTTGTGAAAACATTATTACGGGTTCGAGAGATGCGTGATAAAACGGGGAATAAAAATCTAGTGCGAAGAAAAGCAATGCAGAAGAACGAGGAAAATGATGGGAAGTAAAAAAAGAGATAAAGCGAGAGAAACTCGTTATTGATGAAAGTATAACGCAAATAACGTTGCATTCGTGAAATACGACATCGTATAAAAGCCGCTCCCCCCCCCCCCCCCTGTTCTGACACCTATGCACCCCGCGGTCGTCGCTCATTTCTCCGCGCCTGTGACAACGATAAAGCGAACGTATATAGTTCATTTCGCGACCTTCTCGATATAGTCAACCCCAAGTTTTCTCTATTTTATCATAAATTTTGCCAAACACAATTAACTCGCTAGACGAGAAACGTGCTTCTCAAATGAACTCGCACAGATATTATCTATATTGTTCAGTGACAAGTAAAAGAATAAAAACATCTCTCGCTGAACGTAAATATAGAATAATGAGGGACGGATACCTTGAATTCTTTTATTACTTCGCATCGCGTCTTTTGATAAAATTTTCTTTTGATAAGTTCAAATTAATGTTGGAAAAAAATTCGCATAATAACAGTCAAATTCGACTCCGAGACATATTCACGACCGGAAGTTTCCGTCTTCAGCTTCCTGATAAAGGTAGTTTCGTGTTAGATATCCAGGAGTTAACAAACAATTATTAAAATAAAGATTGTAATTTAAAGTGACCAAGACAATTGTTATGATGATACAATTGAGATGAATCATAATATCACCCTATGCTTTTTAGTATAAAATCTGGAAGTCGTTACAATATACTATTATGGATTCAATGTTTCTATATCAACCAATTATCCCGTTTGATGCTCTCTTGCCATAGATGTTTATGTAACATTCACGCGTATCAATTACTCCAACCCCCTGCGGTGAAGTTTCCTGTAATTTGAATACGCTTGAAATATATTTCCAATGTATGGGCCATTCGACCAATTCTCGGTCTGTTATCAGAAGCAGTCGACAGAAATAAAACGAGGTTTCGAGCAGATTTTTGCGACGTAGCGTAACATTTTTTATATCGATCATAGGATTTTTGAAATTCGTTTCAGATTTCTCCATTGAAGTTTTCCGCTAATGGCCATTGAGCTTCACTTTTTTCTTGAAAAGATCAGGCGTTCGGTTTTACTCAAGTATTTTCCGAAAAAAAAAAATAGGGTTGAACGTTGCCCGAGTCTGAGTCCGCAATTTGGTTTGAAAACATTGATATCTGCCACAAGAGCTCTGTGAATTGTTTGAATTAAAAAAAAAAACTGAGCTTCTAGTGAATCTTTTGAACTTTTTTTGGAAATAAAATATTGTAAAATTGCAGTTGGCTAAAAACATCTAAAAATATGGACAGCATGCCTTTCCGATTTTTAACAATAATATTAAAAAATTCAACCAATTCCCTGGAGGTGATAGTTATTGACTTGGAATGCCTCATACATGTATACACGTGTATGAGCCCTTTCCCGCCACCTTTTCGCTTGAAAGAGCGAATATACTGTACCATAGCTGGTCTCACAAATTTGTCGCACAACTGAACGACATCAATTTCGCAGGTCGACAAACTCTGCACCTGGCCGAAAGGGAATTCACCGTTCTCTCTGTCACGCACCCTCACTTTGATAACCCAAACTCTCTGGTACTCTCGATAGTACACCAGTACTTCACATCCACGTGTTGAGAATTTCAATCTGTTATTCCTATATTATATACGATATATATATAGTATATGCGTATATATTCATTTCTGCCTGTTGGAATTCGATTGGAGAGTGGTTTGCTGTTGCTAACGCTGCATTAAGAGAATTCTTAATAGAAATCACAACTAAAATACCTCTGCTCGAAGAAATTAGTGAAGACAACTATTTTTCAATCATAACCAATTCTTGAGACTCATAACCAATCAAATGATTGACATAACTAAAAGAATAGTTTTCCATGCTCAATTTTGTATTATAGTGGATGTCTTTTGGTTATTGTGACCGGACTGTTCTCTCGGCGACAAATTTTCCACATAAAAAATTAACAATTCACGGATATATCAACAGATGAATTGATATAAAAAGCGAGACAAAAATTTCAACACGAAACCTTTCTTTATTCGTTAATAAATTAATTATTTATTACAAGCACTATAATAATTTTCTATATAATTTTTTAGCTCAACTTTACGAACTCGAATTCATAAAATAATTAGCTCCATCCCTGGTAACATAATGTACTCACGAAGGTGACTATATTCCGGAAAACTCTCACAGTCTCCACAAATGGATCACCCGGAAATCATATTTTACAAAATATGAGTTCCGCGAAATTTCAGGGTCTTGAATGGAACGTAAAAAAAAAAGGTAAATTTCATTCGTGTACGAGAATTCGCTCGGCTCTTTTGCTCGAAACTTTTCGTTCGCGGGGCTCTCTCGTTCGTCCGGTCTCAACCCCGCGGTGAAAAGCTCGAGCTTTAACTATATAACGTCGCTCGTATACGCGCTTGTTCGTCAAAACTTTTCCGTTCAACGCTGAAACTTCATTACAACCACCCTGGCTCGTGACCAGACTATCGGCAGCGTTCACGATGGCTATCCGAGACTTTCTATTATTTCTAGAGAATTGAGCAGAGAGGTGATCGTGAAATCCCCCGTGGGCGATCGTCCGGAACGTTTTTTGGTGGAAAATCTTTACGACCATAATGGCAACCGATGAGGGGAAATTCATGTGATTCAACATACTTCGAAAAATATGCTCATTTTGCCTTCTGATTTTGAGCTCTCTGAGTTGAATAAAAATCAGATATGGCCGATGTGTGCTATGATTGATAACGAAAATTTCCAGTACTCATTAATTAATTCGGATCTACAATTTGAATCTTCCATATCGTAATCCAAGCTTATACCATTGTACATTCCAAAGTTTCGCTTACCTCAAAATTGTTCTGCAGCTATTATATATGTAAGCAGTCACTTTACTCATATTACCCTCTTCCGATCTATATGCTGATGCACATGCGACGAAATCCCCTAGAGTCCTTGATGCGATAACCCGAAGAACGTTCGTTGGGCTGGATATACTAATTTAAGAATTTTTTTAAATCTATAAAATCGACTCCTTCGATCACAGTCATTGTGGCAGGTTCTCTTTGTTAATTACGTAGCAGGCAAAGGGACGCATATGCAGATGAATAATTGAATATACCGCAATCTCGAAGAAACTCAAGTAGTCCAAATTTACCGATTCTGGTCTAAATTTTCACCAAATCTGCTGCACGTGTGATCTTGCACCTGTGGTTAACGGTAGTGATGTGTACACCACGTGGGTGCGGTGAGTTGTGTTTGTTGTTTTCCTTTATTTCCTTGAGTACCTCCAGCGACAAAATTAACGTGGAAAAACTTCACCAAAATCCTAACGGAACACTGGCCAGGAGAACGAAAGTTTCTTACTGATGGCTTAACGAAACATAGTTTCAGATTTACGAGAAAGAGGAAGTTAGCAAGAGGGGATGAAAAAATCAACAACATAATTATAACGATAATATAAATTATAGCCAGAAGGGGCTCCATAAGCAAAAGTGGCTTTCTCAATTCTTGGTTCTCGGATAACTTGAAGTTTGTTTCTGGGTGGCATGGTCGCTGACAATTTTCAAGAAATAATTCAACAAATCGTAAAATGTGAAGGCAAGTGATTGCTCAACTTGTCTGCGAAATTTCAGTCATCTAGCTAAGACCATTCTAGAATTATACAGGAATCGTTTCAGCAACTTCGTACCTACGTACAGCCACACGCGCTCACACATACATAGAGATACACTCAAATATGAACATAAATCCATCTGTGGTTATTTTATTTTTCCAAATGTGAGCTTCCCCATGCTTATTGCATAAGGAAGTAAAATGCATAGCGATTTATTTGTAATAATGCTCGAACCTGTAATATATTTAATCCGTTTGAGTGCATCAATGAGGTCCTGTCCAAGTGGATGAATCCGCATGTGATCAGACGCCACGGTAAATTTCTATATCCGAAAGTTTACCGATACCTCGAAGTCAGGCACTTGATTGTATTATTACTATCTCACGTGACTATACAGTATGCAACGGAATTAGTAAATCTGTTCCGGAGGGAAAATGTTACCCTCTCTCCTTCTCTCTCTCTCTCTCTCTCTCTCTCTTCATCTCTCAAGTGTAATGGGTACGAAGAGGAGAGATGTTCGGTGTTGCGCCCAGACTCGGGGAAATCAGAGAGGAGGAGATGGAGAATTCTCTATTGGAAACTTTACATCCGCCGTTGCTACCGGTTCGGCTTTGGCCTCTCTCTGTTCTGTACACCGCACTCTATGGAAACGTCGTTATAACTAATTGTGAACTCATCCTGTAGAGACGAGGAATACACCTTGCCTCAAACTTCATACCAATAATTCAAGCTATTCCAGCATCCAAAACCGAAGAATTCACCGAATTTCGAACGTGACTTGAAAATTCACCCATATACTTCGCACGACGAAGCTTTTAATCACTTCTGGCACAAAGCACTTTAAAAGCAATTTTTTTTTTTTTTTTTAATTCAATGAAAAAGTTTCTACAAATGCAATATTCAATGGATTCAATTTTTTTACAGAAGAATAATAGCTGAGAAAAAAAAACGAAGTTGCTCTCCTCTGAAGAGATTATAAATTTGTAGCTTCGACGATTACAAAGAGAATGACAGCAAAGTGAATTTATCTCTCCGTGAAAAAATAAAGAGTTAAAGTCATTCTAGTAATACAAAATATTTCTTGTCAAAAAAAACTTTATCGAAGAATCTTTTTTGCAAATATTTTTTAGGAAGCTATGTCGAAATATTCGTTTATTATCCATTTAGTGGAATAGTTAAAAAAAAAAAACCCTCTATCAAGTATCAACGAAAAGAACATGTTCTTGACACCCCGGTGGTCAACTACTGGGAACCACGTTTGGCAAATAATTGAAAGAAGAGGCAAGCAAATAGTCCCTCTTTTGATATCAGAGATATGCAGCCAAAAAAAATCCTGCTATCCGTCAGAATTCGGAATCGTTTATACGGACATTGCATATCATTTCATTCACGTGTGTTCTCGCCCAAGAGGTTGAAAGCTTCGTTACGCCCTAGTAATATACCCCTATATAGGGGAAAACGCGTTGTGTGTATACTCAAAGTGCCCCTAAAATTCTCTCTCTCTCTCTCTCTCTCCCTCTCTCTCTCTCTCTCTCTCTCTCTCTCTCTATCTCTCTCTCTCTATCTTTTCCTTTCTCACTGGATGATGAAATAAAGCCGGCAAGGTTCATCAAAGCCTTGACCTTTTGTTCAGTGTTAAAACGATCTCAAAACGGAGAACCGCGAGTCAATCTCGTTCAGGCGTAACTATACACAAGCACACCTACGACAAACGCTCTCCCTCTCTCCTGTATATATAGATGCATAATGAACAGCAATAACCCGAGAGCTTTAACAAATCCTCACAATGGGGGAAATTCAACGGGATATGATATACCCCATTTTGCGCATGCACACTAAACCCATTCATTTTATCATCTGTGCTCCGCACGTTGCAGCAGAGTTGACATACTATATATTATTTCACGAGACCTTTTGCAGCCCTTCTCGCAAACTAGAATGAAAAATGCGTGCGTGTATATCGAAAGGGGTTGATTTCTCTCTCTCTCTCTCTCTCTCTCTCTCGGTATACTCGAGTTTGGCGATACGCCAACCGTAAAATATATTAACACACAAATAACTTGAGATCTGGTGGCGTCGATAGTGTGGAGTTGGTTGAAAAGGAGCGAAACGGGTCTCGTGGCTCGAAGGGAAAAATGCTATAACGTAAGGTTTATGGGCTACCGCTTTCATACAATAACTCGGCGAGTTTTGCCTGACTTCTGCTTCTACCGCATGCTGTATACAAATGCCTAAACATTTATATGTGACCATGTATATATATTCGATTGCATAAGTTCATGGCAAAAGAATACGATTTTTGAAATTTTGCTCTTTATCAGAATTTGACCTCGTCATTGCCTCAAAAATAGTAGTGAAGCCGAAAATGGGGAAATGGGAATAAAGGAAAAGGGACGTAAAAGCCTGAAAAGGGTACACTATTTTATTCAAACAATGTTTGGAATAAGCTGATAGGATTCTGCATACGAAGCAAATATAAAAATTTAGATTTACATAGAAATTTGAAAGGCATTGAGCGGCCTTTAAGAGAATTTTTTTGTTTTTAATGAAAACTGCAGGCGTGTTTTTTAAGGTGATGAAGAACCCAAGTTCTGACGTAGAGTGAAGTGAAAAATCAATGATTTCTTTTTCGACATCCTAATATCATTCGATGAAACGTATCATCGTTTCCCCCCTTAACTGAGTCGAATATCGCTTCATCGTCGTATGTATGTCCCGTTGTATTTAAACCGTTGAAACGCAAAAGAACGCAACTTATTATCATTTAACTCGCATCTGAAAAATGATATTTTGAACCACGAAAAAACGCAAAAAATAATCAGTTTGGACAATGGAAATTAAATGGAAACACAATTTATATATCGGCGATAACGCCAATTAGGAGCCTCGGATAATGCGTCACTATACCTGCGATCGGATTTGTAACATATATTGTAGTCCATATTGAAAATCAAATCCCCAAATTTATGCAGATTTTTCTTAGCTTATACTGGTTGCTGTTGTATGTGGTATTTCACGACTTTTTCGTTTTTTTTTCATCAATTTTTCTTAATAGTTTTGTCCAGTAAAAATATTTGATAAAAATATATTTTAGATGTAAAAAAATGTCAGCTTTAAGAAGAAAATATTTTATTTGACGCCCCAATAACGGTTAAAATTGACTTTTAACTCTAAAGCCGATTTTCCTACGTTGCCCATTTTTTGAAAACATTTTAAATGTTTTTTTCGAAAAGCTGAGAAAATTTTACATTAAATATGTGAAAATCACGATGGGTTCTCTGTAAAAACTCTTGGAATATAATAATTAAAAAATCAACAATTATTAACAAAAAATCAATTTAAGCATATTTTTTTATGAAGTTGCATTTTATTTATTTATACATTCAGGTTTTATTTTTAAAGTGATTTTTTTCTGTTGCACAAAAATACCGTTTTCATATAATCGTGCAAAGTTGATAACAGTATTGATCTTATTCAGTTTCAAAAAACAATCCATTGACATTGCATTTGATACATGAAGATATCTTAAGAATGAATTTTTTTGAAATTTGTCGTGAATAAACTTAAAAGAGTTGTGTTATAGAGACATTTGATGAAGTAGACACCTATTTTACTGTGACCAAACCCAAATTATTTGAAAGCGACGAAATATAATGTAAGGTTCGGGTGCCTTTCACAGTTCGAGACGAAGAAGCTCGGAAATCTAATTTTGGTTTGATTCTAAAAATTCCGCATTACTTTTAAGTTCTAGGACTAAGACTTAAATGTACTACTTTACTCCTCGTCTATATACAGGCCCTAAAATCGAGGAAAACATGGTGGTGTTGTATAAACTTACTTTTGAACTGTCCAGAGATAAATTAATGCGTATCAAGTGCATGCAATGTCAATAGATTGTGTTTTAGAATCAAACGGAATCAATACTGTTATCAACTTTTTATTATATGGAAATGGTATTTCCTTATGCAAGAGAAAAAAAAAACTTTCAAAATAAAATCTAAAAAAATAAATAAATGAATAAATAAAATGTGACTTTAATAAAAATATGTTTAAATTGATTTTCTGTTAATTTTTTATTTCTCAATTATTATATTCCAAAAGTTTTTACAGAGAACCTATCGTGATTTTGACATGTTAGATGTAAAATTTTCTCAGCTTTTCGAAAAAAATATTGAAAAAATTTTCAAAAAATATACAACGTGAGAAAATCGGCTTTTTAGAGTTAAAAGTCAATTATAAGGCAGTCCTCGTGCTACAACAGTGCGAGAAAGTTTCTTATGTACCACATGATGAGATATACATGGCCCTAGTGGTCATATGCAGTGAACTTTTGATTGAGTTTGTACAGAAATAATTGTTACACATGAAACCGTGCATATTCAGATAAATTTACACCATAGAATATGCAGCTTACGCGTCAAATTTTCATTCATATTGCATTCTTTTTGTGATCGTCGTTCGTAAACGAAACGGTTAATAACTTTGTTCTTTTTTCCTAACATGTGAATAATAGTCTTCTCCCGTTTACAATTTTTTTTTATCAAAATCTGGTTACGCGTTTAGTTGTAATATTTTTAAAAAAGCCGTGCTAGTATCATTGCTTGCTATATGCTCTACGCGCAATGGTTGCTAACTTTGACATTGAATATCTCAGGTTGGGAACGGTCAATCTGCTTCAAATTTCACGAGAAGTTGGATACTAGCCATCCCTTCGTCCACCATAAATTTCAAAAAATTCTCATTATAAACGCATTTGCACGAGGACTACCTTAATCATTGAAAAACGTAAAAAAAAACTAATATTTTTTTGCTAAAAGTTGATATTTTTACATAAAAAAATATCTTTATGAAATTTTTTATTAAGAAAAATGGATGAAAAAAAAACAACGAAAAAGTCGTGAAATACCCCATACAACAACCAGCAACCAGTATAAGCGAAGAAAAAATCTGAAAAAATTTGGGGACTTGTTTTTCAATATGGACTACGAAATGTGTAAGTTACAAAGCGATCGCAGGTAGTGACGCGTGATCCGAGGTCCCTAATTGGTTTCGCCCATATATAGTAAATACATACACGCATATGTGCCGTACATGAATTCCGCGGCAATAGAAAATGGCAACTGCGTTAATTGCATATTGGTCAGCAGTAGAATCGAACGCATCGCATCGTCGATAACCGAGGTCAGAGAGGCTCGATGGAAAATCACGGATTGTGCCCTGCAAACAATCCGCGTCTCTCTGAGAGAGGATTTGTGCGATTCCTGGAGTCTCATTGTTCGTCCCATTGTTCGAAACATCTGTCCCACCCCCTCTATTACATCGCAATGTCTTCGACCACTGTACCAGTAATCAGCAAAGACTTTGTCGTTGGGCTTCATCTCCTCCGTGATCCTCCGTCTCGTTCGAATCGATGGACATGATCTGGGCTCTGTGGACATTTTAATCTACGGACCAGGCATGAAAAAAAATTAGTTACATATGTGAGATACCGTAGATACCTTAGATACCTTAGATACCGTAGATACCGTAGATACCGTAGATACCTTCCTATGACGTTTGAGAAATCGTATAGTTGATGTATACTACGTACGTCGAGACGAACAAACCCCTTCCTCGCTTCAATGACTTCTTATTGTACTTTGCCTTTTCGTTATCATTAAAAATTCATGAAATAAATTTTAATTTTCAGACATTTTCACGCTAAAGTTGTACGAGGTAATTTACACCCAGTGCAAATAAACGAATAGCAAGAGAGAGAGAAAAAGAGAGAGAGAGTGAAAGTGGCCAGAATTGTGATGAATCTCGTGGGAGTCAACTTTGATATTTTAACGCGTTATCATGCTGCTTCGTCGAGACCCGGAGATATTCGGTGGATTGCAAATTGAGATAAATTTGATTACGAATGAAAATTACTCTTTCCGGCTGCTCTATAATACGTTAACCGAATCGATGTATCCCTCAGGTCCGATACTTCATTGCCAATTTAATTATTCGTGCATTAAATATTCCGATTAATCGATAAAATGACGCTAAAAAATACGCATTTATTTGCTCCGAGTAAACATTAAATGTAAATTGAGCAATATTGATTACAGTCATAAGCCACATTATCAAATAATTCATTTGATTAATTAAATTCAATAAAATTCTGATACGCTGTTTATATGTTATGAAATGGTTGGCCTACCGAATTTGATCGAGCCCGAATGAATTGAAATAAAATCGATTCAATCGAATAATATTTATCGTTTTTCTTTCTCGTATGTACAACTTTTATGGCTGCTTTAGAAAACCAGACTTGGTCTCGATATTCGATTTATTCAATTTATATATTCGTCCCATATGTTACACAGAAATCACCAATATTATGAAAAAGTTTACCTTAAAATTTCTCGAGATGTTTTTTTTTTCTATTTTCTGGTGAACGACCGCAAGATATATATATTGAGAGAGAGAAAGAGAGAGAGAGAGAGAGTGAGCTGAGATCTTGGGATATGATAGTAGGAAAATTAAGGTTGTTGTGACGATACTTCAAAATGATGCCACGCAAACCAAATTTTTCCACAATATATATAACACCTTTGCCTACGTTCCTGTAAAACTTGGATACGATTCACAGTACCGTTTTTGAGAAAAAAAATTCGGAAAGTTGACGTGTTTTGTAGGTTAACTGCACCTATGATAGAGAAATTCTGATAATGTTTGCAGTATTTACGTAATATCTGACAAGAAAATGGTGCCAATGAGCTCAAAAAAAGTGTACGTATCGAAGAACTATCGTATTAACTCTTGGCGACGTTCAAATGAGGATCCACAGTACCGTTATCAAGTTATTAATTAATTTATCAGGGAATGTGGCCGAAAATCAAGCATATGTAAGAACAGGCGGTCGCAAGACAGCAACGTCGTAGACGGCACATACGCTACCTGACTTATCGACATTTGGTATCAGAGTGAGTCGGAAAGGAGGAGTAATTCGGGATAATTAATAAAGAAAATTATTTCATCTTCTTAGTAATTCAAAAATTCGTTAAAAACAATCTTTGTGATATATCACAAACATCTTCATTTTTTATCGCGAATCGCGAACTTGAGAAGTGGCTGTCACTTGTAACGGCCTCACGAGATTTTAGGTTATACACGGGACGCATACTCTCTACGGAATTCTCTAACTTCGCGGCATTACTGCCAACCTGAATATTATCGTGTTATGATTTGCGACGTTGCCAAATCATCTCGGGATCTCATGTGAGAAGAAATTATTAAAATTAATTATATAAGATAAAAAAAAACCCTTATTGCAACCACCGATAATTCACAAAACGCATTATTTTATAAATATCTCTTAAAAAATCGTCCGAAAACATATGTTAAATATTTCGATTTTTTGTAGCATACGAGTGGTAACAGTGGGTCAACTCAATGTATAAGCATAGGGCACACCCCCCTTTTTACCCCCTCTTTCTAGCTAGCACAACAACCTTAAGTGCAGAATGTGTAGGGCTTGTTGGTACTCGGGTGTAAAAAGGAAAAAGATCGGGCAGGTCGCTCTGCAGCTTTCCATTGGCTTTTCTCTCCTGATTCCTCTTTTATCTTTCTTTGTCTCGATTTTTCGTCTCCATCTTCATCGTCTACATCCCACCGTGGGCTGGTCAACTAAGAGGGATGAAGAAAAATTGAAGGCAACAGGAAGCCAAAGTAAAAACGTAGCGAGATTGGAGGGTCAAGCCTTTTTATACAACTGCCAGACTTTACGAAGTGATGGATGTTCTTGCTTTTCCATATCTCAACGTGAGGAGAACTATAACGCAGATATGGAGTCGTCTTTTTCCGTATTTTTGCCATTTTCATTAACACGTGCAAAAGTGAATGTTCTTCTCTCAACGACATAAAACCGCCAGTATCCTAGGGTACGAGATGTACGCATTTTTCACAGAAGTGCACTTTTACAGCCCCATTTTTTTAAATACCAAGAGCTCAAGGATAGAGACGTGAGTCGAGTATTTTACGGGTTATTTTATCGCCTTGATATCTTTACTTCACGACTGATAAGTCGTCATTATGGTTACGCTCACCCATCAAACCCCATGCTGCAAAACAATAGACTTTTATTATTATTCATCATTGATGGTTTAGTTACAAAAGGCAGTTAAAAAAAAATCTCGTATGTCCATCCATGTATATGTATAATCGTTCGTTTTTTTTCATAAAATTACGACGAAAACACACACGTTGATCTGGAAACTATAACGAATTTTCCGACCATTTCAAAGATTTAAGGAGGAACATCAGGAATGCCGGGGTGCGGCAAGAGGAAAGTAAGGCGGGACGCGGGCGACGTATGGGGCATGTTGCGTTTGGCATTAGTTTTGCCGTGCCACCATTTTAAATTATACACCCGTTTTGCGATCAGCTGATAAACCCGTGTTTTCGGGCAGAATTTACGTTAATTATAGAAAAATGGCGGAATGAAAACACCTCTAACTCTGTATACAGATTCTTGAGTGTTTGAGCTGTTAAGTAGTAGTTTTTTTTCTAACCTATCACCATTTTTTATTTTTCTCTGAATATGCAAAGATATGGCTAACGAGTTATTCTCTATGACTAATCCCACACAGCATTAGATATTCACCGTATGTACAAAATAAGTGCACAATGTGAAAAAAATATCGTGCATGTGAAAACGATATTTTATGTACATACCCGGAAGGATATTCATTTACGAGCATATCATGAATATTATATGTATATGCGTTTTTAGAACATTCCGGGATATTCGTCGTTATATATTCCCCGTATGTTTTCAAATGTTCGAATCCGTAATTGAAGATTCTGATACCCCCACAGCTCACGGACTTGCATAGAAGTGTGATTTCTGAAGCATATTCGTTCACTATAAACAGTATATATAATAATTATCGAATAACTACGTTCAATTGGGTTGGAAAAAATTATGTAGGTACATTTTTAATCAATTAATAATTTAGTTGAAAAACGAGTAAAAAAAATTGATAAAATTATTATATATATGAATAAGTACGATGAATAATATAAGATAGAAGGTATACAGAGCTATTTATCTATTTTGAGAACGTATTACAGAAAGCTTTCGCTGTTTTACGTTTCAAAATTCGCGCCAGAATATGAGTTGCGCTGCGATCGACGGCCAATCCAAGAGGATATCTGCTCACGTGACTTTTCAGCGAAGAAAGCAACCAGTGGAAGTGCAGTGCTGTTACCGTGCGAATAAAGGCTTCATTCTCACTCAATCCCGCGCACGAAAGTTTGTCGCCGCACGTGTTTTAAGAATAAACCAGGGAAATTATTTTACATATTGACGCGTGTACGTACGAGAGTATTATATTCATAATAGGAATTGTAAATATAGTTCGACTTGATATATTATTTCCACCTCTTCTAGTTTATAATTTGTGTTAGGTTATGTTAGACGAGTCCTCGCGCGTTGTTAACCTTTTATGCATCAGGTGATTCACCACGTTTATTCGTCGTATTTATTATTTCTCAATTAAGTTTTTAAACTGTATTTTATTGATTGTGTGTTCACCATGCCCAAGGCATTGAAAATAATAATAATGCTTGTACATATATTTTTCATGTTCCAGAAAAAATATTCGAATGTCCATAGAACATTCACTTTTATCTCAGGGATATGTTTTGAATGTGTAATGAACATGACAATGTCACCCCAAAATGATATCTGCAAAATGTCGATGGGATCATTTAAAGGACATGCATACTATGTACACGATATCCGTGTATATTCGTGTATATAGTATACATATCCTTTAAATGTTCCCATCGACATTTTGCAGATATCATTTTGGGGTGACATTGTCATGTTCATTACACATTCAGAACATATACCTCAGATAAAAGTGAATGTTCTATGAACATTCGAATATTTTTTCTGGAACATGCAAAATATGTACAATGAATATCTAATGCTGTGTGGGATGTGTGAAACATTCGAAGTTTGCAAATTATTTATTAAAAAATGGCTGAATGAAACCGTTTAAAAATTTGAGAGGCCATAGAATATACATGTATTGAAAAATGTATTCTGAAAGTTTCATTTCGTTATCACCATTTTTATCAAGTTGATGTTCCTCCTTAAAGTGCTTTGGTATAAAAATCTGGATTCTATTATTCTTGAAAACAATCTTTTCTCCGCGAGAAAGGGAAAGAAAAGAAAAATGTCAATGTCGATAGTTATGCCTCTGTTGATTTGTCTTGGAATGCCATATTACACATTACGCATAACAATAATATACGATATAAATTCCATTATCATTGTAAGAAAGCTCCGAAAGCTCGTTGGTACGTTTAGCTCCTCTCCTCGCTTATTTGCGAGAACGAAATCTCCGCTCTGGCAGATGAAATCATTGAAGCAAAATTAATCGACCGTGCAGCACACTCGAGACAAGCCAACGGAAGGGCTTCTTCATCACGATGGATCGAGATAGGGCCTGAAAGTGGGCAGGTTTTCGCGGAGTTTCGTTGGGATTTTTCGCTCAAGAGTGCTTTTACTCGTCGCGCTTCATATATATATATATATCTCCTCGATCATTAATTAGATTCACTGCTGATCTCGTGCATCAACGAGTTCGTAATTTTACGAAAGACTTTTTTTTTCTCTCTCACTTCTCGTAGAATTCGAGTTGTGTATTCTGGGATACGTTGTCCCTTCACTCGAGGTTCTGCCTTCTCACCGAAAGATAGATCGACGTGTATTCCTTTTCTTGTGCCATTCGTTCGGGAAATTAATCAATCCTACAGATCCAAGTTTTTCGTGATCGATCAATTGGACGCGTGGATAAAAAAAAAAATTTACAATTATACAATAATCAAACGTATATTTGTAAAGTTATATACGATTATTCGATTCACTTATTGGGGATTTTAGAAGATATAATAAAGATTGGAAAAACTTATAGCGAGCTTAGGCTATCATCAGAAATACAGCAATCATTTTGTTCTTCCGTCAATGGAATTAGGAAGCTCCCTTTAGCCGGAAGGTGCAAGCGAACCGCGTCTGAATATCTACGCGGGATTTGAGTTAACGAATTCATAACCCTACATATATATCAAATTCATCCTTACCGTGGTCGCTGTATCTACTAACTTAATTTGCCAAATACCCATAGGCTATCAAAGCTAAGTGTAGACAAACAGCGTTATACGGACGAGAGGATAGTCCGGCGAAAAGGAATAGAGTTTTTCAATTATCGGTTCTCATACATTTTGTTGATACATCCTACATACGTTGCCATAAAAAGTCAATAAGAAAAAATAAAAATAAATAACAATCAAGATTAACAACACTTTTCTTTTATCTTCCACCGATCAAAGGGTATCCATTGAGTTTTGAACGAGGTACGTAATTCGTCCTGAAATACGTTTCAACAGGCATAAAACACATTTGTATCGTTATTAACAAACACTTCAACATTTTTAAAATTTTATCAACTCAAGAATACTTCGTGACCGATACGAAAATCCGGCATTAACGAGCGTGAGATTAATTTTGTTGAACCCATTGTTTCTGCTAAATCTAGATCGCGCTGATGGTAATGTCTGGATATAGAGGCCGCATAGCAGCGGATGATGAAGAAGCGCTAGGGTTGACTTTTCGAAACTTTTCGCACCAATCTCACGACTACGAGGATAAGATAAGAAAATATAAGCTCAACTAAAATTAACTTTCGTCTACTGAGAATAATTGAGGATTTGCGGAGGAAGGAGTGACGTGAAAGACCGGACGCTGAGGGCAAATGAGATAGATAGGGGAGAGAGATACGAGGATCTCCTTTCGTCGTTCACGAGAATGAGAGGAGACACGAAAACGGTCTATTTACTTCTTGATGAAAGTAATAGTGCGCGTAAGCCACAATCCCACGAGAGTGAAATGCGAGAGCACGTCACACCAACTGGAAAAGTCGAATAACTTCCGCCTCGAGTGATGACGCGCTGCTCCACGCGTACTTATATCTACGTCTGCTATTTTTTATGACCAACGCAAGTGCTTGCATAAAATTGTGGTTGACTGATTTCAATTGAAGTCTAGAGGGACTTCCGGGCTTGGAAGGGTCTCGCAGAGGATCTTTCGTTTCGACAACTCAACCCACTGAGCAGCGGAAATTTAGAAAACGGTAAAAAAAAAGTGATTAAACCAGAGACAAGGCGGAAAACGCGACGAAACCTTGCAGGAAAAAAATGACGACAAAAAATTATATTTTACCTATCATAGTTTGTACAGTGTAGATTGTCAGAGTATTTCAGAAAATTGGAAAGACTGATTTCCGCTCAGCAATCGACGCGAAAGCCAGTGCACGGTTAAGCAGTCATCCATCCCAGTATTCAGTATTGACCGTAGCCAATACTACGAGATCACTGAAGCCAGTACAGTCAGCATACAATCATGAAAAAGTTTGGTAAGAATAAGATGGGTAATTAATTTAATAAATAAATTAATATCAACCGACTTGAATCAATTTCCTTGTCCAGCCACTAGTCAATTTTCATTTTATACAGCGTTCATTAACAGGTGTGTTTTCCGTCATCCACAAAAATCGCAGGAAGAATCATTCAGTCTCACTGGTGTCATAATTACCCTTCTCGAAGTTCTTTTTACGTGGCAGCTGCGCATTCTGTCCTCACTGGGCTCTCATCAGACTCTCAGCCACTCTCCGCCGTATTTCCACACGTAAAAACGACCGGGCAGTGGTCGCAAGGGTATAGGGCCATCGAACTTCGTTCAAGTGACGCTTAGGGGATCTCACTTTCGCCAACTTGCTCACCCTCTCTCTCTCTCTCTCTCTCTCTCTACCACTACTTTTTTCTCGTCTCCGCACCCTCAGGCGGGAAGATCCGCTCTCGAAGTGTTTTTTTCCATTAAGCAGACCGCGTATATCGCTCGCATTAAAAGTAAATTGACTGGGTTTCATCTTGGCACGTCATCAACGAAAAAAATCATTCGCGACCACTTTGAACCACTCCAAACCACTTATCAGCTCATTTACCTTCAACTTAAGATCCATTTGGGTTAATGACGCTTTGAAATTATTTAAATATTATAATACAAGGTCAACTAAGAATATGTATACCTACAAGGATTGGCCGAGGTTGGTGATGTGTGTGCGATGATTTTTTTTCTAGAATATTTCGATCGACTCCCATTCCCATTGATCACCAGAAACGAATCCTGTGTATTATAAGAAAATCTGAGAAGCATGAAGCGCATAATACTAGGTTCTTTGCTCTAGCTAAACAGCCTTAATATTACGTTAGATGTTTTCCCCTCGTGCGACCAGTAAATCACAAACCTCATAAAAAAGTATAAGGCAATTCCGTTCAACCATCCTCTCGCCCCTGATTCCCTTCACGAGATTTTTGTTCTGATGCTGAATCAGTTGTTCCTGTGAAACCTCGGATTGCGACTCAAATGACTTCTTCGCAGTCGAAGCACGCTACATGCACAAGAAAAGCTGGGGTATACACTGAATTGGGGAGGTTCACGAAATGGCATTACATTAAAAAAATTTCGGATTAGATTTGTAAAAAAAAGAAGAAATCCCATCATGGCCAGTACCTCAATATATACATTATGATTATTGCTTTTATTATTATTATTATTATTATGCATATTTTCCGGGAGTGATTATTGCACAAAAATCACCCATGACGAAAGCAACGGTTCGGTGGGCTAATGCGATTTTTATCATTCGATTGAGTTTATTAGTACAGTTATTTGTATGGGAGAACCGCAATCATCACTTTACTTGAACCTGGGTTAGCGACGGTGGCTCCGTTATTTGTTATATGTAACTTCGTTTGTCGTTTATTCAATGAGGTACGAGTACAAATAGCGTTTGGTCGTGCCGTGCGAAGCAAATAGAGTAAACTACGCTGAAAGCATGAAACACATTCATCCAAGTTCTATATATACATAAATGCTAGCTTGTCACAAGTCATCTCGCTTCTGCTGATATCCCTTTTCAATAGATTTCTCGGCTTTGGCTCATTCACTCGTCTCCATACGTATAAACCAGTGAAACAGGGTAAAAGAAAAAACCGCATAGTTCCATCAATGATTAGTAGGATTGTTGATCTACTGAGGAGTAACTAATTGAAGTCGGTAGTTTTAGCTGCTACGTGAACGCATGTACATTTACTCGTGTTGGTGGCTAAATCGAGCATATTATCATTGGATCGATAAATTCGTCTACATAATGTTACATACATTTGTCTATATAAAGTTTTATCATATAGCCAGTCGTTAGAAACCAGAACCTCGAGAGATAATCGCAAGGATTGGTGACTGATATCAGCATCCAGACGTCCACAGAGTCTTCAACGTGAGCAAAATGATTTGCATTCTTCTATCAATGTAATTAACGTAACAGCCTAAAAACTGGTACCTTGTAAAAATAATGGAATCGAATCCGTAAACATTTCAAGTAAAACTACAATCACTCGATGTTGGATTAACTGCTCGGGAATATTTACAGCGTCGCTCTTATACAGATGCCATTGTACAGGCCATGATACAGTATCCCGTGCAGAAATTGTATATAAGCTGCCGTTTTTCCAAAACGGCTTAGACTTGGCCAAATGATGGTTAACCAAAATGACGACCTCACATCAAAATGACAATTGGCTTCCCTCTGCGACATAATGGTAATGGATGCATCGGTCAGTCGTCGGTTTTCAAATCGGCCCAATATTGGCTCTGAATCGGCGGCCGATGCAACAGTCGTTGAGTGGCGCATTGCGTTGATCCCTTATTGGCTCCGCACTGGTAACCGACGAAATGGTCAGCCACTAGCTTGAGAGACTGGTGCAATATAGGCACCAATCTTGCGGCCAATGTCAGTTTCGGTGACCGGCGCGTTACATCGGTCCTACATTGGCTCCGCACTGGTAAACGATGAAAAGGCCAGTCACCGGCTTTAGACGTTGGCACAATATCGGCACCGATCTTGCGGTCGATGTCAGTTTCGACGACCGGCGCGTTGCATCGGCTACAGCTGTAATTACAGCTGTATTAATTTATCTAATTAAAGCTGTGATTACAGCTGTAATTTTTAATTTCAATGTCATTGATTACATAAAGTCAATAGATTCTGCCTAGCACTGCCCGGGACTACATCCCAATATCAAGTCATCAGTGATAACCAAGCACAGCCCTTTCATCTAATATCGGGGTCCAATGATGGGCCAACTTTTCGCCAATCTAAATTTTCTGCACGGGATGATGCCAGAGGTTTTCACGCAGGTCTACGCTATAATTTCCTCGGTACCCTAAGGGGCGAGGCAAAGACACGACCGATTAATTCGGATAAAGAGCCATTCTACTCCGATTGTCGTACACCTTCATATATGGCAATTTATTCTCTCCTGGCGAAAAACAAGCTTCAACAAGGGCTAAAGATTGTGGCAATTAACCAAACGTTGAGCGTCCTTCTCGGATTCTTGGTGTTACAATTGACGTGGCGAGTTTCCCTCGCAAGAAAGTGTCATTGAACACGTGTATACATATACAGAATACTATGCATTGGAAAGCCGCAATAGCATGATAATACGCTCGTATCACGAAGCACAAGGGTGACGCTCTTACAGTTAATTAACGAGGGATGACGTATGGACATCCGTGGCTATTAAAATTCCGAAGACTTCAAGGTTGTTTCATGAAAGAGAAAGAACACTCCGAAACGAGTGTTAAGCGACGGAATAAGTAATAACATAAATTACGATGAAAGTCCTGAAGCCTACAATTATCGTTGACAATAGCTCGAAAGTAGCAGTAAGGTAGGCAAATAATTTAAAAAATATGTATGCGTAAATATTGTTTGCTATTCAAGTGGAATATGACTTTGTTGGGATTACATAATTCCAGCTGTACAGTACCACTTTATACAAAATTTTTGGGTGAAAATGGCAGAAAGAAGTATATAATTAGAGAAGCACTGAGTTTTTAGATAAAAAAATTGGATCAATGCTACTGAAACGAATGATCATGTGTCAAACGGAATGATAATAATCTATGAAAAACGTAAGGTCTAAGCCATACCTTTCGCTACGTTCGTTATAACAATAATAACCCTTGGCACGCCAGGCGTGACGGCTTTAATACCCGAGCAATTATAGCTCAACCGGGCAATTAGCTCTGATGCCCGACGAGCTGGTGTTTTCGTCATGGCTTGCACAGCCATATAGTTGTACAATTCGGGTATCTGGTGATAGGGTTCGGGGGTAATTACGATGGAGTGGCCGAGTTTATGAGGGATATTCGTTAAACTGATCAAAGAACGTGATATGATTTGCATTATAATTAATTGTCGTTCATTCTATCATCGGATTCCAGTATCGTCGAATTTTCGAGAAACTTTTTTTGATTACATTTCAACCGTTTTTCTAGAGACACAAGATTCCGCTGTAGTTTCTAAGTGGCGTCTGGTGCACCTGTGTGCACATACGTATTCACGTACAGCAGCGTGCTTTTGTTTTTTTTGCTTGCACACTGGGCTCGCTAATATTTAACGACGTTTTAATGGCGAGCCTTGGCGTAGAAGCAACGTTGACGTCGAAAACGACGACAAAAAGGACAACGAAAACGACCATGATGATACTATATACTCTGCAGGCACGTCGCATATATGGAAACCCGAATTCAGGGAAACTAGTGCATATATGCCATTCCTTTTGCATGGTGGAGCGCTTTTCTTTCCGTCCTCTCCGCGCCTCTCTGAAGAAACACCCTCGCTAGAAACCCTTCAGCACAAGGCAAACATCCCTCTGACGATTTCGCCCTCCACTGGCAAAATTTTATCAATATGCTCGGGGGGCTTACTTTAATGCACCTAGGACTTTCATATCGTCATCATATTTCATAACAGCCAGACATCCTTGTGGTGAGGATTCAATGCGAGAGACACGACATTTTACAACAGTCTCTCTTTCATTTTTCATCGCTCGCTAGCCCTAGCAAGTCCTCATCGAGCTTAGGTATATATCTGCATTACATCGTGCGAAATGTCTACAACACGACAGCAAAAGCTTTTACCTGTCGTCAATCTTGAATGACACACCCTACCGATGGAATCATTTATATCCTTCGGTACTTTTCTCGAGAACAGTATTGGTGTGTTGAGGGTGCTTAAATCCCAAACTAGAAAATTCATTTTTAGTTGAAATACAAACCTCCATTATTTTACTTTTATTCGCGTACATACGCAAGCATAAAATTCCGTATGTAACGTGCCCTGATACATTGTCTGATTCGTCCTCCAGGATTAATCGGATATTTTATACCGAAAGTGAGTGACCTAATCAAGTTTTCTTTCTGAAAAGGAACTATAAAATATTCCGAATCAAGTAAAAAATCGATCTCTTTTGTCATTTTTTTTTAGCACCATATACACAACAATGCGAGCAAGTCCATTGCTTTCGAGAAACTCGAGCTGTTATCACATTTTCGCGTAGAAACGTAGTTTTCCAACCATCGCGGTATATTTTCACTCCGTGAACTGACAAATCGTTGCAGTCCCGGAAACTCTCGGAATGGGTCGCATGCACGCATTTGCGGTTCCAAGTGAACTCTGCAATATCGTGGTATACGAAATGCAGCGAAGAGGGAGAGGAGAAGTAAGGAGGAAACTTTCACCATAACCATTTCTCATACCGGGCGACGCGTCGCCTAAAAAGTCACTGTCGCGTTGTTTATATATTTTCACCGAGTGTAGGAAGCATGGCTTATGGTACTTTTTTTTTGCACTGAATAGCGAATACATTGCTTCTCGTACATTGCAAACGAGCTTTGTCGAGTATTTTTTTCTTCCTTTTTTTGAATTTTATTCACGATGAAATAAAGTTCTGAGTCCAAACGTGGAAATAATCAAGTTTAGGAAGCTAAACATTTTATACGGTATATTCGTAGCCAGAATGTTCGTTGGGCGTGAAAATATGAGCTTTTCTACAAGTATAATCTACCATACGAACTTTGCCTACTGGTCTGTATATATTTTTACGTCCCGGGTTTTGTGATTCGTTATTTTATTTTTACTTACCGTTGACGTAACGCAAGTTAAATTTTATCGTTTGCTCCGCTTTAGGCGGGAATGTGCCCGCCAGGGACTGGAGCTAGAGTGGTGATCGTAGCAGGTTATTTTTTAATAATAATGTTCCAGGTTGCAGTTGTTTTTAAACTTCAACAACGCAACTAATAATTTATTTAAAACACATCTTTTGAACTTAACAATTTTTATATGATTTAAATTTTATATTTGAATGATAATTTTAATGACGACCCCGACCATTCTGGTCGGGGCCGGAGTAGAACTTATAAATTTTTGCGCCCTCGACCATTCTGGTCGAGTGTCGTGCTCTAACTGATTTCTGTTTGATAATTTTAATGCAGTGTGGAGCATCTTTTAGATTACTTCGCGAGAAAAAATACGCGGGTCGGGCGCTGCACATCTAGGAGGTGCCCAGCGTCCGGCCCGTTACCGTGAGATCCCCAGTGTCAGCAAAATTGACAGACGCTATGACTGTGAGATCTTCACTGGTAACTCGCTCGCACGCTGATTATTTAGCTAATATTACACCCCGAGACAGCACTCTTCGTTTCTGAATTGTCAAAATATTATTTTAACTAAAATGTTCACCGAAACGCCGTAAATAATTATTCCAAAAACCCAGGACGTAACAATATAATAAGATGAAAGGCACAAAAAGTTTTTGTGTTCATAAAATGTTCCCAATAAGCGTCGTCAACGCATCTCAAGAACAATATTACGACAATAATTTTTGAGATGGATAGAAAATACTCAAAATGTTGCGTTTGACACGTGAGAGTGATTTAAAATTTCACAAAAGCAGGTTATAATAGTATATTGTGCACCTAGGGCGTAAGGTGGGCTTTTTTAGACCGAGTGTGGAGATTGCAGTACGAGTCGCAGGTGAGCTAGCACGAGTCGAAGGCGAGATAGCACGAGCCGAAGGCGAGTGCAGCAGCGAGCCGAAGACGAGTGCATCTGCGAGCCGAAGACGAGTACTGCAACCACAAGAGGTCAAAAAGCCCACTTAGCCCTTGGTGCACACCATATTTTTTGTAACGCATGTATTGATTTCTGCGTTTTTTGTGCCTATGAGCGGCACTAATTGTAAGGTCTTCGTAGGTCTTCGTGTCCAGGTCGACCAGACCATAGTTTTCGAAATCCAGGTCAGCCGGTCGACCTGGACACCAAGAACTACGTTCCGGTCGGCCTGGACACCTAGACTTACGGTCCGGTCGACCTGGACACCGAGAACTACGGACCGGTCTACCTGGACACCGAAAACGACGGACCGGTCGACCTGGACACCTAAACTTACGGTCCGGTCGACCTGGACACCTAGACTTACGGTCCGGGTGACCTGCACGCGGTCGTATAGACAGTCTTTCAGAAGCGGGCGTGAAGTGCTCACTTTACGCCCGCTCTTGATAAGCGGACGTAAAGTGCTCACTTTACGCCCGCTTTTGAGCGACTGTATATACAACTGCGTCCAGGTCGCTCGGACCGTAAGTCTAGGTGTCCAGGTCGACCGGAACGTAGTTCTTGGTGTCCAGGTCGACCGGCTGACCTGGATTTCGAAAACTATGGTCTGGTCGACCTGGACACGAAGACCTACGAAGACCTTACAATTAGTGCCGCTTATAGGCACAAAAAACGCAGAAATCAATACATGCGTTACAAAAAATATGGTGTGCACCAAGGGCTAAGTGGGCTTTTTGACCTCTTGTGGTTGCAGTATTCGTCTTCGGCTCGCGGACGCACTCGTCTTCGGCTCGCTGCTGCACTCGCCTTCGGCTCGTGCTAGCTCACCTGCGACTCGTACTGCAATCTCCACACTCGGTCTAAAAAAGCCCACTTTACGCCCTAGGTGCACAATATACTATTGTGATCAAATTTGACAATGCTTATTTTATTTTCATGCATACAGTCTTCTTTTCGTACTTGACAACTCGTGACGATGTGCGCTTAATGCAAATTGCAATAGGTTGGATTTGACGCAGTTTTGTGGGAGTTTGCTGGTTTTGTTCCCAGAAAATTGCAATTTTTGCAATTTCTTCGTAGTTTCTCAATAAATTGTTGAAAACTTAACGAAATTTATAGACAACGGCAATGAACCAAAAGATAATATTATTATTCTCGTTAAGCTAAACGATGATTATCAATTAATTTCTTACAATCTGCATTATTGACTTCTTTAACGGTTAGGTTAGGTAGTTTACACCGATTCTCCTGAGGATTGCGGGCTCCCACCACCTTCTGCCATTGGTCTCCTCTCGTATCCGTTTGCTCCCGGTTCGATACCCGTTACCGAAGCTTGTCGCGCACCCACTAGATGTCAGCACCTGGGACAGAAACAGTTGTAGTTCGTACGCCCTGCCTCTGGGGCTACGTTCGAGCCCGTTTGTGCTTTTACCATCAGCTGTGCTACGGAAACGCTTTTCGTTGCCGGAGCTTGTCTCGCACACGTAAGGTGTCAGCACTTTGGAACAGAGGCAGTCGTAGTTCGTACGTCCTGCTTCTGGAGCTACGTCCGAGCCCGCTGTGCGGGTTTCCATTGGTGCAGTCGGTGGGAATCGAACCCGGCCCCATCGCGTGCCACTGCGTGTGATCGTGTGAACCGGGAACGTTACCACCGCGCTACTGCTCAAAAAAATGCAATAACCTGGCCTTTCTGTGACAATTGATAGTACCCTCCATTACTTTTTTTTTGTTATACGGTTTTTTATTTGGTATGGAAATATGCAAAGATCAGAGAAGAAATATTTCTGTTGTAAAAATAAGTCGACTCGAAAGCAACGTTTAAAATGTAATCCAGTAGATGGTTTAAACGTTTACTAGCACACGGATCTCGTTGACACAGCAAAGGAAGAAAAAAAAAAGGTTGAAAGTATAGAAGCCATACATACATGATATCAAAAGTTTACCTCTGAATCGTTAAGCGTTTTAAATGTTCAAGCCTTTCACGTTCTCTTCTCTTTTGCAATTCTCTCGGTCTCTCCCTCTCTCTCTTTTTAGTTCTGCACGAGTTTTCGTATGATGTACGTGCATCTGACAACTAAATCCATAAATGGTGGAATTTGCCATGTATATATACAACGAAATGTGAGCCACCACAGCCCGGAGAACTACAATTTCCGGTGCTTGGGTTCCATACGAATATCACCAACCTTTCCGGTACAGCGGAGTTCACCAGTGCGTACCTCATCTTTGCCAAGTTATAAAATTCCAGACACAATACACACACACATACACACATAAATGTGCGTATCTACGGTATACATTTCCTGGCACATAACGTGACCATTTTCATAAATAATACAAAACTAAAAGAAAAAAATATGTAAAAAAAGTATCTTCATCATTGCAGGACGTTTAAGTTAACAAATTTTCTGTCGATGAAAATCAATATTATTAATAACCTGTTTTCTTACTTTATTAAATTTATCTGTCGTAAATCATTCCCCCCAATTTTCCAAAAAACCCAAACAAGTCGAAATTTCAAACGATCAGATTTTTATAATTTCAATTTAAAAAAAAACATCTTCAAAAGTCCAAAGTCCATGTATCTTTTCCACTGATTGCTCGAAAGAACGCACACTACCGCGCCGATTGGTCAATAAGTGGGGGTGTGATGAAAAAAAAACAATACCCTGGTACATAAGACTCGTTAGAGATACAATAAAATATGAAATATTTTCAAAAATTCCACATGTTATGGCGTTCCGAGGGATGAGCATAAAGGTCCCGTGGGCTTATGATGAATCGTCTCGACAATGCTGGCGGGGCATACAGCTATAGCGGCCGCTAGCGTACACACGCTCCTCATAAATAGCAACCATCGGGTTGCTATTCCCTCTCTGCTCGCAGTTAGGTACGTACGACGTTACAGTGACAACGTACGTGCGCGACGAGTGCGCGGAACCGGAGTACGCCCGTGGGTTAGCAAAGTGCTCTACGGGGTGCACTATATGTGCGCATCTACGATATATATATATATATATATATATATTTTCTCGCCGATCATTTTGCATTGGTGTTATATAGAGGCGGTAATAATGTAGCTTCGTGTATGCGAGGGCGGTGAAAGAGCATAGAACGACGGAAATGAGCTGCAGCAAGTAGCAATGTTACGTACGTTTGAGCATAAACGTAACGGGGCTTGAGTAGTTGCATGAAAGTGCATGTCGTAAAAGCAGTCGGTGACTCTTTAGATCAATTCTATTGTGAAAAAAGAAATGCACCTGTCAGCAAGAACTTTCTCATATATGAATCATACTGATACCTCCACCTTGTAAATTCATCTGACTAAATTTTCATTTTATTTCTATCGGTATTTCGATCGTATATCTTTTTCAGGTTTTCCAACTCAATATATGTCACAAACAAACGCAAAATATAAATTTGGCAAATCGAGCTGGTAGAATATCTTATTTTCTCATGGTACACCGCTGAGATTGCTTTAAGCTTCCTGCGCCAGCAGACCGCGCAGATTTTTCTCTAATATTGTGTCAAATTTTTCTGTGTTGAATTTCGTGTGTAGGGTCCGCATTGAGCTTGAAATCTGTAAGAGTGGATTACACACCCTTTAATTATTGGGCGTTGAAAAGTGACTGATCCACCGATTTAAATATACGTCTCTGAAATGACGGCTATTTTACGTGAAGCGGAAGATTTAGAGCAATAATGAAACAATTTAATCTGAATTGATAAAAAAAAAAAATTGAATCGCTCTCGTGACATTTTTTTTCGCGCTCTCAGCTGTACGAATAAGCAGAACTTTGCTCAGTTCCCTACGATGGCATTGCAATCACTTGGCAATGTCTATAAATTATACATGGTATCTCGTCAATTTACTTTGCGTATTCTATTACGCTGAGAAAATAAAAAAGTCACATATAAGTTCACGAGAAACGTGAGATGAGAAGAAAAAATTTTGGAATAGGGGCGAAAACCCATGCACGAGACGCTGTTCTACCGCATCGTACAATCACGACTGTTTTGCATAATATATAATATCAACAGACAAGAAGTAAACGTTTTATTCAAATGTATCGACGAAGTTGCAGGGAATCGGGATGAATGCACTATATATGAGGCATTCCACATCAACATGACCACTTCAAAACCTTAATATCTTGAATTTTTATGCGATCGACATATGCTATAGTACTCTTTAAAACAAAAATATTGATGTGTATTAAATTTATGGTGGCATTGATAGGGGCGAAATTACAGGAAAATGCGATTTTTGCTTGTTTTTTCTCCCTGATTTTATTACATGGAAATAGTGTATCGGAGCGAAAAATTGCTAAGAAACAATTTTGTTGTGTTCGTTGCAAGGATAACGAAAAAAAGTTTCAGAAAGCAAGATTTTACATTTTTCATGGAAAAAAACCTATTTAAAAAATAAAAATCGATTTTTGGACGATTATGACAGTTTAAAAAAATTTTAAATATTTTTTTTTGAATTCCTCAAACTTTTTTCAAAAGGAATACGTCTCTTTCCAGATGAAGAAATTCAATCTAAAGGCTCAGCAAAAAAAAAAATTGTAAAAAAGAATTTTATGCAAAATTTGAAATAAAAATGTTATATAGTGCGAGTATATTTTTCAATATTTATTTACAAAATATTCGCAAATATATTGAGAAATATACTCGCATTATATTACATTTTTATTTCAAATTTTTCATAAAATTCTTTTTTCCAATTTACTTTTTTTTTTGCTGAGCCTTTAGATTGAATTTCTCCATCTGGAAAGAGACGTATTCCTTTTGAAAAAAGTTCGAGGAATTCGAAAAAAATATTAAAATTTTTTTTAAACTGTCATAATCGTCCAAAAATCGATTTTTATTTTTTAAATAGGTTTTTTTCCATGAAATATATAAAATCTTGCCTTCTAAAATTTTTTTTCGTTATCCTTACAACAAACACAACAAAATTGATTCTTTGCCATTTTTCGCTCCGACACACTATTTCCATGTAATAAAATCAGGGAGAAAAAACAAGCAAAATCGTATTTTCCTGTAATTTCACCCCTATCAATGCCACCATAAATTTAATACACATCAATATTTTTGTTTTAAAGAGTACTTTAAATAGCATATTATGTCGATTGCAGAAAAATTCAAGATATTAAGGTTTTGAAGTGGTCATGTTGATTTGGAATGCCTCATATTATATATCGATACAGTACAAGAAGCTCTTGGAGTATGATCGAAAATGGTTGATAGTTATGGAGAGATATTTTCATGGGCCAATTACGACTCTTCGAACGAGCGAAAAAATGGCTAGTGGAAATTGTCATAATCGGTCAGACATATCATCGAATGAATGTACTCTTTTATTTTATTATTACCAATGCCCGGGATCCTTCCCCTTTTTGGCAGTCCCTAACCTATTTTTCCATATTCTAATTTTTTATCTCTATTCCACAAGTCCCCCTCCCCCAGAGTGTTGTCCGCAGCCACTCTTTTCTAATGCCCTTTTGTATCGCATTCGCACGAGGGCACAGGAAAACTGCGGAAAACCTGTACCGATACAGTCGGCTCTTTCGACAGAGTTCGTGTTCCTCACAGGGATCCCCGACTCTGGAAAAATGGCCTCCCGCTCAGCGATTTGATGCACCAGTCAGCGCGCGGCTAAGCGGTCACCGCTCCAAGTATTGGCCTCGACCAATGCTGCTTAAATCGGTTATTGCCAGAGCCGCTCTCGGTGAATGAATGTACTATTATTACGCGAAATTGTAAGCATCTTTGCTGTATCAACTGAAATCCATCAGAATTTATAGATACGCGCTATACCTGCATGCATCTTTTCATAATACGTAAAAAAAGTCACAGATTCTTCGGATTCCAGGCTTATCCGTGGCATATATTCCCATAAGATATAAAGATAGAAAAGGGGAATATACGTTGGTTCGGTAAAAAGGGAAAATCGCGAGTGGTACTTCACCGTTCAAGAGTGTTTCACGTTATCGAAGCCTATAATGACGATCCCTGCTCGTATGAGGGTATAGCAAGAGCGGATTGACGCGGAGTGTTCCTATGTACATAGTTCCGAAGAAGTGGGTACTCGAAAAAAAAAAAAAAAAAAAAAAAAATTTGTTTCCCCGATGTTCCCTCAATTTCCTCAATTCTCTCTTTCATTTGTAGACGGCAGGGTATAACTTGATGCCGGCGATAAGAATAGATTAGAATTTTGTGAAATAGCAGAAACCTAGTTTGATCGCCAGTTTCGTATTGTATTTGGTATTTAAATTTTATATTGTCGAGTTTGAATGACTTTCAGTAATTTTTTTTTTTTAATTTCATTCATATTCTTTCATCGTAATCTACGGAATCTTGTGAATTCAAATTTCGTATATTAGGTTTGTTTTTAAAAATATATTGTTAACTCTTTGCGGGGCGGTGGGACATATACGTCCCACCTACATTGCCTCGTTCAAATGCCTATATTTTGTATCCTATACGATGTACAACGCGGACAATGGGTGTTCTAGGATCCTATAGGTCCCCACAACTATTTAAAATGGAAATTACATCTTATTGGTAACTGGAAATTTGTTGTTAACAATTAAAGCTGAAAAAATCTGTTTTTTTTTTGGAAAAAAAATTAGGTCACGTGAACTTTTGGTGATTAACAATGTGATTTTATTACCTAGGTATATGTTTTTGGGGTCACTGATTACGAATTTGGCGTCAAAAACCACTTTTGACAGCTGCCAACTGTCAAAACAGCCGTCAACTGTCAAAATAGCTATCAACATTCGCAATATGTTAAGGATTCTCGAAAAAAAAACACAAATCTGATCGCATTTTCGTAATCAGCGACCCCAAAAACCATGAAATCGACTACAATTTTCAAAATTCGTCTAGAAGAAAAATGTGCCACTCATAGAGTTAACAAAGAGAAGTGGAAATTAAAACTCGTGCACTGGCTCTTCATATTTTTTCACAACTAGGAAATCCCTCTATTATTAAGTTTATTCTTATTTTATTAAAGTTTTACTTTCTCAAAGAGAAGGCTCTTAGAATGTAGAAAAAGTACGAGTAGTGCGCAAGATTTTAGTGGAACGTTTTTTGTCCATAATGTGCACGTACCCATGAACAAACCCACACGGACATACACATCTCAATCTTTCATCTAAATGTAATTTACTATTTGAAACATGTTAAACACTCTGGCATTAAAATTTCGAAGTTTGTTCTCATGAGAATAAAGCTTTTAAAATGCAAAAGCAAAAAAAAAGGAATGGAAGTAGCAGAGGGAAAAATACGAGAATTTTTTCGTGCCAGCAGCCAACTCGAATTTGCGGGTGTAGGAACTTTTCCGTGAGAACTGCTGACAAAGTAAAAACTGATTTTCGTATAGAGGATATATAGTTTACCCTCGTTCGCTCACTCGCTTGTCGAACGTTGCATACGTACGAGGCATTTCAACCCGAATCGAGAGGTCCATGACCCTCATGGAACAGCAAAGTTTACAAGAACTGAATGGTCGGATTTGTGCGGTTTTTTTCAGACAATCTGTTGGTTCTTGTTCATTTTTTTTTTTAAATATATCGTTCTATAATATATAAAGATATCGCCGCCGCCGCCGCCACCGCCACCACCGTGTCAAGAATACAACGAAACCCAAACCTAAACCCAAACCTTGGGTTTGAGTTTAGTGAAACCTAAGCCAAAACCTTGGGTTTTGTTAAACCTAAACCCAAACCTCGAGCTTAGTTAAACTTAAACCCAAACCCAAACCTTGGGTTTGGTTAAACCTAAACCAAAACCTCGAGTTTAGTTGAACTTAAATCCAAACCCAAACCTTGGGTTTGGTTAAACCCAAACCTCAACCCGAACACAAACACCGCCACCACTGCCACCGTGCCAAGAATTCCCACTTCCGCCGCTTCACCGCTCTACTGCACCGCTCCCCTCTTATCCACGCCCCGCCCTTATTTAAACACAGATTTAAAGAATATTGTTTGAAAATAATTTTTGAAAACATTAATACTCCAGATATTTGGATCTTGAGATTTGTTTAAGGTAGTACTGTCGATACTGCAAGTGTCAAATGTATACACCGTCATGTTTGACTCACGCAGTATTTAGAATAGGCAACGTCACGTCTATAATGAACCGATAGTAAAGTACATTTTGGATATTTATTTCCTAATTACTACTCTCACATGCTCTGAACCTGTATTTGTAAGAATTTAAAATGTTCCTTATAATATTTTCTCTTATTGTACCAATTTTATTGAAATCTGAACGGTACATTTTGAAAAATACGATGAAAACTGTGATTTCTCATAAGACTCAATGCTAATTGTATGAAATTACAAATGCCAATATCTTTTTTCTAGTTCTCTGTGGACTTTTGAAAATTTTACTGAATCTTTTTCTTATCATAATCTACCACTACACCAAATTTTATTAAATTCTGAACGGTAATTCTATAATCGATAGTACTACCTTAAAAGTCTTTTTGAAATTTATAGTACACAATAATAGTGGATTAGGCCTACTGGGAATACAATAAAAAAAAAAAAAACGCGCAATATTACGTGAACGCGCCGAATCTACTACCCCATACATCGCATAGTCGTGTAATTCCAATCCTCACCTGATTATCCTATCCTATGTCTATTGTGTCTATTCAAAATTTGCAGTACACGATGGCAGTGGATTAGGTTTAATTGGGGGGATACCACTTACAAAAAACAATAATTCACCCCCTTTTTTTACCCCATTTTATATATTTTTGAATCGATTTTTTGTTTCTTTTCATTATCTAAAAAAAACATAACTATAAACATTATTTTTTCAAAAAAATTTTTCGAGAACATTTCTTCCCTAACCACTCACACAAACACAAGGATGTAGGGTTGGCGCGCGAAGCGCGTAGGGGGCGAGGCCCCTCTGCATATCGATATATCGATATATCGATATATCGAATCGTTTCGAGAATCGATAAATTGATATATCGATATATGGAACCGTGTTGAGAATCGATAAATTGATATATCGATATATCGAATCGTGTCAAGAATCGATGAATTGATATATCGCTATATCAAATCGTGCCAATAATCGATAAATTGATATATCGATATATCTAATCATGTGAAGAATCAATATATCAATATATCGATCTATCAATCAAACCCAAACTCATAACCCAAATCAAAAATATATCGATATATCAATATAGTTTTGATATATCGAGCTGCTTCAAGTATCGATATATCGATATATTGAACCGTGTCAAGAATCGATATATCGAACCGTTTCAAGAATCAATATAACGTACCGTTTCAAGAATCGATATATCGATACATCGAACCGTGTGAAAAATCGATATATCGATGTATTGAACCATGTCAGTAATCGATATATCGAAATATCGAATCGTGTCAAGAATCGATATGTTGTATATCGATATACCAAATCATGTCAACAATCAATATATCGATGTATCAATCAAACCCAAACTCAACCCAAACTAATAACCAAAACGCAAAAAAAAAATATACAAAGAAAAAAAAATTTTCCAGAATATTTTTCTCTAAACACTGACAAAAACACAAAACGGCGGGTTGGCGCGCGAAGCGCGCAGGGGGGCGAAGTCCCCCTAATTATAATATATATATGTCGCATTCCACGTCAACTCAGCCACCCCGTTTTTTTTATTGTCTCGAAAAAATTATTCAGTATGGGCATTTCAAAGGACAATATATCCATGACATTTTACCAAAATTTTATCCCCCCACTATTGTTGGTTCTCGAGATAATGATTAATGAAGTCTCAATTTTGTAAAAATCATAACTTCGTAACTACTGATCGGATTTAAACGATTAAAAAAAGAATCTTTTATATTTTTTTGCCCTTTTCGAAAAAAAATATGTCATCATCGGATAAAAGCTCATTAGACAGTTTTCGGGGTAAATTAACGAAAAACAATTTTTTCCTCGTCACTGATGCCTTGTTCCATTTTGAAAAAATCCTGCGGAGTTGTGTATTGCCTCCCTCTATCAGAAAAAAAAATACTGAGTAGAATTCCGATTGGCCCTTTCGTGGAAAAAAAAATAAAATCGAAAAATTTCCCCGAAAACTGTCTAATCAACTTTTCTCCAATGACGGCATATTTTTTTTCAAAAAGGGAAAAAAAAATAAAAAAGATTCGTTTTTTAATCGTTAAAATCCGATCAGCCGTTACGAAGTTATGATTTTCACAAAGTTAAGAATTTATTAATCATTATCTCGAGAACCAACAATAGTGGGGGGACGAAATTTTGGTAAAATTTCATGGATATATTGTACTTTGAAATGCCCATACTGAATAATTTTTTCGAGACCAAAAAAAAAAAAAAACGAGGTGGCTGAGTTGACGTGGCTGCGTTGACGTGTCGTATTCCACGTTAACTCATCAGCCACCCCGTTTTTTTTTGTCTCGAAAAAATTATTCAGTATAAGCATTTCAAAGTACAATATATCCATGACATTTTACCAAAATTTCATCCCCCCCCCCCCACTATTGTTGGTTTTCGATATAATGATTAATAAATTCTCAATTTTGTAAAAATCATAACTTCGTAACGGCTGATCGGATTTCAACGATTAAAAAACGAATTTTTTTGATTTTTTTTGCCCTTTTTGAAAAAAAATATGCCGTCATTGGAGAAAAGTTGATTAGACAGTTTTCGGGGAAATTTTTCGATTTTTTTTTTTTTTCCACGAAAGGGCCAATCGGAATTCTACTCAGTATTTTTTTTTCTGATAGAGGGAGGCAATACACAACTCCGCAGGATTTTTTCAAAATGGAACAAGACATCAGTGAAGAGGGAAAAATTGTTTTTTGTTAATTTACTCCAAAAAATGTCTAATGAGCTTTTATCCGATGATGCCATATTTTTTTTTCGAAAAGAGCAAAAAAAATAAAAAAGATTCTTTTTTTTATCGTTTAAATTCGATCAGTAGTTACGATGTTATGATTTTTACAAAATTGAGACTTCATTAATCATTATCTCGAGAACCAACAATAGTGGGGGGATGAAGTTTTGGTAAAATGTCATGGATATATTGTCCTTTGAAATGCCCATACTGAATAATTTTTTCGAGACAATAAAAAAAACGGGGTGGCTGAGTTGACGTGGAATGTCCCATATATAGTGACTGATTAGAAAAAATGTACGAAATAACTGCTTGCCTTTCAGCATTGCAATAGCAATATAAAAAACTTGGAACCATTTCTCGCATTCATCGAGCGTGACGGATCTATGGATTTGATTTGGAATGCCTCTTATATATCGACTGCTAGAAAACAAAAGAGTGCAACTCACACGATTTACCATGCATAGTCATGTGGATTATGCTCCTATGTTTTCCAGTAGTCGATATATACATACATAACGGACATATACATTCTCCGCGAATATAGCGGGTGTCAGGGGTTTCCACGTTCGTTCACGAATATATCTGCCTTCCCGTCGCGGTCACGAGAACAACTTCGAATCCATTCCCCGGGGATGAAATTGTACAGCGAACGCTCTTTCGCGTATATATATATATATACATCATATATACAGCTGCATTATTTTTCCTCATCTTTCGTTGTCGCTCGTTGCCACCTTCGTCGTATACTCCGAGTATACGAAAATCCCTGGAGTAACCGAGACGAAAAAGTTGCAAGAAAAACGAGTGAAAAATGTGAAAAGTGTATGTACAACGAAAACTTTTTCATCCTCTCTACAAATGGATACGGAAAAACGAAAGAATTTTCGCTGTTACATGGTCTTTTACTTTTTCGAACGGCGTTCGGCCCTTGAAGAATAGGTTTGTCACGAATATGATTTGTGGAAGGGACGAAGAAAAACTGCCGTGAACCACACATCGAGAAGATCGAAAATTCACATACGGCGAGAAAAAGATGATTCAATATATTAGAAATGGTTTCATTTCGTTCAAAATTTATCTGACAAGATAAGAGAGGATTCAATTTACGACCTTATCAAAATTATTTGTGAGTCAAATTTGTATTTTTCTTGTCCAAACTGACTTTATTCGTTCATAATTCGAACAAAATATTCGATTGCGAATACTAACTCCTCCTTTACAAGATGCACGCAATTCACGATTTCATCGTGCATTTCGAAATATTCTCTCTCGCTCTTCCGATTCAAGATATTCCTCTTGCACTCCTATCCACACACTGCAAGTCCCCCTGAGATTGAGTGCAAGATCACGTCAACTCGTGACAACTCCGCGAGGCGTTGTCTTATCTACATCGATCCTGTAGGTTGCCCCAGGCCTCTCTTGCCAATATATATGCGTACACATATACACACATATAAATATATGTATGATACAAAAAGGGAAACGCGTAAGGACTTGCGCCAAGTTTGCCGCGTGCCACACTACCAGAGCTCGCAAAGGTGGAGGAACTACGAGAGAGAAGCTCATCGATCGAGTTTTCACCTTCGGGCGTGTATGCGAAAGGCACCATGCTTCTCTCCTCTGTACAACCAGACTCTTGTATACACATATTGACTACTAGCAAATAAAAGGGCCTAACTCATATCAATTCATACGTTTTATATTGTACGGACCGCGCCTGTTTGTCTGCGAGCATTGAATATAAGTGTGTTGTCGAGAAGTTACATGCCTAGTTTTAACATCGTAAAATCTAAAGTAGAAGCATACGTGAAGAGAAGTAGTATCAGGGAAACGAGGGAGGAAGCACAGAAAGTCTGCACAGAATCGCGAACACATTTCAGGACACAGAGGTAGAGAGAGAGAGAGAGAGAGAGAGAGAGAGAGAGAGAGAGAGAGAGAGAGAGAGAGAGAGAGAGAGAGAGAGAACAAAGCTGAGGCTATCTCCACTCTTGAAACTGCAAGATTCGTGAGTTTCGATGTGTGAAAGAGAAATGATTGTGGGCGAGATCGTAAATTCTCTTACGGATCACCTGAGCTATCGGGTCTACGGTCTACTTGCGCTTCGCGGTATATAACACGTATCTATTCGTCGAGTGGTGAAATACGTTCTTTAACCATATCCGGTTTGACGTATACTACAAATATCAAGATATCACAATTGTACGATGGATAATAATTGTAAATATTTCGAATCCGAATCACTCTATTGACTGCAGACATCATCTCAGGCGTTTGCGGCCATTAGCCTTTGACAAGGGACGCAGGTATCCTAGAATGTACTGTACAAAATTGTTAATTTTCTCGCGAATTCGGTATTTTCACAGACGAATGAGATAGAATGATTGAGTTGCAAGTATCCGAGGTCATTTTAGGCATTCTTAGCTTTTCGTACCGGACATACATAAGTATTACATAATATAAAAATACATATAGCTATGCTTACATGTGTGTATATACTATATATATCATCGACTACATTGAAGTTTCCGGTCGAGTGGAAATTGAGCGAGAGCACATACCGAAATAGCGTTTTCAATTTTCGTTCGTGGGAAAATCGATCGATCAAATCGGCCTTCATGACGAGAATGCGAAAGTATCGAAACGTATGGTGATCGTTTTGTGACATCGGAGATTTATGAGTTTCGAGATTAAACTCTTATTATTTGTCCGATAATCCAATCAATTTTGTACATAAAATTCGTTCAAAAAAAAAGGTTTCCACAAAAGGTTCACCTCATGTGATATTTCTTCAGCTGAGCCCACGCGACTGCATCATTCACCATTTTTGAACCAAAGAATCACAACAGCTCACTAATAAATCGTTTTTTTTTTTTTTTCGATTAATGGTCAGTCAACAGTCAACACTTGAACAATTGGTAAGTGGCACAGTATTACATAAGTTCCCAGTATCTCTGTTACCCAAAATTAAATTTTGAATGATTAATTACAATGTGGAAGATTGTCATCGTCTCATAAGCCTCATTGTCTCCTTTTCCCTTAAATCTAGTGACAATTTCACACGGTGGTGGAGCTGCATTAAGGCTAACAATATAGAGATGGTTTTCACGAATTTTCAACTATATCATAATATCCGGTGACCACGAAGATAAATCCTTTGTTACGAGGGTCACTCGCATGGTAAAAGGGTGGCTCGAGCTCGAGGCAAAACCAAAGTGCGATACAACAGTGACTCGGCGCAGTGTGTATACTGTTCGGATAGGAGAAAATACGTTCGGAGCCTCGGACAACAGAACATGAATTCCATTAATCATCGGAGCTTTAGTCCCAGAGAGTACTTGCGATTTTCCGGGGTATTAATAAATCCGATGTATACGTGTGTTTGTTGAGGAATTGAAAATAAAGACGGGAAGAGTCTTGGGAGAAAAAAAAAGTTGTGAACAACCCTTTAAATTTGAGTTTTGTGAGAATTGAGCGAGTTTGCTTTCAGTTGGGGGTAATAAACGGAACCGTTCAAACTTTACATTACTCATTGTACGCGTATGCAAACGTATATTTCACTTCACCATTGACAATTTTGAAAAATATTATTCCCCGTACTTCATATTACTTTTAGTATTTATGTTTCTTTGAGTGCATCGTTTTGAAAGTGCTCGCGAATCGTTCGTGATTATTCCTTTCTCGAGTGCTCAATGCTCTTCTTTCACTTCTTTTTTTAAATCCAATCTCACTGTGCAATTGATGAATCCCTCTTCATACCCCCATCTACACATATCTGATTCCCGTATTGATGAAAAAAAAAAAAAAATCCTAGCTCACATCGGCCTCAATTGCAACAACGATACCACTCGTCACTATTCGCTTGATATTGAGATAGCAGTTTTGAGGCAATCGCTCGATGGTAAAGCCAGCAAGTATTCGGATATTGGTTTACCTTATGGACATGCGCAGCAGATCAAATTTTATATCGTTGCTATAAACAAAGACGATATTTTCAAGAGCTTCGTGAACGTTACAATCAAAGATATAGCATTTTTTGAGCTTGAGATTAAAGTTTTTCTGGATATTTTTTTAATGACAATGTGTATTTAAAAACGATTAATATTTGTGCGAGAAAATAAATTAATAAAATATCGAGTGAGATGGCGAGTTACCAAGGAATTTGCAGTTATTTTTTTTTTTTCAACAATTTTTGTAGTTACATTTTTTATTCGGACGACTATAGATAGTATCGCTATAAATTTGTACTTACCACATCGATAAGCTGAGAGAGCTTGAGCTTGATGCACACGCGAAGTACGTCCGATGTATTGACCACCGGACGCACGAGTTTGTTGTAGTTCGATAATAAATCATCGTACAGTCGTTTCGCGTCCGGATTACCGGCAACAGCACCGTGTACCATCAACGCGGAAAGTAACCATAAGCGAATAGTTTCGCCTATTATAGGGGGCATTGTGGAGCCCTTAACTCTGTCTTAACCCCACTTCATGTGCCCCCTCCCGACCGACAAATTTTATTGTAACACCAGAAATATCAAACTGTCAATCTGATTTTACCGCGCACCATCCGCGATGATCCAATTCGCCGTTTTATGCGTACAACTGTTCTAGATTTTGAACCAAAAAATGTTTATCGAGAAAATCGAGAAAAATAGACATGAGTTATTTCCCTAGACCCGTCATCGCTGTTCTTTCAAATTCATGTGTTTTTATTTTTAGAATCTTAAGGACTTTGGGGAATGGAAAACAGTTTTTTTTTTCTTCATTTTTCAAACACCCTCGAGTGTGGGGGATGAAAAATAAAATTGTTGGAATTTTCGAAGAAAGTAAAACAAAGCTTCAATTCCCTTACAATATTTTAGACCTACTAATGCCGGTACGTAAATTGAGAATGTACTCTTCTAATATCCTCAAAATTTTGATGAATTTATTGCCTCAACGAAAACGCATGTGAAACATATCGTCACCCGTACTAACATTCGAAGCCCCGTAACGCTCGAAATAGCGGAGCATCGACGTGAGAGTATCCTAGCAGCTTTGTCGAGAATCACCTGAGCAAACCAAACGAACGATTCCCTCGTGGACCGTTATACGTTCGATCTCACGAAATCGACGAACCGTGTCTACGCCTTCGCCAGTTGCCCGCCTCAAACAGAGACCATCGAGCAAAGAAATTTACGAGACTCGAGTTGGTAACTCAAACCTTGACACTCTGTTTTCCAACAATAGCCTCGAGCATTTCCCTCTCAAGCTTTATACGGCATCCCTTTGGGCAATTTCACCATTCTCACTTTGCTATTTCCAACCGACCAGACTATGTGTATTTTACATCGACAATATGGTACAAAGATCTTTTCCTAGATGGGCCAGGCCCTACTTACTTTGAACTGCAGCTACGATTGTCACTGATCCTATGAACGTCGGTGACAATAGCCTTGCAAACTTTCTTTTACCCTCCAAGTAATTCTATTTCATGGTCTTTGTTCGCATATAATTTCCATGTGATATTAAAAGTATATGTTACGAGCGACGTAACATTTTCATAAAGATCAGGAAAAGCCGCAGGTTGCACGTTCAGGATTAAGTAAGCGAACTTTGCGAGAATCATATTGTGATACGGGAACTCAAGATAAAGCGTTCGTGGTGTAAAATTGATTGGATCCGAGGGGATAATTTAACTCGAGCCTGGAGAGTTACGTACATCTGTGGGTCTGAGTCTGTGAAAATCGTTAAAGTTTTGCTGCAGCCTGTGTTAACCGATTCTACCGACTCTGACACTGATGAGCGATAAGAATAAACTTCTGGAGCTTCGGATTCTCGTACGATTATATAGAGGCGCCGTGAGCTCCGATAAAGTTTCACCCGGGGATATAAATGCGAATCGAGGCCACTCTGGAAAACTCATACCACTAAATTGTTCAACGATATCAATCTCGATACAGTTATTTTTCGGTTGCTGAATCAAATTAAATAAAGACAAGGGATCTGCGCGATAGGTGCATCCCAGAGATTCGCTTGGATGACTGCCGGAAATATGAAATATCGAGCACCGTTCGAGTCTTTGTCCAAAATTCTCTGAATCAATACAATATTAGCACATCTGTTCTCTCATTTATTCTACCCTCTTTCGATTTCCCTTCGATCACTTTGGTTTTTATCGAGCTTTGATTTGTGTTTCTTTCAATTCATCACGAAATGAAAGCAGCCTACGCTGCGAAATAAAACGTCAATATTAATAAACTAACAAAATATTATTTTCCATTCCTAATTCATGTGTGCATATCAGAGACGATCGGTGATCGCTACTTTCAGAGATTACTTTGAGTCATGAGCGTATATATTGAGTAATCGTGATTCAACGGCTCATTCATTTTCTGAATGTAAGAGCTACCCTATGGATGATCAAATCCAAGTCTCGCTGTGCTCTTTTTAGGAGAGATTAGACAGAGCCGGACCGTTAGTCCGCGAATAAATTGAAATTGGAATATATATACTATCTGCGCATCGTACATGAATATTCGACGATAATTCCTGTGAGTGTCCAGAATAGCACTGGACCGTCCGCTTTCCCGACTGAATTCGGGATTATCGGAATGGGATATGATTCAGCGTGTGGTTCGCGCAGTTAAATTTTCTCTCTCTCTCTCTCTCGCTCGCTCTTGTGTTTCAAGTGGTAGCTGCATTGTCACTCCAGCCAGAAGCAGCCTTCTAACCGTGCCAAAGCTCGTCCTCATACTAGAACCTGAATATCATTGTGGTATATATGTATGTGTGTGTGCGCGTGAGTGTGAATATGTAAGTGTATGTATGTATGTGTGTGTGTGTGTGTGTATGTGTGTGTGTGTGTGTGTGTGTGTGTGTGTGTTCGTTCGTTAGCTTGTGTTTGTGGATTAAATACGCAGCAGTATATTACAGAAGGCGATACCCGTACAACAGCTACACGCGTGTATCGTTCACCAGCTAGATCGATTCGTGCACTCGCTACCAACGAATCAAACGGTGCATCGCGGTAGGATTTGCGATTGTAGGAATAACCCGTTTCCGACTCATCGCTCCTGATTATCATTTCAATTAAATGTATCGGTAGTTGACCCGGCCTTATTTAGATTCAATGATATTTCAACAATTTCAACGCTGAACAAGGACTATCCTAACATTTCAAGGTTTAGCAGAGCTTCTACTAAGGTCTTTGGAATCTGAGCTACCATGACAAACTTATGACGAACAAAAACCTTGAACATCGATGTTTTTCAATCCAATAAACTTTTTTAAATCAATGACCAAGCGAAAGTTTGCAGAAGGACCTCACCACCAACCGTAAAAAGAGCCTGCCTTTCTCGAACCAGTGTCAAAGGAGTGCATAGGTCGTAATTTCTGTATCACAATAACTTCCTATACTGATTCCAACAAACCTTCGATTAAATTCTTTGCCTCGGTATTTTCGACCAGAGCTCTCGAGATACTGGACCAAAATGATCCCGAGACTGTATTCTAACGATGAAGTGCCCGGATTGCCTTCATTCTTACAAATTTTCTGAAATAATTATTTTCCAGCGATGGCGAGCTGCAGCAGACGAGTCCAAAATGTATTCTTTATTTTTTCGTTCTTTCACCTTTATACGCATTCACGAAAACGCATAAATTAGAGTCACAGTGCAAGGCTAAACAACAAATGTCTTTAACGACTTGGTATAAGCTCAGCAGTGACAACCGAGTCCCAGGCCTAATGAGCCAATTGTTCTTTCGCGACAGAGTGAAAGAAGATGAGAAACGTGAGAAAGTGAAGAAAGAAAGATATAGATATAGATAGACACTGACCTAACCCCACACGCACTTCTAATCCACGCCGTTCTCGAAGGAGCTGCTCTCGTAACCAGCTGCTCTAGCACGCACTTCACCCACGACTGACGGGGGTTGTGCCACGAAACTGAACACCAACCACCCCCTGTGTGTGCTTTAACCGTGGATTTTATCACGCTAGGTGGCACCACTGTGCTGCTGTCGGACGGAGAGGAAGGCTATAAGGGACGCGAGAATGGATCGAGCGAGAGATGGTCCGGATGAGAATTGGAGGAATTTGAGTGGGAGATGGATGAAATGAGAGGTCGGGATCGAACGATAGATTTTTAATGAAGATCGATAAAGAAACCCGATGAATACAACGGTGGAGAAGAGCCAAGTGAATTAGGAAAGAGTTGCGAGTGTGAGAGATGGTTTGAGGCGCGATAACGTTAATGGGAAATCGTTGGGGCTGGGCGTACAAAAACGTGTCGGTGTACCGGGTGGGGCGTGTGAATGAGTATAAAAGGCTTAAAGAAGATCTGGACCAACCCCATCCCTTGCTGTAACCCCATCCCCTACTTGCGAGATTTGTGGGTTGAGCGTGCGCGCAATCGAAGCGGTATAGTCTCGTCGCGTAAAGCGAGAAGAATCGTGCGAAAAAACGTTTATGTATGTTAATTTTAATGTATATAAGTGTATATATATATACGATTCGCGAGGAAGGTGCGGCAAAAGATGAAGGTTTCGTCGTTCCACACCCGACAGCCTCCTGTTATGAGTTCTTGGGGGGAGATGAGGTTGCATGAGGTGCGCTTGCAATTCATAAATCAATCGATCCCGACGCTCGACCATTGAACCTTGGGAGCTCGGCGAGAAGCTTCAAACGATTAATATACTATGGGTAGATGGATATTGCAATGAATCACACAACCGCATCAACTTCGTTAACCCTTCGATCCTTTAGGGCTGGGTCATTTCGATGTGGGTCAATATTTAAAAGAGCAAAATTTATCGATATAACTTTGTTCTGGAATCGAACAGCTCAGATGACTATTAATAATGTACATAGCAAAGAATGTTGCTGCCCAATTATTAATTAATTAATTATAAATTAATTAAGAATCACCTATGCCTCATTAGACTACTAAAAGCAGTTTATGACCCTGGAATTTGTCACAAGCCTAAACGATTTAATGCAAGAGGTCTGGCAACGTTTGAAGCTTCATATATTCCCGGGAATAATACGAACACGACATTCAGAGATGATTATACACAAATCCAAATTATATTTATAGATAAACGCTTACTAGCCGCAATTATATGCTTCACTTGACTTCCGTAATGATTATATTATGATTATAACATTAAATGCATCATTTTTTATTCGTCTCGAGATTATATTATTTTCTGTTTTTGAGTAGCTCTGTCATTTTTTATAGTCTCGAAACAAGATTCATCATTTTACTAATGTTTCAAGACAAACTTGCTATAGCAATATAAAAATATGGTCATCAGCTCATTGCTTGCAGTTTTAGCGTTCTGAACTCTAAGTGTACAAAATGCGTTATGGCCGTAGATATACGTGATCAACTTATTATTGATCGGCAAAATTTTTGGCTAAATTTAACCGCTTTTACGGATATAGCGCATGAGAATAAAAATCTGTATAGTTATAAAATTGTACATGTGCTTGAGCCCTGCAATCCCTGCAAATCTCTGTGAGATTTTGACAAATCAATCACAATACCCTCATCTGAACACTATGTTTTAGACTTTGTATCTTATCATCAAAAAGTAAAAAAAAAAACGCTGCTTCAAGCGCTCTGCTGATACCAAGCAGTTGGTTTTGCTCTTCAGTTTAATTATAACTCCGTAGATATATATCGCGAATTGTAATTACCAGAATAATAAATCTACCTGAAAGGTCATAAGCCCCAAATGCTGGTTAAAAACTGGGTTCCTTCACCTGACTTGTGCGGGTATAAGCAGAACCAACGTGGTTTACGGGTTTTTCGTAATTTTTCAACTGCAACGCCGCTTTCTTTTTTAAAGGAAATTAAACTTGAACAAAGTAATGGATGGAGGGGAACAGGCCGAGAGTGGAGTTTCTCGAGCGGGTTGCAAATAATAAAAAAAAAAACAAATTAATTGCCGCTGATTACGACGGAAAAATAGTTAATGCTTCTGCGATTTTGCTGACACTGGATTTAAGCGTCTATTGCATAATACTTGCACGCAAGTGCGAGACCATCTTTTTGTTCATCTGAATTTTTTTCGTACTTTTTTCTTACGTCCGGGGCCGTTCTGGTGAAACTTTTCTTCGAACTTTCCAGCCACCGTCGACTCTCAAGCGGAATGATTAATCGAAGTTTTTCTTCATGCAAAGATACTATATATATGAAGTTTCTGCTCTTGACGGACACGCGTTGTCGTGTGGGAACTTTTTCAGGTCAACTTATCGTATAATAATAATAAAAATAATATTAATAATAATGATGATGATGACGATGATAAATAATGAAAATAAAAATAATTACAATAATAATTTTTCACCGAATTTTCAACATATTAAATCAGCGAAAAGAATTGCTCTCGATGGGAAAATAATGTCAGATTCACAGGTGATGTATTGTGTTTTACAGACCCAATCTGTTAGTCGTTGAACTGCGTCAAAATATACGTATATATCGGGATCAGAGCAGACGTCTTCGGCTTGGGCGAAAAAAGGACTTATCGCTACGGAGACAGATTCACATACACGAGCATAGAACGGATAAAAAAGGATTTTCTCGGACTTTATTTCGCTGTCGGGCTGAGCGACACAAGGAGAAAGGGGTGGATATTTCTGCAGTGATTCGGCAATCCTCGAGAACTGCGGTCCTCTTCTCGTCTCGTTATTGCAATCGCGTTGTCGTTGTCCCGGTTAGCCGTCTGCCGTTGAGGTGCCAAGTGGCATGTGGCAACTTGAAAGAAATTGCATCTCCTCTCCCCCCCCCCCCCCGTACCGGGCCCAGCTGATACAGCCTGTAGGGAATGCATAGAAAGCTCACGGTATGAAATTTACGAATTCAAGGTGCGGTGCCAACCGAGTCTCGCGAGACACACACACACACACACGCCGCCACTGGAACACGAGAGGAGACTTTCGTCATGAGCATGACGAAGGTGGATGCTCTCTAGATCGTGTACGTGAGCAACTTTTGCGACACCCAATGAATCGAAATGTCCATCGAAAACGAAGGGTCAACTTTCGTAAGTCAATGAGAAAAATCGTCGACATTTAGTGTTACGAAGACGTGTATACATCACACGTATACGTATCCGAAGAAAATGACTGTATATTTTTTATTTTCATTTTTCACATTTTTTTTTTCGTGGAAGCAGCAATTATTTATATAAGAATCGACAATTAACGAATCGAATAATCGTACTTTTTTATATTATCATTATAAGTAATGGCTAGTATTATCATGCGATTAAACATTACAACACTTAGACATCACAATATTTTTAGAAATTTTTTTTTTTATTACCATATTAAATGCGTTGTCGTATGAGGCGACGAAGTATTGGTGACGTACTTCATGTACAACTATCCCGATGATCTTCGATAAATTTATATTTCTCTCTGTCATGCACCAAAGATAGCGAATAAAAATTCTCGAGTATGCTATATGTATATATATAATATAACACGTGGCAGAGGGCAATGGCACGAGAGTATACGGGGCAAGAGTATGGAGTCTGCGAAATAATTCATAGCCACTCATTTCGGTGTTTTCGCGATTACGAGCTACGGGAATATCCAGTCTGCTCGTGTACCTTCAGAGATCGTCCCATGGGACGACGAGATACTCCAGCTTACTTTGCAGCGTGGAAAAAAAAAAATATCGCCTCAACTAAATATTTATTTATTTGTACATAAGGCATCCCAGGCCAAATCAACATAAATACGACACCCTAAACATCGTTATTTTTATTTTATTTTAATTAGGATTTTGGAAAATTCGATTTTTTTTTGGCTTAAAAAATATCTTTGGGTCATAAAAACAATATCCAGTTGGTCCTATAGTGAAATATTTTAAAATAAGGTTCAGCTCTAGGTTTTGACACAGTGCCTCGGCAAAGATTTCAGTGCTCGTGAAACTTACACGCATTTTTCTCGAAACCACTTTTTTCAAGCTGGGAGGACAGATTACTTGAACACCATTGTATGGATCGATTTGAAATTTTTACAGTAGCTTTACAATTATATTTTTTTATAGGAGTACACAGTCGTTTTTTAAATTTAATGTAAATTTTTTTTTTAAACAATTTACTGCTTATTCTTTGGCCGAAAATGGATTCATTTTTTCAAAAGTGCACTATTTCTACAAAATTTGATTTAAAAAAAAACCATTACGTAGTCCTATAGGTAACAGTATATAAATTATAAAAAATTTTGGTTTTTTGTTCCAGGTCTTATACTTGACGAGAAATCCGTCCTCCCGTGAAGGAGTTTTTTAAAAAAGGCGATTTCAACGATTGGCTCTGTCGCCGCCATTTTGCATCAAAATGATAATAAATTTTTTTTTTTCATACTTCAATATTAATTCAATTAATTTAATTTTTCGGCCGTTAGTGTGGTTTTACCCCTGTATATTTGAATTAAAACAAAAAATTCTGTGCCGGAAGTTAACTGAGGATTTTATTTCCAACCGTTATTGAAGTAAAAAATTATTGAATGAATTAACAAAATAATTCAAGAGAATATCAATAATTCTCCACATTGAGCTGTAAAAAATCATTATTATTAAAATAAATGAATATACAGTACACGCATTAAAGTATATCTTCTTTCTTTTGTTTCTTTATCTCCATCTTATCAAACTTTATGTTTCGATTTTTCGTCACGATAGAATATTTTTGGCAATAACTTTCCCACTGTTAATCGGAATTATGCAATTAAATTGGACAAAAAATAAATAAAGATGATACTAGAATGTGGGTATTTATTATTGATCACAATATAATAATCTTTTATTCATCGGGCATCGCTTTTGCATACAGAAATGGTACATAATGCAATGCATTAAGAATATAGCATTAAGAATTTTATAAATAAATATCTCGTGTCGCATTGATGAAATTTTTTTAAAAGAAAATGAAAGAGGAAAGATTTTCAGGGAATTTGATTTCGGATTTTCAAAATTATTTTGAAAACTTGAATTTTGTTTCCATTCGATTAATCTCTACAGGACCGGGAGCCGATATATATCGGCTCGAAAGTGGTGTCTTCTTTTTTGCCATCCAATGCATTGACATAGACAAGACAGTTCTAGGACTTTAAACTAAAAAGTCGAAGAAAAAAGGCCCGGTCCTGTAAAGGTTAAGGATGTATCGGACGTAGTACAGTCGAATCTGGTTATAAGCAATCTGGTTATAAACAATTTCCCCTCCGATTTTTTTCGAGTCCGCTCAGCGCGGTCCCCCACCATAAGCCAATTGCTTATAACCAGCAGCATTGCGCATTTCACCGACGCACTCACACACATTAAGAACGCTACATCGATGCGCTGTAGTGGGGGAGCCAGATTTTACGACTCTTCGGCGTTTTTTTTTCCCCTACAGCCCCGAAGGATTGCTTATAACCAGATTCGACTGTAGCTTCCCAACCAAAAGTGACTTTCGTCGACAATATTGCATACTTCATGGTAAGATAAAAATCGGAAAAAATTCAACCACAATAAAGACGATAAGAAGATTACTTTTTAATAATAATAATGGCGAAAAGTTATCAATAAATTTTTTAAACAAAACATTGTTTAACAAATTTTTAGGGAATGTTTTTTTGTTATGTGAAATGAATTCGTTGATTTTTCTGACTACACATGAATTTTCTTTAAATTTTCTTATCATTTTGAAATTTCGGTTTTCGGAAATTTGTAAAGGTTGTATTTACGAAACTATTCGTTCAATGCCCTGGAAACTTCTTAATTGTAATATACAACGTTTTTACGAAAACATATCCAAAATTCACGATTTTTCCTTTATTTTTCAAAATTAAAAAATTTTCGAAAACCGAAATTTCAAAATGATAAGAAAATTAAAAAAAAATTCATGTGTAGTCAGAAAAATCAATGAACTCATTTCACGTGTCAAAAAAAAACTTTCCCCAAAAATTTGTTAAGCAATGTTTTGCTTAAACAATTTATTGATAAGTTTTTGGCATTATTATTATTAAAAATTAATCTTTTTATCGTCTTTATTGTGGTTGGATTTTTTCCGGTTTCTATCTTATTATAAAGTATGCAATATTTTCGACGAAAGTCACTTTAGGTTGGGAAGGTACGTCCGATACATCTTTAAACTGAACAAGAAAGAAAAAAACGCCATAATTTGATGATTAAAATTTTCAGTACGTCCGATGTAAAAAAATCTATACATGCAAGTATAAAATTGAAAATCGTTCTTGGGGGTCAAGAAAAATTCACTTGAATGAAACAAAATTGGAGTCGCATACGGTGAAATTGCTGATAAATAAAATATTAGTAATATAACGAATAAACAAAGATGATCCAAAAGATAACAATAGCACTTGTTATTTACGGATAATCAATAGTCTCTGGTCTGTAATTTGAAATATATTATTTCGAAAAAAATGTCCCAATAATGAACTCTTGAAATTCAAGTGTGTGAAAAATATTTAGATATTATCAACGCTTCAAGTCCAGAAATTACTTCATTGGAAAAAGTCGGAATTTTCAATTCCCCGCTGGTAAAGTAGCTTACTACGTGAATCTATCGAAATGCCAACAAGCTACCATATAGGACATTGATAGAGCGTGAAACGAGAGTTTTCCTTGAGATCGACGGATAGAACCATTGATAACTGCAATCCCTGGTTTTTCCATCGCGAGAGTCATCTCCCTTGTAAGACGAAAAAAAAACTCGAATGACCATCGTTGGCCATGGTAATGATCTGCATTAAATTCAGGCGGAAAATCATTGCCATAATTTTTTAAGATTGTTGATTACGAAATTGAAATGGAAATTACAAAATTCACAATGGTCTGATCGAATGAGCCTTCAGGCCTTTTCTCGTGGTCGTTCATTTCTAATTCTATGCAAAAAAAATTCAAAAATTTCTACATGAATTCACCATGAAAATTACAAAATTCATGCTGCACAAAGTAATGATTCAGGATTTATTCCGAGCGTGACTGATTTTGAATTCAACCCAATAATTTTCACAATAATAGTATATTATTCACTACAGGGCAAACATTTTTTTGACGAATGCGAGGATTGTATCCCTCGGCTTCGCCTCGGGATACAATCGCATTCGTCAAAAAAAATTTTTGCCCTGTAGTGAATACGATATTTTATACACCAAGGGAAATAAAGTGGTTTTCCCTGCTGGTGCAGGGCAATAAACCACGGTTTATTTCCCTGAGGTGTACAAAAGAATATATTGAACTTTGAGCATTTGAGGTTTTTGTTTTATCGAGGTCGCTCCATAATTCCAAGGCCAGGTTCGGAAATTGGCTGACAGTACTGTCAGTACTAGAAAATGTACAGTATACGTGACTTGCACTATAGATTTTCTAGTACTGACAGTACTGTCAGCCAATTTCCGAACACGCTCCAAATGTTCGAATTGACTGCGGAATATAAAACTCTTGTACCAATCGCCAATTATATATACCTGACATTCGCTGTTACCAACGAAAGATTCAACAGTTTTCCACGTTTTTATTTTCCATGCTTGGATAATAGATTTGTTTTTAAATCTATACGCGTTGTTGAGAAGCAAAAACAATCATGCATCATCACACATTTGGCGGTAAATTAAAGTTCCGTCACAACTATTAGTGGTCACGATCGATCAGTGCCTGGCGACGCCATTTTAAAATATTTCCACTGCCAAACTTTTACTGTTTCCTATAATACCAGTCAAACTCATCGCTTGAAATGTGCTGCATAACCGAGCTCCTGACATAACCTCGACAAACGCGTATTTTCCATCGTGCAGTATATCCGTAAATTCGCAGTTACAGAACGTTTTTGGTTATGCAAAATTTCGTTGATTCTCATAGAGAGACACTGTGGGAACCGACGAATTTATTGGATCATCCATCATGTTACATGCATGCTGTCGTCGTGCTCAACAGACCGATTCAGCTGTCGAAAGAAATTTTGTTGCCACTGTGGGAAAAAGGTACGTTTTTTTTTCCCCTCATCGATCGAACTTATCGTATTATTGTTTTCTTTTTTTTCACGTTTCGTCGTCTGCTCCGAATTTATCAAAATCTTTGAGGTCTCATTGTGCATTTTTATTTGACCGAAATTATGCACGAACGATCCATCATGGAAAAGAAAAAAGCTATTGCGAAATGTAGGTGAAAAAATGATTGAAAATACAATTGGGAATACTATCGAAACAAATTGTACAAAGCCATGCAAAAGGTTATCTACGACTAAACAGTTGTCAAATAACTTCATTATCGTGTGTACATGAGAAATATCTTGCTGCTAAAATAAATTCTTAAGGAGGTTCTGCTCCTATACTTGGGTACGACAAGGGGAACGTTTAGCGCGGCGCGGGCGACGTGCGAGGCAGGTTGCGTTCGGCATTTATTTCACCAAATATAGCACGTTTTCATTTTATTAATTTGCCATTATTCAACCTAGGCTTGGTGAATCGCGTCCATTTTTCTCTAGGGCTTTGCAATAGATAAGTTTGTACTTTCCTGAAATTTTTAAGTATCCACTAATTTTTCACGCATCTGATATCAAACAATTCTTGACGTCATAACGGTTGATGCCATAAGACCCTATCCATTTCAAGACTATCTATATGAATTTTTATCTCGGAAAGTAGGTGGTGAATTTCGTTGAAATTTTTCAGGTACACAAAGTATACCTTTACAAACATGCTGTTTAAATTTCAAGTCGCTGTAACTTTTTTTTAGGTTCGAGCAGAACCACCTTAAGGGAGTTCTATCGGTATACGTTCAAACATGCAAAATGTTGTTCAAACATTCTACTTATATCCCCCATGAAAAAAAAGTATACTTCAGATATATAAAAAATATATCTCTACATATAGCGGCAATGAGTTCTATATCTCTCATATATCTTGGATATATAACAGATATACAATAGATATATTACGGAGTTATAAAAATATACTTTGCGGCAATAAGTTCGATATCTCTTATATATCTCGTATATATCTTGTAATATACTTCTTTTCCATATGGGATCTTATAAAGTTTCATCTATACATCAACGGTAGTTTCTGTTAACTTTGTAACTGAATCTGTCGTAAGCGTGGATTTCCGTGTGACAGCATGTTAAATGTATAAAAATAAAAACTCTAATAACGTTTTTTTTTCTTTTCCACCTAACTTCATAAAAATGTAACTGAGTCGTGTTTCGATCACAATCGACCCTTGCACCAATTTTTCATCGAAATCTAAACGGTAAATCGCTATGCGATAGAACTACCTCAATTATTTTCTTACTTCGTGCATCCGAAAAAATCTTTTCTGACGAGAAACTCTGCTCGGGCATGTAAAACGTAAAAAGTAATATTTTTCATGTAAAAAGTCGCATTAAATGTGAAACTTACATATGAAACTTACATGAAACTTACATGTGAAACTCACTTACTTACTTGTGAAACTTACTTACATGTGAAACTTACATGAAACTTACATGTGAAACTTACTTACATGAAACTTACACTACATGTAAAAAGTAATATTTCTCGCTTGACTCGTGAAACTCATGTTTGTGGACTGAAAATAAAGTGATTTGAATACAAAAAATGTTTTGTTTTACCTCAATGACATCGAAGTATTAGTTATTCCGCGTACAGAGTTACACGATTTCGGGCGCGCATTTGCCTCAAACTTTTATTTTTCATGTAAAGCTGTCTCTCGAACTCGGTTAATTTAGCTCCCGAATGGAAAAAAGGAAAAAGAAAAAAAAAATGTAATTTTGCAGCCGAAGTAACGGTGACGGTAGACGGCGGAACGAATCGATGGATGAACTATTTGGGTGATCTGTCTAACGATGTGTACAGTGGAAAATGTACAATTTATGCTCCCACGCTCATCACGGGTGACATGGATAGTATTTTGCCGGAAACGAGTGAAAAACTTGAGAGAGTCGGTTCAAAAATTATTATTACGCCCGATCAAAGTCGTACAGATTATACCAAGGCTCTCGTTGAACTAGCCCAACATTGCGAGTCTCAAAGTATAAAAGTAGGTGAAAAAAAAATAAAAAATTCTTGTCACCTCACGTTCCCCGAAGACATCGTGAAACGACCGGTGAATCATTCATGCGAGAGTCAGCTGCATTTTCAGACAGCGATCGCAAATTTAGCAGAGAATTTTGAATATTTATTTAGTAATCGAATTAACATCCTCAATAAAATTTCGTACAAACTTGAAAAAAAAAAAGAATTGAAACAAAAATATGTCGAGAATCATTCATTTTTGTTGTTTGCCAATATTGAGGATATTCAAAATCTTCGTACATCATTTTTTCGGGATAGCAGGCTGCCCGGAGTGATGGAAATCTCAATCAATAATATCAAAAATTGTAATAATTATTTTAACTTTCGGTATTGCTTGTTGAATTTTTTTTTTTTTTTTTTTTTTGTTGTTGTATCGGCTACTTGTATTCAGTATAATTGTTTAATGTAATTTTATTCAGGATGTTTGAAAAAAAGAGTTCTTCATATCCTTAGTTGAATAAAATTTACGTGCTGATCGACACATCAGGAAGATTGGATCACATAATTGGTGCTCTCAATACCCTGCACAAGGTTCCTGAATTCTTTGCCGATACTCAGGTATAACAATGGAGCGAACGAAAGAGAAAATATGAGAGAAAAATATCGTTTATCATTTTAAAATTGTCTCATTGCGTTTGTTTTCTCGGGGGGTTTTTTTTTTGTTTTTCAGGTGATCGAAGTGGCGAGTGATTCCTTGACGTGGTTACTCGGTCCCGGTAGGCACAGAATAACCATACCCGAAGCTCTGGTTCGAGCCAAAAGTTGGTGCGGAATTTTGCCTCTGAGTGGTAAAGTTGATAAAATAACGTCGACCGGCTTGAAGTGGAATTTAGGTTAGTTTGCAGAAAGTTTGAAAAATATGTGATCACTGACTGTCATGAGGATAATTTATTCTTTCCAACCAAAAGTGACTTTCGTCGATAATACTGCATACTTTATGATAAAATAAAAATCGGAAAAAATTTAACCACAATGAAGACGATAAGAAGATTAATTTTGAATAATAATAATGCCAAAAAGTTATCAATAAATTGTTTAAACAAAACATTGTTCAACAAATTATTAGGGAAAGTTTTTTTTTTGACACGTGAATTGAATTCGTTGATTTTTCTGACTACACATGAATTTTTTAAAAATTTTCTCATCATCTTAAAATTTCAGTTTTCGAAAATTTTATAATCTTGAAAAATGATGGAAAAATCGTGAATTTTTGATATATTTTCGTAAAAACGTTGTATATTACAATGAAGAAGTTTCCAGCGCGTTGAACGAATAGTTTCGTATAAATACAACTTTTACAAATTGCCGAAAACCGAAATGTCAAAATGATAAGAAAATTTTTAAAAAATTCATGTGCAGTCAGAAAAATCAACGAAATCATTTCACATGACAAAAAAAAATATTCGCTAAAAATTTGTTAAACAATGTTTTGTTTAAACAATTTATTGATAACTTTTGGGCATTATTATTATTAAAAAGTAATCTTCTTATCGTCTTTATTGTGGTTGAATTTTTTCCGATTTTTATCTTATCTTGAAGTATGCAATATTGTCGACGAAAGTCACTTTTGGTTGAAAAGGTACGTCCGATACATCCTTAATTTAATGATAATAAAAAAAAAAATATGAAAACAATAGTAAAATCTGAACTACCCAAGCAAACTTGCTACCCAATTACTTTGCCGAATTAATACACTTTTTATGATTTTCTTTTTCATTGTGTAATTTGATAAAACCAAAATCATCGTTTGTGTACTTGGAGAAATTATTATTGAAAAAAAAAGACGCCTGCGTGTCCTTGTCAAACGTTCCTAGATTATTATTGTTATTTTTTTTTTTTTTCAGACAACGTGTCGATGGAATTTGGTGGTCTGATAAGTACTTCGAATACGTACGAAAATAAATGTACCGAAGTGACTATAGTCCTGGATGATCGAATAATTTGGACAATGGGAATGGAACCTCTATTCAGTCGAAACGATATTTCGTAAGACAGATATAGTTGTTCCTTGGTGATTGGCCGATCGAACAGATGTATACTTGATGTAAAAAAAAAGGTGTTCATTATTTTTAGGATAATCAAACTATGTGCAATTCTAAAAAAAAAAAACCAAAAAAAAAACAACCATGTCATTGAGAAAAAAAAACACAGTTATGAAAAAAAAACAAATTCGACTGAAGTACTAGGCGAGTTCGCGACAGGTAATCCATGAATTATGAATTGGATCGTATGGATTTTATACTAAATTCGCCAAGTCTTCGTTCGAATTTTGTTTTTTCATTTATACATTTTTTTCCTTCAATTCGTATCCTTCAAACAATTCATTTTTAGATCATGAACAATGGCTCCTAAATATATTATGGTTCCATGTCATCTTATCACAGGACAAAATATCACGGACAAAATACCACGGACAAAATATCGCTACGACAAAATATCACACAACAAAATATCACAGCGATAAAATATCACTACGATAAAATATAACACGACAAAATATAACACGGCAAAATATAACCCGACAAATATCGCTCGGAGCATGATTATGATCGGGCTGATCACCAACGACAGAGCCTCGAAATTTAGATACGTATAAGAATACATACTCACAAATCACAAAACAGCGGAAAAAATGAAAAGAAATATTACCTGTGCGCTTATCGGAATTAGTTCGAATATAACAGTTACAAGATTTCTGGGGTGTACTTCCGTTTAGCCGATACCTCCGATTGATCTCAAATTTGGTATACCTATGTATTTTGACGCGCTGAAAACGAATATGACCTTCAAAATACCCGCAAATTTTATTTTCAAGGTCAAATCGATGAAAAATCGATTTTTTTTAGTGTTTTTCGCGTTTATTGCAATAAATATTGACGTTAAAGAAAAATGTTTCGGATAAAAGTTGTAGGCCATTAAGCAATAGACATTTTTTGTCAAATACATTTTTCGTGTAGAACCACTGGTTTCGGAGATAAATGCGAAAATTGTTGGAAATTTGTATATTTTGCCAAGACTCCATTAGTTTCGATATGAGAATCACTCACGCACTTGTGTGTGTGTGTGTGTGCGCGTGCGTGTGTGTGCGTGTGTGCGTGTGTGTGTGAGCGTGTGTGTGTGTGTGTGTGTGTGTGTGTGTGTGTTTGTGTGTGCGCGTGTGCGTGTGTGTGTGTGCGCGTGTGTGTTTGCGTGTGCGTGTGTGTGTGCGTGCGTGTGTGTGTGTGTGTGTGTGCGTGTGTGTGTTTGCGTGTGCGTGTGCGCGCGCGTGTGTGTGTGTGTGTGTGTGTGTGTGTGTGTGTGTGTGTGTGTGTGTGTGTGTGTGTGTGTGTGTGTGTGTGCGTGCGTGTGTGTGTGCGTGCGTGCGTGCGTGCGTGTGTGTGTGTCCGTGCGTGCGTGTGCATGCGTGTGTGTGTGTGTGTGTGTGTGTGCATGTGTGTGTGCATGTGTGTGCTCGGTGAGTTTATGCACCGAAAGCAAATTGGACCGCAGGGGAGGGGGTTCGGGTGCGGAGTCCCCAACGGGGTCCAGGGGCGGAGCCCCTGGCGGGGCGCAGGGGCGAAGCCCCGCCGGGGGGGTTCGGGGGGCGGAGCCCCCCCGACCTATCAAAAACGTAATTTTTATGATTTATTTTTCTTCTAATTCTTTTTAATATGAATAACAGTCCTTTCAGTTCTGATTTGGTTTTTTGGTTTTGGTTTGTGGTTTGGGTTTGGGATGGAAAGTCTATTCCAAATTTTACCTGAATCCTATATAAATATAGTAAGAATACACCTCGACATATGTATGGAAATAATAAGATGTCGCCGAATAATTTTTTATGGGGGGATGACCGACCCGATTTCTCTTCGCCATCGTGTTCAGGTTTTGGGTTGGGTTGGGTTGGGTTGGGTAATTTTCGTATTTATCTCCGAAACCAGTGGTTCTACACGAAAAATGTATTCCACAAAAAATGTCTATTGCTCAATGGCCTACAACTTTTATCTGAAACATTTTTCTCTAACGTCAATATTCATTGCAATAAACGCGAAAAACACTTAAAAAATCGATTTTTCATCGATTTGACCTTGAAAATTAAATTTGCGGGTATTTTGAAGGTCATATTCGTTTTCAGCGCGTCAAAATACATAGGTATACCAAATTTGAAATCAATCGGAGGTATCGGCTAAACGGAAGTTTATCCAGGAGCGGCTTGCCTTTTTGAGTTTTAATAAATTCAAGAGGCATTTAGAGGCAATACAGAATTAATAATAAACTCTCATCACGCGATAGACGCTGTATATAAAAAATTATTCCTACTCTCGCGTCCCTACTCACGCATCCCTACTCTCGCAATATATCATGTCAATTTATCGTCATGATATATTGTCATGTGATATATTGCCGTGGTGATATTTTGTCCGTGGTTATATTTTGTCGTATGATATTTTGTCGTAGTGATATTTTATCCGTGATATTTTTTCCGTGATGATATTTTGTCCGTGATATTTTGTCATGTGATATTATGACATGCTACCTATATTATAGATGGTCCAGTCCATGTGGATTCGCCGATGATTTTTGGCAACCATTTTCGATTCATTTTTAACTTCGGCATGCCAATTTTTATGCGATTTCATGAGACACGTGTTTTTCCGTTTTGGCGAAAAATGTTTTTTTACCTCTGTGGCGCCATTTTGAAATTTTCATGAAAATTGTATTGTTTCGAGAATGAAATATCCATGTTTTTTTTTTTTCAAATTGCCGCCATTTCGTCACCGATCATCCAATCGCAACGATTTTTTTTTTGTTCAATGTGCGGAATTTCGTAAGCTTTAAGCTGGTTTTAAGCAAATTGTGATTTGGCTCAAGGTTTTCGAGATAGAGGAGAAAAACTGAAAAAAGTCAATTTTAGGAAAAATTGATTTTCTCAAAAAAAAAAAAAACACCATCTTCGATTTTTGCGAAAATTTTATGTTTTTCAGCATCCCAAAAAGCCATATTTTTGCCAAGTGGTGACATGCCATTTTTTTATTACGTTGGTAACAGCCTCGCGATGAAAAATGCAATTTTCTCACGTTTTAGCGTTATACGCTCAACGTCCAAGCTCAAATACATACCGATGTTACCGATAAGTTTGACTCGTATATACCATAATTCAACACATGATGCAGTAAAGTGAAATAAATTTATTTTTATTCAAAAATTTTTCCATCACAATAATTCAAACACAAAATTATAGTATGATACAAAAGAAAACTTCCAGTTACTCATATATAAATAATCTCATCAACACTCAATCATTCATGTTTATTTGTTTCTCTCATTGACTTTATTATATTAACATCGTTATGTCGAACTACTTTCCAAATATGACCATCCCGAATGCCGCGAATTGACGATTTTTTTTTTCCATTCCTCGTTCTTTTAATCTCGAAATTTCTGCAATTCTTCAGCTTTTAGAAGAATTATTTGTATTTTTTCGGTGTACTTTTTTACATACTTCACAAAATCTTATGCATTCTTGTTACCTTTGTTCGGCGGTGACGACAAGTTATGGGATGTAGCAAAATACCCCAATAGACCATCAATGCTTATCACAAACTTGATCAATAGATCAACAATCCCATCACATCATGCGGGTTATGCTTTGTTTTGAATGATATTCACATGTTTCGTTTAAGGAGTTTCCGGTATAGACCGGCGACGGGGAATAAGCGGAAACGAGGGTGCGGCGGCGCGCAGTGAGCGGGGCATGCATAAAACAAAAGAGAGTCTGACCGTTCATGCGCTTTACCCGTGGATAGTGAGCTTATGTTTTGGCCGTTTTGGCTTGGAACTAAAAAACCAGATGGACGAATCTATTCAAATTTTTTTGACAGTCATATTAAAGATCTAATAAAGATCTGACATAAATTTTATGCGGGTGGTAGTATTTTTAATGGAATTGACAGCTCAAACAAATATTGCTCCCATTTACTCTCGTGTATAAGCCAAATTTTCGAAAATTATTTTTACAAAAACGACATGGAGGATCGACTTGAAATTTGAGCAGTTCACGTTTTATATATTTGTCACTTATTAAAAAAAAAATTGAGTTGATGGCAGCATTTTCAACAGGTGTACCGAAACTCCTTAACAGCGATGTTCTGGAACTTATATTAGAGAGTGAAAAATGAAGATCGAACTTCGACGAACATTTGTGCAATTGATTTTCAAAAATTTAGGAAATATAATTTCTATTTTTCATGTACACATGCTAATCTATAATTTCGGGAACTTGTGAGTTTTAGGAGCGTAATGATGCAATTTTTGCAGAAGAATAAGATAATGGCGAGTCATGGGCGAAGAACTTAAGTTTAATAATCAACACAAGATGGCGAGTAAAATGACACAAAACTTTTTTAACAAATGTATACGACTGATGCGAAATAAATGCGAGAGATATAAAATAACATGCGCTCGTGCTTTACTTAACTTCAAATCGATGAGCTACGATAAGCTCGTTCGTGTATCTCCGGGAACCGTGATGTGGACAAAATAAGAACATGGATAATTCGAAGATATATATATATAAAATAATGATACGCAGACAAATCTAATTATGTTTGGCCCAACAATATCGACCAATCCGCCAGACGACAGAGTATATGGGGACTGCTCGCGATGACGATCCCGGAGCGAACGAGAGAGAGCGTTGGAATTTTTCGAACATCTAGACCTCCTGGTCTCGATTCACGTGCGTGAGGGGGGGGAGAATTTCGATAGTCGCGAAACCTGTACGCCGGCTTCTAAGGCTGAGCGTACCGCGGGGATTTAAATAAGAAATCCATTGCTTACAATTTCCCCCCCTTTTATGTGTCACGATGTAATATCAGACAGCATAAACGAAGATGTCACACAATATTCGCATAATGAATCCGCATTCACTTCGTCTGCACCAAATCGACATTCGCTACATAGCCGCACGCATATCGTCGTCATTTTTAATCTTTATCACCCTCGCTTCTATTCATATACACTCATCAATGCGAACACACACGTCAAAATGAGATATACATTTGTCATCCATCAACATACACATTCCGTATCGTCGGCTCAACTATAATATTTCTTACTCCGAATTTTATCGTCACCTAATACTTTACCAGCGCTTTCGCATACGCCACGATTTTGTCAAAATAAATATTTAAATATCACCTTTACAGTAAAATCACCAGTTTAAATAATCACAGAATATCTTACAAGTATATTAGGATATCACAAAATCGAAAATAACAACAGTATATTATACTATGCCTCTTAGACTATGGAGTGGGAGACTGAGAGAGAGAACGTACACAGCAACGGTCACTGCACATCACGCTCTCGTTTCGGCGTCGATATACTGTCTTCTATTTACCTTTTAGGTTTCGTTCCTTGTTTTATTTTATTTTATTTTTTATTTTTTTTTCAGTCTATGTGAGCGTAATACTTTCGAAGATTGAGGCGATTGTACGTTCCTATCTCTACTGTTTCATCTTTGGGATCAATTAATACAAATGCATTCTCCCCAATGCGTCGCGATATTTTATATGGACCCTCGAAGAGGTGGAAAAATTTTTGTGTTACCTTGTCGAAAGCATTCGACAAGTGCCGTACTCGTAAAAGGACAAGATCTCCAACATTGAGACGGACCTTTGATATATTTGTTTGTCCCTTTGCTCTCCGCTTAAAGCTCTTTCGTAAATTATCCTTGGCCATAAGGATAAGTAGATCGCGAGGAACAGTCTCATTCGGTGGAAAATTAACGAGTTCAAGAATCTTATCACGAATCGGTTTTCCGAATTGTAATTCATGTGGTGTTAATCCGGTGCTTTGGTGGACAGTGATATTGAGGACTTGTTCGATTTGCGAGACGAACTCTACCCACCGCGTGTGTTTATCGGCGCATAACGTGCGAAACAATCGTCCCAATTCTCTCATGACCCGTTCGGTCGGATTCGATTGAGGGTGCCTGATCGAGCTAAAAAGAACCTCAATATTTTCCCTTTCGAGACACATTCGCCATAATTCCGATGTAAATTGGCTACCATGATCCGATAAGATACGTTTCGGCTTTCCAAACTTGGGAATAAATACGTCAATGATTTTCTTTAGACAAACACGAGCCGTCGCTTTCTTGATCGGGAATAGACTCACATATTTTGTGAACGCGTCTACCATCACGAAAAGATACTGAACTCCCCCCCTGCCGACCGGAAGGGGGCCGTAAAAATCAACTGTAATCAGCTCATTTGGACCGCTCGATTCGACGAAACTATACTTGCCCTCCATCGAGATAGTTAGATACTTTACCCTTTGACACATGTCACAACGCAAGACGAAATTTTTCACGTCCCTCGACATTCCGCGCCAGTAATAGAATTGCTTGAGATACATGACCGTTTTATACACCCCTGGATGGCCCAACTTAACGTGCACCGCCTCGATCAAACGTTTTTGTAAATTTTCCGGTATCGCGACTCTCCAATTCGCTTTCTCCTTCTCGCGGTGGAAAAGAATATCATCATAGACGACGAAATTAGACTCCCCCCCTGTATCTTTGCACGCTTCGATCGCGGACTTTAACTTCGAATCACTACGTTGCAATTCCTCCAATTTTTTAAAGTCTTTCGCCAAACTAGAATCATACTCGCGCATCGCCATAACGACTAGCAATACGTCACGCTCGTTTCCTTCTAAGGGCAAATGCCGTTGTAACGACGAGATAACAAGCCTATCCTCACTTTCTTCCGCAAATTTTCCCTCAGGATTACGACTGAAAAAGTCAGCCACGATGTTATCCACCCCTTTACAGTGCATGACAGTGAATGTGTACTGTTGCAGCAAGAGAACCCAACGGGTGATTCGCGAGCTTTGAAACTGTGCTGTGCGAAGGAACGTCAAACATTTGTGATCCGTCATGATTTCGAATTTTTCTCCTATCAGATACGTCCTGAATTTTCCCACCGCGTAAACAATTCCCAAAAGCTCTTTTTCGGTCGTCGTATATTTAATTTCGGGAGCACTCAAACACCTACTGACAATATCGATGACGTTATGATCGCCCTCATCATCGACCTGATACAGAATACCGGCTATCCCACGATCACTCGCATCCGTTTGCACCCTTAATGGGGTTCCCGGAATGACGTGCTTAAGACACACGCATTGACGAAAATCTTTTTTCATCGATTCGAACGCTTTTTTATGAACATGTGTCCAATCCCACGTTTTATCTTTAGTCAACAATTCTCTGAGGGGATCAACGGAATTACTGTGACGAGCGTTGAATTTTCTATAGTAGTTACAAACTCCCAAAAATTGCTGTAACTGCCGCTTGTTTTTCGGCTCCTCGAAATTAAATATGACGTCAAGTTTACGCGGGGAGGGCTTTACGCCTTGAGACGATATCTGGTACCCTAAAAACGGCACGGCGTCTTGAAAAAACATACATTTTGCGAACTTTAGCGTGAAATTATAATCCGTCAAGCGTTGGAACAATTTTGACAAAATTCGCACGTGTTCGTCGAACGATTCGGTTCCTATCAGGATATCATCTATGTAACAGGAGGTGTTCTCATTAAAATCGTCCTTGAGAGCGAAACTGAGGGAGCGAATAAAACCACTACCGGCGGTTTTTATGCCAAACGGTACACGACAAAATTGATAGGTGTGTGAATTAAATAAAAAGGATGTAAACGGTCGCGAATCTTTGTGCAGCGGAACCTGCCAATACCCATTCGTTAAATCGAGTTTGGTAAACCATTTGGCTCCGTGAAACTTTTGCGTGAGCTCATGTATCAAAGGTGGGGATTCTTGGTCGTCCTCGATAATTTTATTAATGAATCTCGCGTCCAAACAGACTCTCACGGTCCCATCTTCCTTCTTTACAATACGCAAAGGGTTACAAAATGGGCTAATGCTTCGCTCAATAATACCGTCCTGAATCATTTTATTTATTGCCTGACCAGTTGCCTCGCGCAATTTAAATGGGATGGGATACGTATGGCGCACCTTGGGTCGATCGGTCGTGATTTTGAGCCGATGCTCGTATCCCTTCGCGCAACCTGCCTTATCCGAAAATAAAGAGCCGTATTTTTCGAGTAATTTTTGGAAAATATTTTTCTGAGATTCATTAAGCAAGGATAGGTTCTCCGGCCTCGGCGGAGACGCCGTCGAGTGCTCCGATTCACTCCCAGACGTCAACTGACAAGCCCCCAAATTCTCTTCATCTTCTTCTGTCGTCATAATCTCGAAATTATCTTCAACCCCACTTTCCGTTAATCCAGTTTCATTATCAAATTTACCCTTGTCTACGAATACCGATTTCCTTTTGTTTCTCCCTTTCCTTTTTCTTTTTGCACCTTTACGCTTCTTGACACCCTTATCTTCATCTCGAGTCATCATAGCCCTCCACAATTCATTACTTTTTTTTTCAATAATCTTTTCAAGTTCCCACATAGAATTAGTGTTTCCTGAATCACGATTCTCGTCTTCGTCAATATTATCTTTATTCGTTTCGATCAACATCTGATTTTCGTTATTTCCTTTATCTTCGAGTCGTGACTCGTCGTTACTGGAACTCGTCACCTGTTTCTTTTCCTCCTCTACGTTCGTGACATTACTTCTACTTTCCGCGGGCATTATCATCTCGTGAGCATTGACAACAAAAACATACGTGACGTCGTCTTTCTGGGAAGAGACCATCGTCTCGGCAGCGCTCCGCTCGAATAATACCGACGGCCTTGCGAGAGCTCTCCTACCAATTTTGATAATATTTGTATCGTAGTCGATGGTCACACGATTCCGCGAAAGCCAATCGTGGCCCAAAATTACATCCGAGGTCAAATGCGGTATTACTAATAGAGACGATTCTATACTGAGATCCTCAACTTTCAATTCAACGAGTATCTGGCGTTTGATCGAGGTCGCCTTTTTTCCTATCGCCGTCGACACCATCACATTACATACCGGAAGTTCATGAACTGACTTTTTCGTCGTCATTTGCCTATATAAATTCTCCGAAATCGCCGTCACCTGACTACCGGTGTCGACGAGGGCCAATACTTCATGCGCTCCGATATTCATCCGCATATGCGGGCTCCTCGCCAACTTTCCCGAATCCTCTTTATTAGTCCGATCCTTTTCTCCATCTACTCCTATCACTAACTCGTCTAAAAAATCAAAACTTCGGCAGCGCGACGCCGGATCGATTTGCATCGCGCCGCTTTTCAGTTTAAAGAATTATTTCGCGATTGATATTGATTATTCTGAGTGTAATTTGAGTGCGGGCGTCGGTCATCGTTGTTTCTCTGTGTCCCGAATGGCGGTGGGAAACGGGTATCGGGCAATCTGACCGGTGAATGTCTCTGAGAGCCGTAATCACGATAGTTATTTTGATCTGAATTCTGGACTCTATTTACATCACGTCTGTATTCGTACCGATCATAATCTCTTTGTCCCTCGTAATTGTTCGATTCTTCATATCGCATGTGTTTGATTCTTGGACCCGACTGTGGATATTCTCGATTCCCCCCGTCCCGAATGTTTTTCTTGTCTCGGCCTCGCTCTCTACGAATTTCGTCCAAATCAGCCAACGTTTGACCAATCAGCGCGGTATTTTTTTTGTCTATTGTGGCAAGAGTTTCTTTTACCCATGTTGGATACTGTCTGATGATCTCATAATTAATTTCGTACTCGGTTATCGCGGGAATAAAATATTTGGTCTCGCGACGCTGCCTGTAAAAGTATGTTTGCATCGACTCTTTGCTCGCCTCATACCGCCTGTCCATCCATTCGCTTTTAAATTTGACTCTAATCGGGATTGAATAGAACTCTTCGAGAAACTGTTCCTTGAACTCGTTAAAATCATTTATCCCCTCCCTCATATCCATCCAAATTCCCGCCCGTCCCTCTAGAGCGTGTTGTATGAATATTATCTGTCGGTCGGCTTTAATATTTTTTATTTTAAAAAACTTTTCCACCTCCTCAAGGAATCGCACGGGGTTTGACGCAAATTCGTCTCTAAATTTCGGCATTTTAATGTCGATTTCAACGTTTTGGAGTTTACTCACAATCGCCGCAATCTCCTCGGCCCTCGCTTGTGTTTGGCCTTGGCTCGTCTGGACTTCGTTCGTTTGTTGTCGTGTTGTCTGTTGTTGCGTGAGCTTTAAAGCCTCGAAGGCTCGACGCTCTCTCTCTAGCTGTTCCCGCTGCCTGTGTAAATCCTCTCTCTCCTTCTCCATCTCTCGCGCTCTTTCCTGTTCTGTGTTACTTGGCATATTTTCGTCGTACAATAACGGCATACTTATTGTGCGATTTTTTGATTGTTTCGCTGAAAAATTATAGTTTATGAATTTTTGTTTCGTTATTCGACCCGATTTTGTTACATATACGTTTTCGCTATCACTCTCCATACAATTTTATCATTCCCGCTCCACACTCATACTCTATATTTTTTTTTTGTTAGGTTCACGATAATATTACTAAAATTTATCGTGCCCCACGTTGGGCGCCAATTTGTGAGTTTTAGGAGCGTAATGATGCAATTTTTGCAGAAGAATAAGATAATGGCGAGTCATGGGCGAAGAACTTAAGTTTAATAATCAACACAAGATGGCGAGTAAAATGACACAAAACTTTTTTAACAAATGTATACGACTGATGCGAAATAAATGCGAGAGATATAAAATAACATGCGCTCGTGCTTTACTTAACTTCAAATCGATGAGCTACGATAAGCTCGTTCGTGTATCTCCGGGAACCGTGATGTGGACAAAATAAGAACATGGATAATTCGAAGATATATATATATAAAATAATGATACGCAGACAAATCTAATTATGTTTGGCCCAACAATATCGACCAATCCGCCAGACGACAGAGTATATGGGGACTGCTCGCGATGACGATCCCGGAGCGAACGAGAGAGAGCGTTGGAATTTTTCGAACATCTAGACCTCCTGGTCTCGATTCACGTGCGTGAGGGGGGGGGGGAGAATTTCGATAGTCGCGAAACCTGTACGCCGGCTTCTAAGGCTGAGCGTACCGCGGGGATTTAAATAAGAAATCCATTGCTTACAAACTTGAAGATTAAAATGATCGTTGACAACTACAGTCTAGGTTTGAACGTTACGCATATAACGCTAAAACGTGAAAAAATTGAATTTTTCATCGCGAGGCTGTTACCAACGTGATAAAAAAAAATGGCATGTCACCACTTTGCAGAAAGATGGCTTTTTGGGTGCTGAAAAATATATGAAATTTCTGCGAAAATCGAAGATCGTATTTTTGAGAAAATCAATTTCTCCTAAAATTGACTTTTTTCGGTTTTGCTCCTCTATCTCAAAAACCTTGCACTAAATCACAATTTCCTGAAAATGAGCTTAAAGCTTATGAAATTTCGCACATCTCAAAAAAAAAAAAATCGTTGTGATTGAATGATTGATGACGAAATGGCGGCAATTTGAAACAAAAAAAATGGATTATTTATTCTCGGAAAAATGCAATTTTCATAAAAATTGCAAAATGGCGCCACAGAGGTACAAAAATGTTTTTCACCAAAACGAAAAAACACGTGTCTCATGAAATCGAATGACGTGCCGAAGTTACAAATGAATCGAGAGTGGTTGCCAAAAATCATAGGCGAATCCATATAGACTAGGTCATATATACATTAGGGTGGTCCTTATTTAGGCTTTTTTTCAAATTTTAATGGTCTCACCCCTCAAATTGGTTTCAAATAAATAAAAAAAATCTTCAAATTTTTTAAGGATTTCATTTTGATGATTGACCCTGGCCAGCGAGGTCAAAGTTTCCCGTAAGAATAACATGGGGGTTTTAAGATTTACTGTATAAAATTCGAAAGCATGAATAATTTTTAGTCGAAAAATCTAAAATTTTTGAAATTTCATCTACATCGATGCAGCTACATGGAAAAAAATATTGATAACACTACTTGAGTTTTATATGGGTTATTTCACGTCGAATAGGATTTTTCCCCTCAAAAAACGAGGTTTTTCACGATTGTTTATTTATAATAATTGATAAAAAAAATATTTCTCAGCTCAGTAGTTCAAAATTCTCTGAAACTAGTCTGCAATGATTCAAGTTCATGAAAAAAAAAATTAAAAACACTATTTTTACAAATTTTATATGCGTCTACTCGACATTGTTCCTCGAAAATCACTTTTTTTCAGGTACATATAAGTTGGTTTTTTAATGCAAAGAAATTCGTGAATTATCGAATAACCTTAACGATCATATGTTAGAGAAAAAAGAGGACTGGTGTTGATGTTAATTTTCAATTCTTTTAAATGCCATAATTAGGGAAGAATTAAAAAAAAAACAAAATCACATCTGATCTCAAATACCTTATATGGAAGTTTGGATATCATAAGTTAATTTTTTTTTCTATGTTGTAAGACCATTAAAGACCAATTATTTAAACTAAAATTATTAAGTTGATATATATTTCTTTTATTAATACTATCAGGAAAAAGCCCTCGAAAACTATGATTTTCGAGGAAAAATTCTGAGTAGACGTGGAACAACTCATAAAATTTGTAAAAATAGTGTTTAATATTTTTTTTTCATTAACTGACATCATTGAAGACTAGTTACAGAGAATTTCGAACTATTAAGCTGAGAAATATTCTTTTTATCAATTATTATAAATAAAAAATCGTTGAAAACCGCGTTTTTTGAGGGGAAAAAAATCTATTCGACGTGAAATAACCCATATAAAACTTTTAACAAATAGTGAAATTAACTTTTTTTTTATATAGCTGCATAAATGTAGATGAATTTACAAAAATTGTAGATTTTTCGACTGAAAAATATTGATGCTTTCGAATTTTATACGGTAATCCCTAAAAACCCCATGTTATTCTTATCGGAAACTTTGACCTCGCTGGCCAGGGTCAATCATCAAAATAAAAATCTGAAAAAATTCAGAGATTTTTTTTTTATTTATTTGGAACCGATTTGGGGAGTGAGATCATTAAAATTTGAAAAAAAAGCCTGAATAAGGACCACCCTAATTTGCATATTATAACATAAATTCTTACAAAATTTAATGAAAAATAACAATGGTAAGTGTACTTGGCAATCTGAACGTTGGATGATTTGACTTTGGGTGTCAAATTTTTGCACGGATCGACAAAACAACGCAGGTAAATGTACTTGACATAATTTATGGTGTTTTTGTTTGGACGGGGATTTGGCTTCTTTTTGTTAAGCAATCAGCCTGTAACTTCTGTGCAAAAACTTCAAATGGTCATCAATATTCATTCGCGCCAGAATTGAAAAAATTTCGCCTAGATCAACTGGGCTGCCAAAAAATTTATTTCAATTATGAAAACGTTTTATTATTTTACAAATTCATCGGTCCAAAATAAGTAAGATTTCGCAAATTACACAAAAAATATCATTTGGATTTATTTAATTGAATCTTCGACACCCTCAGCGGACTGACAAAAGTTTCTTGCCCATTATATGTTACCAACGAGGTCTCTTGATTTTTTTTCAAGTCCTCGCATGTGATTCTATGTAAGAAACAGGGTAACGACACGTGATACGTGTGATTTTTTTTTCTTTGCAACATGAGAGTTTTTATGAAAAATCGGATTCTCGTGGTTGTCCATGTAGGTCAGATAAAGACTAACGAGAATATCAAGAAAGCTCATCGATAATATGAATCAGGTAGGTTGATTTTCGATTTTGTGTGGTTGGACCTTCGGCAAGCTCAAAGCTCTAAAAAGTTCCTTGCGCATTACATGTCATCGATGAGCTCTTCTCATTTTTTTAAGCATTCACACGATCTATGCGAATAACTTCGAGTATCCGATTCTTTATTTAAAAAAAAAATACCATCACTGAGATTTAAAAAAAATCGAACGCGTCCCTTATCGATAGCCAGTTTATTCGCTCATGGATAGTCTCCATTTATAATATTGAGCTTTACATTTTTTTTCTCAGTGACGGAACTTTGTATGAGAAATCGGGTTATTGGAGTTGTTTTGCATAAACGATGTGAGGATTTCAAAAAGTCCGGAGAGCTCGTCGATAACACGTAACGCAAAAAAAAAAATTCTTCGCTTATCGCATATGTTATCAATGAGGCTTCCTGATTTTTTTTAAGCACTCACATTATCTATGCGAATAGCTCCAAGGATTACCGACAAAATAACCTAAGAAAAACAACCTGCGACAAAATAACCTGGACAAACATAAACGTGACCTAAATGACCAGATAAAAAATAACCGTTACATAAATAATCTAATACAAAAAGGATGAAAATGACGAATCGAATACTGTAAGACAGAAATACAGATCCGTACATATCGATCACAAAAATGGGAGATCTTCAGAATCATCGAATATCCATGCACACACACACACACACACGCATGAATTGATTGCACATTCCATTCCCTGCGCATTAAGGTTCCTATCAGTGTGGTTAATTCGACGCAGGTTATTTTAAATCAGGTGATTTATACTCCGGTTATTTTAACCCTTCCGCGTGCCCAACTCATTTTCAGGGTGATTTTGAACAAGGTCAGGGTTGGATACGAAAGATATTAGGGGTTCCAGATGTGAGAAAAAAATATTTCATAATCTTCCCTATCTTTAAACAACCCTTATGCATGAAAAGCCACCCCTCAGGAATATAAAATTTATTTTTTGGTATGCGCGCCCGTAAATCGTGCGAAAAATCATGAAATGAAAGGAAAATTAATAATAAGGGTAATAAAGTCATATGAAATCATTAGAACCACTCCGGCAGAAAAAAAACCACCCCCTGAAGTGCCATGATCAGTCAATTTTCATTCAATTCAGAATTTCTTCATCATTTCACATCAGAATGATTCGAAGTAACGTAAAAGAGTCGCACAAGTATTTATTTGAGAAATTCCCCAAAAAGCGACCCCACTTCTGAAAAAAAACCACCCTCAGGAATATAAAATGTATTTTTTGGTATGTGCGCCCGTAAATCGTGCAATAAATCGTGAAATGAAAGGAAAACAACTAATAAAGGGGAGAGAGTCAGACGAAATCTTCAGAACCACCCCATCATAAAAAACCACCCCCTGAAGTATTTCATTCCGCCATACTTGATCCGCCATCTTGGATTTTGGGAAATTTCGAAATATGACACTATATTCTCATTACTGGAATGATAGACAAGTAATTCCAGCAGAAATGAATATTCCAAAAAAATCACCCTCAAAATTATACACATTGTTCAAATTTTGTCATTTTTGACGATTTTTGAGAAGGTGTGTACAATAAGGGGTAGCTCCGAAGGGGTCAGTGATTTTTTTGGAGTTAGTCCTATCCTTTATATTTAAAACAAGCCCTTAACGTACACTCTGCGTTAATTTTTGTGGATGTGATGCATTTTTAAATGTAGCGGTACATACAATGTATGTATTACTGGGCAATGTGGCAATGTATGTACCACTGGGTATGTATGTATGTATGTATGTACATGTATGTATGTATGTATGTACGTATGTATGTATGTATGTATATATGTATGTATATATGTATGTATGTATGTATGTATGTATGTATGTATGTATGTATGTATGTATGTATGTATGTATGTATGTATGTATGTATGTATGTATGTGGCAATGTATGTACCACTGGGCTTAATTATAGTTATTCTGTCGTTTCCAGGATATTTCATCGCTGGTTATTATTTGCAGGTTATACTAACCTTATATGCATTATACATGTTATCGACAAGCTGTCATGATTTTTTTTTACAGTGCGAAAATGGTTTATACGAAAAAAAAACTTCAGGTATTCGATTCTTGATACAAAGTGTTATCGATGAAATAAGAAAATCATGAGCATCGCTTATCGGTAGACTGTTCATAACATTGAGTTTCATGTTTTTTTTTTTCGCAGTGATGGGCTTTTGCATGGGAAATCGGTTACACTGAGCTTTATAGCAATGAATTTTAATTGACCGGATGATAAAAAACGGTATATGTATATATATGTACACTGGTTACATACATCACGTAATCTCAGCTACCCTACAATTAATTAATTATCAGGAAAAAAAATTTCCATTTAGACATATACTCACGCGTATAAAGCATAGAAGTTGTGAGGCGTAAAGATTTTTCGAAGCTCGGCTCGATGTGTCGGTATAGTAGGAAATTTACTTGTCTAGGAAAAGTCTTCGTAATCACGACATGCAAGCGGACTATCCATAGTTTGGTTATCTCTTAGAAAAGAGAAATTGACGAATATGAAAAATCACGAATTCCCGTATAAGTACACTTGACAGAAGCATTGAATCTCAGTTGTTAGTATACGCGGTATAGCTGGATTGGGAAAATAAAAGTTTCCTTCATTAAACATTACCGATATCGTACGATTATTGAAAAAAAAAAAAAAAATGGTGGTGGGAACTGTTTATCGGAAATTTTAAAAAGTAATATCACGTTACTTAGACAATTCTAGCCTTAAGGGAGGTTTCTACTTTGTTGGGCCAAAAAATGTTCGATTTTTCACCAATTTTTTATACGAAACATATTAAATATAGAATGTTGATATTTTGTATGTTTACTGAGCGGTCGTTATTGAACATGATAATATCTTTTAAAGTTTGATAAAACATGGTATTGGGAGCGGGAACATGTATGTCGGTACGCCGGCGATGATATTCTTTGCTTGCGGAAGTCCAAAGTCCTGGACTAGTGATCTGAAGCAAAAAAATCAAACATATTTTTACTTTGAACAATATTTTTTATAAGTCAAACTAGAATTATCCAAAAATATTCAAACGTTTTAATTGTTTGATCAAAAAAACTGCAATAATTTTTGTCAAAAAACTAAACTTCCCTTTCGATCGCTCACTATTTTTTTATTTTTCAATATTTCTCCCTCATTTTAGTTCAACATACACAAAGTACAAAGTGCAACAAAGTACAAGTACAAAGTACGAAGTGAAAATATTTTTTATTTTTTTGCTTCAGATCACCTGTCCAGAATTTATAACTTCGGCAAGCGAAGAATATCATCGCCGGCGTACCGACATAAATACGTGGATCTTTCCACTCTCAGTACCACGTTTTGTCAAACTTTAACATATATTATCATGTTCAATAAAGACCACTCAGTAAACATACCGCTTAGTAAAACATAAACATAAACATTAAATAAAACATAAAATAAAAACATAAACATAAACTAGTAAAACATAAGCATAAACTAAAACATTAAAAAAAAACATAAAATAAACATAAACATACGTAACTTAGTAAAACATACGTAACATAGTAAAACATACGATTAGTAAACATACGCTTAGTAAACATATAATATCAACATTCTATATTTAATATTTTTCGCATAAAAAATTGGTGAAAAAACGAACATTTGGCCCAACCTCACTAACCCTACTTTTTTCCATATGACGACGAATCCAAATGGAATCAAATTAGCATACGAAATTACTATACGTTTACGAATAAATGCATTATAGTAATAAAAAATATATTTAAAAATACTCCGTTGCCCTTTGGCATGTCATTTTTATTTTCAACCCATTATAATCGCCGTCGTTTACATGACTTTAGCGTATACACCAGGCGAGGGACTCAATGTACTCGATTAATACCGACATCGCAGCTTCGTAAAGTCATCGAGGGCATCGCTATTGTATAGTTATATTGTGCGTTGTAAACGCGGGTAAAAACTTTTCAATGTCTCGATAAACGAAGAAGAAAAAAAAATGAGTCTGCATTGAGAGTACATATTTGTGCAGTATAGAGGAAGATCAATCAATTAGCGGATGACGATTGAGAGTCCATGAATACATATTTCATACTACTTCATAAAAAGAGAAAAAAAAAAAGAGGAAGCTTATAATATAAAGTGGAAGGGATGTATAGGAGAGAACAGCCGAAGAATCGGTGCAATACGAATAAGCCAGATCAGCTGTCGTACTGTTTACTTTATAAATATATGTATAGTATATATACATAGGTCTGTAGAGGCACAAACGACTAAGCTTGCTCGTCATAGTCGAGGCTCACAGTGTGCGGCTTGGGCCAGTCTTTTACGGCTCGTCGACCGGTTGCATTCGCACTGAACGCTCTTCAGCTCCGTACCGCCGACTCTGGCGTTAACTATAAACTTTTTTTTTTCGTTCTCTTTTTGACGTATATAATTCCAACCAAAGTGTGTCATGTATACGGAAAATAATATATGTATATAGATAAAATTCGTTAACCTTCGATCGAGAGTGCAACAGGTGCTCCAAATGTCACGTTGTATGTCGAAGTGGAAGTTTGACAATTTTTTTTTTCTTATCATTTTCGTGCAATAAACCATAATTCACGAGAATCAATTTTTACTTAAGTGTGATGAAACGATTGAACGGATACTCAAGAGAGCATGGCGCTATCATGATAGACGAGTCAACGGTATAGTTTTTTTTTTTTTTTTTTTCAAGACAAAACGTGTTGTAAAAATAATTTTCTTTGAGTGACCAATGAAAAATGAAACGAAACAACCATTTCTTCTTCTAAGTTGCAAGCTCACCTCTTAGTTACAATTGGTTCGTATTATTTTTTTTTTAAATTATTAATAAATTATAAATTAAGATAGTCGCATTGTAATTTTTTTTTCATGGGAGTGAGAAAACTGACAAATTAAAATCAGGACAGAGTAATAATTGAAGAGAAATGAAACTTCGTCATTGCAATTTGCAATTAGTAAATAAATATACTTTTTTCTTCACATGTGTCCGCTTTGAAAAAAATCTATATACGAAAATCCCTATAACTTTTTAACGCAAAAATATTGTCTGTATGTTTAATAAATAATGTTCAGTGTGAATATTAAAAATTTTATTCCATATATATTTGCAAAATACAAAAAATATCCATTTAATTTATACGGTAATACGATTTTTTTGCTGCAATGTTATCTCATTGAAAATAAATATAAAAACTTTTTAAGTGCGATTCGTAATATTTTTCTAGGCAGAGAATATGAGAATCACGTGTCCCGAAAATGGTTTTCGTCAAGTCCTTAAATGAAGAAAATAAGTGAATTGCACATTTCCTTTACTGATTTTTATAAACTCAACACCGCAGATGGTAATTACGGAAAATATTCGTACTGGCAATTGCTGTCCGGATAGTTGTAAGCTCAGAAATATTGAACCAACCAGCCATCTCACATGGAAATTGAAAATTTACAAATTTCATAAAATCTAACCTCTTTATCGATTCTCGATAAATTCGATGCCTGACATTTCTTGTTCTAGCCTATTTATTTCTTGCCGTAGCCTATTTATTTCTTGTCGTAGCCTATTTACATGCTTGTCCTAGCCTATTTACATAAAATATTATATATTATAGCCTAGCTTATTTACTATCTATATATATTTATATATATATATAGCCTAAACTATTTACATAAAATATTATAATATATGTTTGTGTCCTAGCCTATTTAAATAAAAAGTTTGGGTTTCGATACCTAAAAAGTTACGAAAGTTGGAGCGACCACGGAGAAATTTACGAAAAATTCTCCAAAATCAGAAATGACTCTATTAACTATGACGAAAATAATGCGAAAAAGTTTCACGTTACTGCTCTAATTGTGTGACAAATTTCATCTCGATAGCTCAACCCAAACCCAAATTATAGTGATTTGCATTTTGGAAGTGTTACCCACACCCACACACACACACACACACACACACACACAATTGCTGTAATATGATTTTCTGACTATTTGAAATATTTCAAGTCCTATCACTGTAACAAAAAACTCGGAAAATTTCGAAATTTCGAATTATTTTTCTTGCATTTGGAATTGGGTATGTGATAATTTTGTTCTTGCCATTAAAAAGAAGTTGCGGCCAGTCGAAAATGTGAATTTTTTAGCTGGAGAAATTGTGCGTTTCTGTCACTAAGTTTTCTCTTCCGTTTCACGAGCTATGTAGATTTTGATTGTTAACGACTGACGCTATCTGGTCGTCGGGAGTTCCCTCGTCATGTGTGTGCTCTTTCAGGTGTAAAAATGTATAAGGTGACGTGAGTATCGATTCAATTTCACGTTGGGAGCGAAGGGAGCGGAGTCTAAGGGTCGCCGTCCCCGAGATATTACCGTCGATATACCTCTTATCGAAAGACCCTCGTTGGGGTCGGTCTATGTATATATATAGTTTGTGAGTGCGTAATACCGGCGAGTCACTGAGTATACATGTGTATATACATACATAAAAAACAATGTATACATGTATTATGTGTTCACAAGTCCGAGATATAGTTAGGTTAACTGGCACTACCATTAATTAAAAACTAGCAGCTTACCGGGAGCCTTTCGCGGACCGGTTCGGCTAATTTTTTTTTTTCGTTAAATTCTGATCCATCGACAACAGAAATGGAGGTTCCGCATGCACGTTTCGCGAGAATCGAGCGTAGAGTTCGTGCTAATAAATTGATCAAATGTTTCAGACGCAATAAAATATTTTCCGTGCTAATTATAGCCTCTGTGAAGGCAATCGGCTATTGGGGAGCGTCTTCATTGAGTAATTAGACGGGTCATCGGTGAAAAATTAGATCGAAATTCAAGAATTTTTTTCAACGCAATTATTGTATATAAAATTTCTATTTCTCAACCACATATGTAGTTGAGATTTTCATGAGTTTTTTTTACGGGATATAATATTGAAATATTGAAATATAACGAAACCGAAGCCGTTTCTGTATGTATAGACCGCCGGCCGGTGCCGCACCCCTTATCCGAGGGTTCAGCGATTAGGGGATAGCTCGAAATAAAAAAAAAAAAAATCAACTATATTTCCTCGTGCGTGCATGGACAGTAGAGCTGCAGAGGGCACCGCGGTTTTTAAATAATATTGAACATTTTTCGAATGTCGACATGTTAAATAATAACCTCGATTTGTTTTACATGAATAATTGTTCGTGAATCATTTTTTTCATTGACAAAAGGATTTTTGAACGTTCGAATAATTTTCAAGTATCATATTCAGCTTAATTTAACACCCTGGGTTCTCGGAAAGCTCAATGAAAATAATCACATCGACTTTTTTTCACGTTAAACATCTTTTGTATCATGATACCGATGAATTTGGAAGATTACGTGAAATCCCACGGTCGATAGCTCAAACTGTAATGCACTTTTCCTAAATGATACATCGAGTAAAAACGAATTTTTGCCCGCTTCATCGTTCATTTCTGCGTATGACTTGTTCGATTTAAAGAAATTTCAACCTAAAGATACATTTAATATAAATAAAATAATATTTTCATAATATATATTTGAGAAATAGAAAAAAATGATATTTTATGTATACAATTTTTAGCCAGAAGATATACGTCATGCAGAAAATAAATTTCCGTATACACAAATATTTTTTTCCATGAAACGAAGCCCTCAACCGTGGGTGAGATAAAAATGATGAGGAAGCAATAAGCAAGGTTATAATTTGCCCGGTTCTCTTTTTTTACTGTCTGGAGGGGGGGGGGGGGGGGGGGGGGGAAGAAGCTTCGTTTGTTATAGAATTCGCTATACGGTATGTCGAAAATTTCGCCACTGATGATTGCATGGCTCGAGGTTTATCCAGCACATATGGTGATCCGTGAGTGACGATCCCCGTATCATCTCGCAAGAAAAAAAAAAAAGAAAAGCAAAAAATATATATATCTGCATATATATACATAATTATGGTATTGCTTTTTGCATATCGAGGAGCATTATGCAACGATCTTGCGATTCCCCTCGTGAATCACTGTCGTCTATAGTCGATACGACGACCGATATACACGCACATATACAGAACGACACGTCGCGTTTACTTTTACGTAAGAATTGCCAACGAGAGCCAGGCCAGTATAATCGACTGAAACAAGCACGCACGTAGTCGAGCAGCTTGTGGTCACAAAAAGTCACGTGTTGTGTGTGTGTGTGTGTGTGTGTGTGTGTGTGTGTGTGTGTGTGTGGTAGTACAACGAGCACACATCGACGAAAAATATACCAATCGCCCTGGGATATTAGTATTAGTATGGCATTAGCACCAATCCGGTGTATGTAACATGTACCAAAGATTTCTCGTACGCTTTCGCGTATATATAAAGAGACACGATACTTATCGTATGCAGAGAACCAGTGATGGTCTTACGAGACATACACTTTAGAAAAAAAAAAAATTTATAAACCGGTCCACAGACCTCTAGGTCAGACGTTCTCCCCCGCTGATTTGTTCAAGATATAATTATATTACAACCGCGTCATTAATACGTATTTATAATTAATGTTTCTTATTCACATTTGTAATGCCAAAGAAATAAAAGATCGCCTTCATTCGCTTCGAGGCACAGATATGACAAACAAAGGATTCCAGAAGAGTGTGCTTAACAAACAAAACAAAAATCTTTCGATTATCATTTACGGTTAATGACGTCGATCGTACCATTTTGAAGAATGGAGATATACGTGATTTTGGGAATCAATGGATCCATCGTGGTTGCAAAAATGACAATGAACTTATCGCCATTGGTTAAGAATCCTTTTATTTTTTTTATAGATCACGAAACATCTAGACATTCTTGTGAAATAAAGAATTCTATTTCTGCAACTGCCCCACTTCATCTAAATATATCACATTTTTTCACTTCACGAAAGAAAAATTACTAAAAATAATTCTAACGTGCAAAAGCATTTTTATGAAAAAAAAAAAAAAAAAAAAAAAAAAAAAAAAAACATTGATGGAATAGACAAAAAGAATTATACGAATTAACGTAAGAGAGAAAAAAAACCGTCACGATTACTCGCGAATTGCGTTAAGAATTCATTAATGGCTTCGTTAATTAAAAAAAAAAATCGACGAATTTTATAATAACTGTGAATAGTTAGATAAGTCGGTTTATTAATAAGCATTCGTGTAACAGTTCTGTGCCAGTGAGGGAGAGAAGGACACGAGTGGTTTGTCGTTGGCCCCAAAACTCTGTTTTTTTTTCTCTCTCTCGACGATGATCCCAAAAAGTGGAAGAAGAACACGGGATGATGTTCTCGAGACCTCCGCCGATTTTACTTTGGACGCGAGAGAAAGAAATAGAATACAGTGAAAAAGAGAATGAGAGAGATATATGCCGAGTTACAGAATTACTCTGTGATAGATATACAGATAGAGTGAATGAGTATTTATAGAAAATTGGGTGTACGATCGAGAAAGACGTCGAGACAAATTGTAAGAGTTCGTATAAATAATACATGGAACTCTTTGGTTCAAAGTGCAAGCGCAGCATTCGATGCAACTGCCCATAAAACTGAGCTTAATTTTCTGATGCACTTGTTGCTACTGCTCATTGATTTATCGTCATATATTTATACACGGCGGTCCTGTGAAACAAAAAAAAAACGATTCAATCTAAATCTCGCATGTTGCTTCCTCGTAATTTGTTTCGTCCATTTGAAATTTATACCCTCCTCAAGGACATGGCCCAATCAATTTTTAAATTTTTGCAGATTTTTAAACGTTTATTTTTCCAACGTAAGTCTGAGCGTTGCTGAATATTGCCTGACGATGAAACTTTTTAAGCGAATAAATTTTCTTTTGTATAACAAAACCTTACTGGAATTTGCCAATTTAGTGTTAATGGTGTACTCGGAAAAAAAAATATTTGTGGCTAGCTTACTCGTGGTAGTTAATATGCACTTTTCTAACAAATTCGAAATTTAATAAAAACGGGCCAATGTCTATTTCTGCTGGACTGAATAACAATCATCCTCCTCTGTCAATTCAATTTTTATGACATTTTTTGTTCGATATTTTAAAGCTTGAGAAAGCTGTAGAGCGATGGTGGTCTATTTTTTAGAAAAATTGAACTCTTATTTGATGAAAAGCGTGCAAGGTGATTTACTGGTTTACATGCTAAAAATAAATTGCAGCACTAAACAACTCAAGTCATCATTATCGAGTTACAAATGTTGAAATTCTGCCAAGACAGCACAAGGTCAAAAGATACCGATCTATCTACAGACACTCTGGCAGTGTCTCTCCAATCGAATTTGAATATTTCGCTTGTCTTTTTATTCCTTCCGAATGAAGATTTTTTTTTTCCCCCTGCAATCTCTTCCTTGATTTTATTCGGTGTGATTTGAAATTTCATTTTTTCGTTCGAATATATCTGACAAGCGTTACTCATCGGACGAGGGACGATTTCCGAAAATGTCGGGTGCCAATTTTCACTTTTGACCTCCTTAATTAACGATCGTTATATTCGTCCGGGCACTGTTTATAATTTTTTTTTTTTCATTTACTTTGCACTGGCAGTTAAAAATCCTGCGATTATTCCTATCTTTTGCTCCAAAAACCACGAAACTTTTTTCAAACAAAGTCCTCTCAATAATCAACAAACTCTTTTCTTTTTCTCGACTTAAATCTTACATTGAGCTATTTTTGAATATCGATATTTTGGCACGTTAAAATATACGCAAAATTTAATGAATCGCAATCTTTAAAAACAATATTTACAAATTACCGTAGGAAATAAACAAGCGCATGGAAGAGACCGGACCTACTTTGACTCGTTCTTTTCGGTTTTATATTTTTATATTTTTAGCCCCACCTTTGGCCTTTTTTTCGTGATTGTTTTAAAGAGCTTCGGAATGTTAACGGGATGGTAATCTATGACTTCCATATCGATTGATAACTTGTTTTTGAAGGCCCGAGTCCAAAGTCACATGGGTCCCGAAGCCGAGCGAATCCCAAGCTGGAAATTAACGTCAACGAATTTTTCGATATATTCAACTCGGTTTTGTAAGCATTGAGGCTATTACGGGTGGTGAATATGACAAGTGATAAGGTATTTCCTGCTTATACCCAAACAGCTTATCAGAGATTAAAAAATTATTTCAGCGGATTTAGGACAAGAGGAATTTATCAATGGTTACAGCAGCCCCGAACGAATCGGGCCGAGTAACCCCGCACGCAAGAGCTTCATATAGATAATTCCAGTCGCGTGTCAGGCATTCTAATAAACATGGAGTTGTTTGAAAGCAAAATGAATGTAGAATACGAGTATATAAATAAGCCTACTGTCATTTCGTGAAGTAAAGCTCTGCATCACTCGAAAGTCGAGGGTTAAAAGTTATTTTCAACCACGGTGTAAACAATAGTATGGGATATAACTCTAAAAATTTTCGTAAAATTTTTGTTGAAACTCCCGAAATATTAAGAGGGTTGGCGTACACACTTTTTACATTTATCTTGAAATTTGAATGAAGCTACGGCGTCAAGTCCTGCGTCAAGTATAGCTCCAATCTTTTCTCGTTTGGATTTATATCGACACCTTATATATACAGCACGTATCCGATACGAGGCACTATATTCATTTCATCGAAATTTATTTCTCAGTTCGTTGGGTCAGCAGAAGAAAAAAAAACAATAACTTCTCGATTCGATGTAATATTCCCCGAAAGGATTAATATAATATCGTAGAAGAATATTGTGCGTTCGGTGCGGAAATTCGATTCCTTCTTTGCCACCTCACTCCGCAGTGCGCTTCGTACTCGCTGAGCTTGGCTCGAACACGGCACGCTTTTATAATAACAGCCACCCTCACCCTGATTTCCTCTTTTGTTTCACATATTCGTACTATTTTCGATACATGATAACGTCGAGCCGATATCGTTAATACGGCGAGAACCCTCCATATGATGCATTAACGTTTATACGACTGTATTGCGCGCTCCGAAAGTTCTTACAAGCTAGCCAATACACTCGGTAATAGCGAGAGCAGTATTCATAAAGCAAACTAGGCCTATTAATGGGTTATCAGGGAGAAGAAAAAAAATCTCTCTCTCTCTCTCTTTCTCTCTCGCTCCGTTCGATTTGGGTCTCGTTAACTCGTGCATAGGATCGTTTGTTCCGCACCGATCCACGCCCAAGAGGATGCGAGAAAATTTATACGGTGTACACTTGATTATATATATATATATATATATATATAATGAAAAAAGCTGGTCATATAATATATACTTAAAAGAGTGACGCAACGCTCTGATAAAGCCGAGCCAGAGTTGACTTTTGTGTTGAAAAGCCACCCAACTTTTTTTTCTTTTTCACAAACTTCAACGGAAGCTTTGTAACGAGGCTTTTGTAAAATCGAGTTCCTGAAATATTGGTCAATAACCCGATGACCGAGTAGAGTAGAGTTTGGCTTTTATCGTTCCTGTTTTTTATCGGTAGTTTTTGTGACCTTGTAAACATTGAATAAACAATTTGTACCCTGTTTTGTTGATTAAAAAAATATTTACGAACGAGGTATTAGCGGTGTGGTATTTCAATAAGTCACCGGAAAGATCACATTTTAGGAAGACGTTTTCCCTGCTAACACAGAATGTTATAAAAACGTTGTTAAGAAGTTTACAAAAACGCACAAAAAAATCTCTTTTGAATGGTCGAAAAAGAAACGTTTTTGCGTGTTTTTGTAAACGTCTTAACAACGTTTTTATAACATTCTGTGTTAGCAGAGGGTTTATGACAAAAAAAAAAAATTATTTCTTTAAATGGGCTAAGGCTGGAATGAGACACGGTGGGAGACTTTTTGTAAAGTAGTTCGTGACCTTATTTGAAATAAACAAATGATAATATCCAGTCATCTTATTTTTTTAGGAAGCACTTTAGGAAGAATATGGAATACATTTCGTACTTTAATATCTATAAAGTCATATTTGTGCAACTACTCGACCCAACCCATGGAAAATGACTTATTATTGTACCTCGTTATAGTTGGGTGCAGTGAGATAAAAATTCAGGATGAATACTTGGAAGGACGACTTAAAAAAAATCAATTACTGTCGCGCAGACCTAGTCTTTGAGCATTTGTGATGAAATTTTTCCAATATGAAAATTAATGTCATTTCGTGAGAAGGTTGTATTAATGGAAATGATTATGGGTAAGATTTGGGACAAAAGTATAACGTTTCGTGACCCTCCATGTATAAGCTCTTTGTCAAAAAACGTTACATCTGGCACGAGCGAGGATTGGTCGATGTAACGATAGTCGTCACGGTAACGAAAGTGATGATCTGAATATTTTAACATGTACGAAAATTTCAGAGTCAGAACCTGAGGTGTAACGTTTTGTGTCACGGTAATAAATTCGATTTACTAGCCAGAATGTACAATTTAACGTTCGTGACAGTTATCGTTTTAATGATCAAGAGTTTAGAAATCAAATATTTTCGTTGATAGGATCGTCGTGGTGATGAATTTATACAAGATACAGAGATTTTTATAGCAAACTCAGTTGACAGTAAACCAACGTAGTTGCATGATATGATTTGATTTATATGATTTTAATTTTGGCTAAGTTGTTGGACTTATTTTTAGGGTAAGGCATTCATGTTTTGTATAAAGGCTTAGTCGTTGTCGTTGAAATGAATTTCAAAAATCAGTTCAACTTAAAAGAAAATTACCCTTCTAATGGTTATACCACTCTTGAGAATCGCCAAGTCTGTGGATTTTGTAAGGTGATCATCGGGCAACTGTTTCACGATTTACTGAGAGTTGTTTCGGCAGAAAATTGCAATGTTCCACCATGCCACACATTTTCCCTATTTTTCCATATTATGTCAAAAAGCTATTATGCCATAAGTATAATTTACCCGAACGATATTTGATCAATGAGATATATTTTACCGTAAATATACGACGAAGAAATATGAAACGAAACTCTTCAATACCGCAGCCCTTACTCAAAATAAAAGTAAACTCACGCAAATTATTATGTCTGAATTAACGTTCTATTTACACGTACTAGGGTCAATCACGCGCGCTCACGCGCGCGAGCGGTTTTCTAACAGCGCTGCAGCGCTTCAATCTATAGTTTCGATGATCGATTAATCACAGTATATGAAGAAAATGGTTACGGTCAGTTAAATAATTATTTTATGTTTACACACGACGCGAGAGTGTATAACCGCACAAATGTCAAACTGACAGTTGTGACAAACTGACAACTGACGAACGGAAATTGATCATGAATCCGCCAAACGACCAATCACAAAAGACGAATAAAACGACAACAATGGATTCGATTATTTCGTTATCTTCGATAAAATCTCGTCACCCACGAAATTTTTATGAGAGGTGGAATGAAAACATCTGACAAATGCAGAATGGTAAAACGCACCGATGTTCGGGATAAATATGAAGCATGAAAATTCGTAAAATATTTTTCCTCATTCTAACATCGAAATCGCAACTTCGTTGCGCTTTCTCGGCTCTCATGAGGAAAAATTATGTTCGATACTCGTACGAAAAGGCTTTTTGACGAAACTCGTTACAGCACTCGCCTTCGGCTCGTGCCGTAATCCTCTCGTTTCGTCAAAAAAGCCTTTGCGTACTCGTGTCGAAATGTACTATTTTATGGCAGTTCTGAGAGTCGTGCACCGTACTGCGCATGACAAGTGCCGTAAAAAGTCTTTTCGCGGCACTTGTCATGCGCAGTACGGGCACGAGTCTCAGAATTGCCATGAAAAAATGTTCGTGTCAGCTACGAAGTTAGTTACGACAAGTACTACTTCACGTATCGATAACAGGCGTCGAAACGTAGCTTTTCAGTACCTGTGCCGAAAAAATATGGTATTCGGCGTGCATGTAAAGTGGCTGTTGAAGCGAGGTGATATTTTTAGAACGAGCCGTTGGCTTTGCCTGGGCTCGCCTTCGGCTCGTCTCCGGCTCGCCTTCGGCTCACCAGGCAAAGCCAGCGGCTCTCGTTCTAAAAACATAACCTCGCTCGAAAACAGTCACTTTACGCGCTTGCCGCATAATATACTACTATTGTTCCACGGGTCTTGTCGATTTTTCTTCTGGAAGGAAAAAGAGCCTTGACAAACGGCGGGGAATGCGTGAATCGTCCAAACGGTATGAATACAATAATAAAGGGACACACAAGCGGGCAAGTGAGTGGGAGAGAAAGGAGTGTGTGGTACAGGTGAATGAGGAATGTGCACTCGACGTTGCGAGGAAGTAAAAGTTCGATGGCCTCAGTCCTGCCTCTCTGCTTGATCGAAGAATCTCTCGATCGCGTGATGCAAGCAGGAAAAAAAAACGCGAAGGCAGCAACGGCACTGCTGCTTTGGGTCACGTGAAATAAAAAACGAATAAAAAACACAATATATGCAAAGTCCTGTATGGCGCGAATTTCTCGAACTATCGTATTGTCGTCTCATTTATTGTGGCCGGATAGCAGCGTCGTAGAAAAAAATTCATAATGAAAACAAACGCTTTTGTTCATGGTGCGATAAATTCAAACTTGTATTATTGTGAAATTTATGGCGTAAAATGAAAAAAATTTGCATCGTTGCGAAATTTATGTCGCAAAATTTTTTAACCGGCATTGTCGCAACACTAAACTTGACGAATACTCAAACTTTTGCATTATACCGGAAAATAACAGGATTATCTTGGAGAGCTTCCTCGGTAGAGATATTCCCGGAGTAAAATTTTTATGGATTTTGGAAATTTGTATTGTCCCAAAAGTTTCTGATGTGAAAATTTAAGCCTGGAATTCTTGCGACATTCGCGGCGGAAAATTTTCGAATTTGCATCGTTGCAACATTAATTGCATGTAGGTAAATTTGCTTATTAACTGTACACATCATCGGGATATTTGTCATCAAATATTACAATTTGTCAAGCGCCCTCCGTAAACTCATCCAACCATCTCACGATTTGTGGCTTCTGTTTCGTCGATGATGACACGTTGATTTATTTTTTCTCTCTCGCGCGTATATATATGATTCTGGCTCGCCTCATTATATACGCGTATCCCCTGAATAATTTCGTGATGGGAGTATATGACGTTTGGATTAAATTAGAAGTGGGAGAGAATATACGGGGGGCTATCGTTTACATTGTAAAAATACATCAGCGAATATACACAATGTTTATTTATCGATGAAAATGTTATTTTATCGTTCATATATCCCCATAGAGGTCTTGGCAATAAACACGAAGCGATGTTTGACGTGGTCATGGAGCTGCGAGAACTTCGGCAACACGCGTGAGGATTTGTAGTTTTTAGTACAAGCGCAAAATTACTTTTTCTTTTACTATTTTAATGACATATATACAATATATACGAAAGGTATAACGCCAAAAGGACGTATCGTGTACTTTTATACAAAATCAATAATTGTTTTTTTTTTTTATTTATCAGTATACATATTATATATTATAACGCCATTTCGTTTCAAATTTCATGTTTGCTTTTTTATTTTAACCCTTCAATTATATAATCGACTAATTAAAAAAAAAAACTTTGCAAAAAGGGAGCACTTTGGTATAGTAGAATACGTCGAAAATGTTTGGTACGTCATTGGACTTATCACGCTTGTTTTTAAGCTTGAATTCACTGCGAAATTTCGACTCAAATTATTTTTTTCACTTGAAAAATACCTCGTAAAAAGCAGATCGCTGGAAATTGAGTCTAAGAAATAACAAGTTTTTCATTGTAAACCTCGATTACCCCTACACCTTCAGAGGGCGGGAATTGAAAATAAAATGAAAAGCTTCGAAATGATACATACCCTCATGTGTGAGAACACGCGGGTGAAATTCTTCGAGGAAATTTGGCAGCTTCTTCTCTTCTCATATATCTGTCATGGGCATTTCTCTTAGCGCCACCAGTCTCTTGGCACATGGCACATCGTGCCTCTCTGCTCTATTTATCGTCAGATATTGGAGGGTGTCACATTGAGTGCGTCGACCGGCACTCATCTATTTTCACCTTGTTTCATAAATTTATCATATTTCCGATTTTACATTTACGTGAAGGAAATTTACGGATCGATAAACAAACTGGATTTCTAAATCAAGAAAAATCACCAATCGCGTATACATTTTTTTCGCTCTCCGTTAAAATAGATTCAAAATTTCTATGAATGTTTAAGATTTTTAAATCCAATTGTTTATAGAAAAAGCTCATTTTTCTTATAAATAAAATTTTTTCGAAAGAAAAGTAAGTTGCAGACATACAAATGTTGATTTTTCAATGCAAATTCTATCATAATTTTACCAATTGTAGATAAAGTTGATGTTACCCTAAAAATATTGAAAAAATATATTTATTTTTTAAAAAACACGCATGTTCGTTCATTTTTGCTGCTAAATTTTGCCGCAAATAATTAGCTATGTTTTGCGAAGAAAATATATATATTAGAGTGGTCCTTATTTTGGTTATTTTCGAATTTTGATTGCATCCTCTCGTAGAAGGGTTCCAAATAATTAAAAAAAAATATCCCCAAAATTTGAAATTATTATCTGAATATTAACACATGCCCCAGAGCTCCGGAAGTTTCCCTATTTGATTAACATTACGTTTTTACTGAACTTCATTCAAAAATCTGCCACACCGACAATAAGTACGAGAAAAATCTAATTCCGGTTGGAATCCCTTCAGGAATCCCGATATTATTTTATCGAATTTTGAGAAATTCAAAATTCAAAATGGCGGACCCAAAATGGCGGCTTTAAAATTTCGAAAATGCTCAAATCCACTCAAGGGTGAGCTTGAAAAGGTTCTGGGGGTCGCTGATGTTAAATTTTGTGTTGAAAATATGAAATTCAAAATGGTGGACCCAAAATGGCAGCTGTAAAAAATCACTTTGATTGAAACCCATAGTTTAACACCAGATATTTTCTATGATCAAGAAAAAATGAATTACTTATCAAGAATCACAGAACCCAGCCTTGATACGCATTCCATCTGAAAAATTGTCACTCACAATTGTTTCTTGAAATTATTATTATTTATTTTTTTTCAGAGACAATTAAAATCGTTTGTTAAAGACAAAGCTTCATTCGCCAACGATGAATTTGAGTACAACATTCATCATTGAGTGAATGAATCGGATCGATCATTTTAATTCATTCAAAATATACTATGACAAACAACAATGAATAATTTGAAATCAGGAGGTAAAAAACATTTACAGCCGTAATTTTGGGTCCGCCATTTTGAATTTCATATTTTCGACACAAAATTTGACATCAGCGACCCCCAAAATCTTTTCAAGCATGACCCTTGAGTGGATTTGAGCATTTTCGAAATTTTAAAGCCGCCATTTTGGGTCCGTCATTTTGAATTTTAAATTTCTGAAAATTCGATAAAATAATATCGGGATTCCTGAAGAGATTCCAACCGGAATTAGATTTTTCTCGTACTTATTGTCGGTGTGGCAGATTTTTTAATGAAGTTCAGTAAAAACGTAATGTTAATCAAATAGGGAAACTTCCGGAGCTCTGGGGCATGTGTTAATATTCAGATAAAAATTTCAAATTTTGGGGATATTTTTTTAAAATTATTTGGAACCCTTCTACGAGAGGATGCAATCGAAATTCGAAAATGACCAAAATAAGGACCACCCTAATATATATACATAATAGGCCGGTGTTTTTTTTAACTTTTATTGTTTTTTCTTACGTAAATAGTTTTTAGCCTCAAATGAAGCCTCGTGAAACCGGAACTCGGTAGCAAAATTCTTAAAGGTGACTCATCCGGTTTGAATTTTCCAAACACACTAACCGAAATATCTTGAAAACTATACAAGTTAGGAAGCTTTTTTTGGTTTCATTTTGTAGATAGTCAAATTTTCTTTAAAAACGATTGTGACTACTATACACCCAAATTTTCATCTTGTACTCGATACGAACGTTTAAAGTTGAGTTCATTGAATAAATGAATGAAGATGCTAATTACCTTGTAAATTTTAATGTCACCGGTGTTCTAAGCTGATACAAATTGTATCAGGCAAACTATTTCATGGAAAATTAAATTATCTACACAATATGTCTTTTCATTTTATCTCTTTTACCGCTCACCATATAGTTCAAAATATAAATTTAAAAATTGATAAATTTCCCGATAGAAGAATTTTTCCATTTTAGCTCACAAAAACTTTTCTAATTAATTTGAGTTCCACTATTTTGAAACATAGTGAAACACACTAGAAGTAGGCTATTGTAGAATAATCCCTTTCTACCTGAATAATAAAACTTTACCACCAGCGCAACTGTACATTGTATTGCTGGTAAATAAAAATTTGAATTTTCTTGCCGTACGGCTACGCCGCACGTGATCGATAATTTTTTCACTACTTCTCCCTGTACCCAGAGAGGAGTCGCGTTGGTCCAGGAGTCAAATTCTCTATTAACTAAAAATGAGAAACAAAAGTAGTTCGTCATGCTAGTCGTTTACAATCATTACAAAGAATTTCCGAATTATAATCAACCGAATTTCTATGAATAAACTCTAGAGCAATTTAAAATGATAACCGCGTTATTTAAATTTTTGTTTCAAACTATATTCTAAGCAGTAGATGATACAGAGATAATCGTAACACGTGTCGTGTAAACAATTGCATTTTCTATGAAATAGTTTGCCCGACATAATTTGTATCAGCTTAGAACACGGGTCAGATTAAAATTCTCAAAGTAATAAGCATCTTCATTCATTTACTCAGTGCACTCATCTTTAAACGTTTGTTACGAATACAAGATGAACATTTAGGTGTATAGTAGTTTCGACCTTTTTTTTTTTATAGAAAATTTGATTATCTACAAAATGAAGTCAAAAACAGCTTCCCAACTTGTATAGATTTCGAGATATTTTGGTTAGAGTATTTGAAAAATTCAAACCGGATGAGTCACCTTTTAGAATTTTCCTACTGAGTTCCGGTATCACGAGGCTTCATTTGAGGCTAAAAACTAACTTTTCAAAGGGTACGTAAGAAGAAAAAAAAATAAAAGTTAAAAAAAAACCGGCCTAATACATACATATATTTTTCTTATTTTTTTGGCGAAGGATCAATTTCATAAGCTTGATAAAATTGGGGCGAAAATTTCGTTAAAAATTTCACAGCAAACCACATCTTTTACGTAGAAATTCATCAAAAGTCTTTTCAACCAATATCACAAGCCGATAAAATTTAAAAAAAATCTATCGAGCCAGCGAAAAAAAGTGGCCCGATTATTGGATAATCTCTGCTCACCTATCGTCGTGTAAAAAACCCCATGAAACAGTGAATTTTTGGTTCGTCTTCCTGTGATCCGTTTTGCGGCTTGGATATAGCGAAGACGCGGTACAGTGAACGTTGAGGCAGCTGTCGACACAGTTATTAGGGTCACTCAGTCGTTGATTGGTGTCCAAGGTTCGTGCAGTTTAGGCATTTCATTCGAGCGCACACAGAGCCTCTCTGTACGATGGTTTGACCGTACTTTGCCTCGTGGACTATACGATGGCGTGGGCTGTTGTCCAATGGTCCGAGAAAAGTTACATCGAATTATAGTGGCATTTCATACCGATCGAGTCACGTTATGAATTTTGTTCCACCGATTTTCTCGAAATTTTATTTCACCGATAGCCTTTTATGAATTTTACGAAAATGCTTTTTTAGAAATATGTTTTTTCATGATAAAAATTGACTGGAATATAAAAAAAAGTATGAAAGTTATATACCGGGAGAAAAGTATGGTGAAAGAAGATACAACAATAAATTTATAATTTCAGCAACAATTATTTTTACTATGCGAACAATAATTTTGGTATCCGAACCATACGAACAGTCAATGGAATATTCCAAATAGTTGCAAAGACAATAAAATATTTCTATTCCCTTATTTAACTGTACACATTGTAGAAATTTTTCTCAGTGTAAAAATCGTCCTTAAAATTGATATTTCCTGTGCCAACTCAAAGTCAATGGATTTTGAGCACCAAGAATGGAGAATAATTATTCGTCGTAAATTTTGAATGTGGCCTGGAATAGAATGACCCATGGAGAGTAAGTGGTAAGAGCCATTACTCATCAGCATCCGGAGATTATCAGGGACTTGGATAAAATGGTAGATATGGCAATCACATTTTTTTCTTCATTGGTTCAAGTGACCGTATCACCGTATCGCTCACTTCATCCACGCTCGCTAAATTCAAACTATATATTACATTTTGTCCTTGAAAAAATTGAAATCAATATTTGACTTTAACTTTTACCTTGCGACTAATCATAATAGTAGCGATTAATCAAATACAAAGTGAACTTGCAAATGGCGAGGAAAAAAAAAACAAATTTTTAGCTGCGTTTACGAAAATGTCACGTCACTTGATTGCATTTATATGATTCGTAATTTTTCTTCGTCATTGTGACGATATAGAGACTCGGACATCTAATTAACTGGCGTGAGAACTTAATTGCTGTCGTTGAATATGCGGATATGAGTTTCACTGAATTGGTCGTCCCTGCGATGACAATTCAGCATAATTTTTCGTTTCTCAAGATAATTGACGCTTGGTCGTAACGATCATTATTATTATTCAGAAAGGACAATCTTGTTGAGAATAAACATAGTGATTCCGTGAGAAATTAATTTTCCTTTCTTATAGAGGAAGCTTGATTTCATGAAGATGTTTCAAATCGAGATATTGATGCCAGTGCACTTAAAAAATCTCCCAAAAGTTCAAAAATTAATTGGAAAAAATTTGTGTATACGAGTGTGTCTATATGGATCTATGCCACTCCTTTTGAATCAGCCCCAGAACTTGAACCCTCACAACTCGAGACATTGCAGTTTCCTGAAGATTCAGGCACAATCCAAGGTATCAAGTGACTTTAAATTTTTTGAGAAAAGTGCGTTAACGCGATAGCTCAATAAAATTTTTAGCTATCGAGCTAAAACTTTGTACAAATTCACGTGAATGGACCACGATGAAATATTGAATTTTTCTAAAATTTCGTATTTTGCCAACTCTAGTATAAGCATCCGAAAAGCTGAGTGCAGCAAGCCGAAAAAAAAAAACGAGAAACAAGCTGCAAGTAGAGACTATCGAATTGTTTCTTCGAAATTTTTGCGAGGATTTGCAATGCTTCCTCTCGGAAGAATCCAAAATTGAGAACTCCTTTTGTTCATAGACGAAGCTTTGCGAACCAATAAAAATTACATATGGAAGCAATGCGCAAATTTCGGCTTTTCTTTTCCCGCATAAATGTATGAATATATGGAGCGCAAAAAATTTACGAGCAAAAAAGCAGCGACCGTTAAGGAGGTTGGTCACCTTTATGTGGGAAGGGAAAGTCGGGGAACGGCCGCTTGTGCGCGGGTTGCCGGGCGGGCAGCGTGCGAAAGAGAGGTCCGCATCACAAGTTCCCGAGCGAACATTGTAAGACAATGAAAGCTGTTTTATTTTGATAATATCTTAATAACTATGTACATGAAGCATTTCGCTCCTTACGAACTTCTTCCCAAAGATGTGATGATTATCTAGATCCATTTTCATTAAATTCTCATAATTTTTAACGTTGTTATCAAGTATTTCATGAGATACGTACGATTTAGCTATGGTCGCCCATGTATAAGAGTAGAACTTCAACAATTAATTACAAGGAAACTATGCAGAGGAATGACTTGAAATTTTGCACATAGTCGTTATACATATTAGCGAGTATCCTCAATAAATTTGAACCAGTTCTTATCATTATGCGTCAGGTGACCAACCTCCTTAACGTTTCAAATGACACGGCCAAAGTAAAGCGTTGGTCGAAACAAAAAAGGAAACATTGCAGTTGCGTTTTGAGCAGCTTATGCCTCGAACTATTCAGGGATGATATACTATATCGGTTGGCACGAACGAGCATTCTATCGTCGATCAACTATAATGGCGTTATATCAACGTTCGTCGAGCGTGCAACATTGTTCCTTCACGGTGCATTGTTGCACGCGAGCTGCAATAAACGGAGCCAATAAACGTTGACCATTGGCTCGACCACTCAAGATAGAAACCACATTCCAAACACGACGAGATTTATTACATGCGAGATCTTTCAATTGAATGATTTATATTGTGTGACTAATGATTCGATTTGTTTTTACGCTGAAATTTCAATTCGTGTGTTTTATTCCTAATGAATTCCTAACAAAATAAAAAAAAATCATTGTTTGTGAAATAAAATCGAAAATGAATTATTCATAAGTGTTGAATACATGAATGATAAGGTCTAAAAAAAATAAGTGGACCAAATCTTCAAGAACTGCACTTTTAATTTTGTTGCCAATGTGATTGACATTTTCTAAAATGAAATATAATTATAACGATCTATATTACGATCGTCTTTTTTTTGCTTCCTCAGAGAGAAAGCTTTAGGTTCGTAAAAAAATTCAGGAATTCGTGTCCAGAGTTCTCAACATGTCCTAAATAATCCAAAAATGATATTCAGAAAAAATGTCTCTCGCTATCGCAAAAGTATTTTCACTGCTAAATTGAGGTAAAGGGTGTTTTAGTGTTCAATTCGGTGTGGAACAATCAAAAAGTTCTGGGCTTACGAAATTTTCATTTTTTTCGATTAAAGAAAGGGTGTAACGATATAAGAAAAAGGGCAAATTGAAACTTTTATATTCTTTCCTCCTAATATTTGAACAAAAAGTAGCTTCTTCTATGAGAAAGCTAGAATTGAGTGAGCCAAAGTCACTTGAATTATGATTCATGATTTGGTCTGGTTTTTCGTGTCAAAGTCGCTGTTCAGCGCTTAGCGTACCTGAATTCATGTCTGTTTATGGCCCCGAAGTGACGATATATAGGTTGTTATGGAAAATCATCATTATCTCGATAATCGCTTAGCCGCACGAACTTTGAGCCTGCACAGAACGAAGAAGCTTCGACAAGCAGCTGCGAACGCAGAGAGCCCTGTCTTGATTGGCCAAGAGACACTCAAAGCACTTTAGAAGAACAAAACAATTGAGAATTCTGAGGATCTCAGCCTGATAGACTTGACACGGAATTTCCCATGCATATGCTACATACATGTACGTGGATAAATGTCAGTTTAACCGAGTTGACCGAGTATAGACGATATAGCACAGAGGTGAATACTGTATACAGTAAATGGTACAGTGATTGGCCACTTGAAGAGGTAATATTTTTCCCAGTATTTTCTTTCCACGACTAAGCAGTCTCGAACATATACGTACTTTCTACAAAACATATCATTATCGAGGCTTGCTGAAGACCTGGAGGTATAATTATTATATTTCCATCCTCTAGATTGTGGTATTCTTGTGAAAAGTTACGATACGTGGATTCCAACTACGTTGATTCGAAAACACTTATAATCATATTTAAAATCAAGGAAATGTGACATAAAAATAATAAAGTCAAAATATATCGAATAAACATGTCATTTGAATATACTACATTCTGAAATATGCATAATTTTTAATGCTTATATCTTAGAAACGAGACATTATGCACCAACAATATTATATACCAGTACAAAAAGAATGAATCCGTCAGCTAGATCCGTTCTGTTGAACGTAGCTTCCTTGAAAGACCAGTAACTGTACCGGACTGGCTCTCTTTGGAAGCTGCTGATCGACTATAGTCTGCTGTTATTCACAATTTTCTGAACAAATCAAATAAGTTGAAAGTATATGCAAGAAATTTTTCAATTAATCTTGTGATTAGCTGATTTTTCTGCATATACGACAACTTTAAAATAGAAATTTCTTGTCCAAATAGTCGATAAGGTGATGTCAAAGTTTGCAGTCATAAAAAAAAAAAAAATATATAAGTTTTGAGGATTCTTAGAAAGTTCTCTTGGTAGGTGTAAAGTTGAGAGAACTATTTTAAGACGGCGAACGTGAAGTTTCCGACTAAGGTGGCCAATGACCGTGCCATTTTCGTCAATGCAGCATCAATGCGCTGACCAGCACTTGTACTTTTATCTCCGTGCGAACGGAGCACGTGGTCATTCTCTCGAGGACCGCGACTGCTGTGCAACACACGCGCACGCACACGCTCACTCGGAACCCATGAATGCTTATTCGCACAGGATTTAGTACGAATGTGACTGAAAATCGCGAAACGGAAATTGCTAGGTCGACCCACATTGTGGCGAACGAGAGAAAGAGAGTGAGATGGTTCGTAAGGATCCTTGGTCGGGGAATAGAGTGAGAGAAAAATTGAGCGCGATCTCCGTTCTATTTCATTTGCTTACGACTGGTTTTTCATCGTAAAAGCCAGGTTTTACCAGGCACATGCAGTTGCCGCACGCACACGAGATTTTTTGTTGTGCAATTTTAGACCAGGCTAGCGCGATTATGGACATGCTCCATGCACGTAGAGTTCAACCAAACTTCAACGTCATTTAATCGATAAACTTTGTGAAATATTACGAATGACATACTAAATCACTAACTGACCTTATTTTTTTTTTATTATGATTAGTTTTTACCACATATATAAGCATGGATTTTGTCGCTCTTTTCCTATTTACATATAGAACAATCTCTAGTCATGGGTATTAATTTTTCTTATATTTAAAGTGCCTCTTATTAAGTAAAGAGGCTTCCAAAAATTGCATCACGTGCTAAACCTTCAAAGGGTATTTGCCCGGATGCGAAACAACGTTTATAATGGGTTTCAGCATCAGTATCCTCACTAGACGATCATTGTATACTATGCTCCCCAAAGACAAGGACCACGAACAGAATATCCCCTCTTGTACTTATGAGCGCGTTGAGCCATGATCTTTCGCGCGAAACATAGCCATCTGTCGGCTAATACGAGAACCACGTTTTCGGGTGACGGTCAGGACGGAATCGCGGGTATTTTTTTCTTCACTGCAACATATATGCACAAGAGTGATGGAAAAATGTCATGTTACGCGTCAAATGACCGTCACTTGACCTCTACAAACATTATTTCCATTGAAATTACTCAATTATTGTTTTTTTTTTTTAAATAAATTATCAGAAAACGATCCAACAATAAAAGACCGTCAATTTGCAACGAAGCACATTTTTTTGGGTCACAAATGATAGTAATTTTATACTAACACTGTCATAGCTTTGCATTTGAAGAGAAAAAAAAAACAATGATCGTCGTTATCATTATTTTTGTATCATTACGTATAAGCTCTCCCGGCATTGTTTTTATTATTGATCGAGGATTCAAGATAATTTGTCAAGAACGATATACGATGAGTCGAAGAGAATTTATTTGTTCTTTATTTCATTTCACCGTCACGATTTTATCGAGCCTCTATCATTCAGTGGAGATCAAAATAACGAATGATAAAGAAAAATGGGGGAAAAAAACACCGATGAACTATGTGGTTTTCGCTGTAATGACTTGTCGTCATCACATCCTCTCGGTCTGCGAGGCATGAATGTTGCAATCATGTACTCTCGTGATCATACGCACTGTATTAGTATGTAGTAACAATGTGAACGATTTCCTCGTGATGACAGTAGATGGTGCAGATATAAATTATTATGCTCAGGCAACCTCGTCCACTGGATTAGGTCATAAATGATTCTATAATTCGACTACAGTCACTAAGTATTAACTTTGCTGTATGCAAATATATATATATGCATACATCCTCGTGATTTCCTTTCTGGACGAGTCAATATGTATCAGCTCGTTTTTTTTTTGTAATCTCCCTTTTTTCCTTGCGATTTTTTACAACCTGCTTGTTTTCTTCAGTCTTTCTTCAATCAAACATTTTTTGTAGCTTTTTCCAAGCGTCAATGATCCTTCAAGTTTTTAAATTCGTCTTTTTTCGAATACTTTTGATTTCACTTGTCTTTTTTTGTCGCGTTAATTTGTTCGAGACGGCGTGTATCAAAATATCTAGCCATCAACAATAACGTTAGCAAAGGATCGTCGATTTTGTCTATATGCGCGTCAAATTATGATGCAAATGAGATCTCGCATTGAGAATTTTGGTTCTTAAGCCTGAAGCTCACGAGAAGTTAAAATGAAAGCGATATTTCCATCGACTAGGTGGACTGCGAAAAAAACCTTCTGAATTATAAAAATATTGTATTCCTTTGGTGTTATATTCGAGTGAAATTTTTTTTAACAAATATCTAAAATTTTATATTTTCAATTGCTTTGCAGTTTTATTTTCATGACTTTTACACGTTTTCGGCCCCTTAAACTTTTTCCGTTTGTCCTTACTCTGCTTTGGATTTTTAAATCTTTTTTTTCTACTTGTTTACTCTGCGAATTGTCTTATTTTTATTCTTCCGTTGGTTGAACAATGCCAAACGGTGAATCTGGATCATTCAAGATTACGAATGATATGGCAGTTATCGTTTGCCAGTAGCAATTTTTTTCCACCTTCCTATCTTGCACAACAGACAAATTCTGATGCGCACTGTGACGATCTCAATACGCGCGTATCGAGGGTAACTATCAGGTGGACTAGATAATCCTTTACTTGCCACGGTCCTTCCCCCCCCCCCCACCCATTCCTTCTCTTCCTCATTGATCGTAACTATTTGCAATTCCTCTTTGCTAATAAAGATTTTCAACCTTGGATGACAATTGTAGGACGCGTGATGGCGTGATGTTCATAAAAATATTAATGATTTATTTGCTGGCATATTGGTCTGTTCAAGAATGCGATTATCCATCTTCTCTCTCGGTCAAATTTCTGAAAAACACTTAACAATATCGTAAGTTTCAAATTTACAAGATTCCCTTGTCACGAATTTCGTGATGGTCCTGGAAAATACTGAAATATGTCTTTCAAAGAATTTCACGCACGAAATTATCGCGTAATTTTTTTTTTTTAAACTGAAACTTTACGTCTGCAATTATGCAATAAAACGAAAACATAAAACGAAATGAAGAACATCCGAGACATATCGTTGAATAATACGATAAGATCTAAGAGACGAGAAGATATCAATGACAGTGAGATATGAGGCTACCATATTTTTTTTCGTGTCTGCAAATAATGTTTATAATTTTTTTTTTTTTTTTTTTTGCAAAAGTCGTCTTATCCAAACACAATGCCTACCAATTTTTTAGATTTTAAAATTAGGTATTTTAGCGGCAAAAAATACTCAAATTCATAAGGAAAATTGATTTTTCATCGCACTTATATAACTCCTCACTGAACTTTCCATCGTGCAAAAAAAAACCTATTTTAATTTGACAATTTTGAATTTGGTTCGTCTAACGACCAACTTTGCAAACAAAATTGTAACCATTATATTTGGCAATATGAAAAAAAAACATAGATTGCCCGACTTGCAAGTGTGTACTTGCGACTTCATGTATTAATGAATACCCTGATATCGATTAATATGCCTTAATTGGTTTTTGTCGACGAAGCAAATCGCTCCGGGCTGGAAATGTGCTCGTTAGCAGATAGATCCGTTGCTTTGCAAAGAATTTTTGGAAACGAATCAACGATCGTGGCAACTTGTTACAACCATTTAGGTATATACATTTTTTTTTGTTCAGAGATTTTTTAGTATCACTTTTACAGCGTATCATTTCGTAGAGCAAACTCGAGAACCCGGGGAATTGTTTTATTTTGCAATAAAAAATATTCCATATGACGACGGTAAAGTGTCGACCGCGCGGAGGGTATATACGTTATCGTCGGTGTAAGAGCGTTATCAGGAACAAAAAGAAATAGAAACGCATGAACGTTTTAAGCGTCGTACGATTGTACAAAGCCTCGAGTTATGCACGCAGACAGCCTCGGGTTCCTCGGATCTTCGTAGCTAGCATAATTGCTCCGAGATATGCCCCACTTCTTGAAGATCGTTATAAGTATAATCGTGAAAGCCGAAGAAGGCAAGATTAGCCTTCGAGGCACCTGAATCGTTGTTCTCGTGATTATTTTCCATCGCGCGCATTGGCTCTTTTTGCTTTATTGTAGTTCTCATCAGCGCGCGGGAGGATCACTCGAGCTGATCCGCCACTTATGTTACGAGATTTAAAGCTCGCGTGAGTTGGTTTTTTTTACGGTAATCAGCTTTTGCGTATTGTTCTCGGAAACGTGAAATTAAAAAAAAAAAAATTTTGTTTGTAAATTAAAATCCGGCCAAAAGAGCGAGGAAGTAGAGAAATAAGCGTTATACACGCGGTAAGAAAATTTTTAAGTGGATACTGGAACGCGAGTCTACATTGAGTGCTTGTCAAATTTTACTGCGAATTGTATATGCCACCAAACTAAAAACTTCGTTTCTGTCAACTTTCATTTCGTTAAATTTAATTTCTCTGCTTCGCATTACGTCAAATCGAATTCTATCAAGTTCTGTCTTTTGGATTCGTTAAATTTTGTCAATTACGATGACGTCAACTTAGTACAAATAAGAATCGAATCTGTCAAATTGTGCTCCGTGAATTTAATTCTGTCAACTTGAATTCAAGTCAACTTGAATTACATCAACTTAAATTTCATCCAATCGAATTTTGTGGACTCGCGAAGTTACGTTGTTTTCAATCATGATCGATTGTATTCTGTCAACTTTAATGGTGTACACGTGATTTTTTTTGCCTTCAATAATGTCAAATTGAATCGCGTTATCTCGAATCCGTTGAATCAAATTTCAATTTAAATTTCCTCAGCATGATCGAAGTTTCGCTCCACTCTTTTCTCGATAAGTTTCAATTTTTCAAACGTTGCGATTCACGTCTATATATATAGTTTGATCGAAACTATGACAGATCTCTACAGAATTGCATGAAATCGTTAGCATTCAATTGACAGAATCGAAAGGCTTACCTCTATTTTTTATTACACAAGACGACGTGTCATACGTGAGCGCTAACGTATGTACCGCACGATTCAGAGTAAAATCGGAAAAATCACGGCTATTTGGTTTGCGGGCAAATCGTTCATATACAATGAGAGCGAAGCGTGCGCTTGAGTACAGCAAGCATTTTTCCTCTGAGTTTCAATCGAGTCGTAAGTTTACTCATTTCTCGTTCACAAATCTCATTAAAAAAAAGCTTTCCTCTCGGTCTGTCGCTCGCTCTTGCAATCTCATCACGAAGAGCTTTCTCGATGCTGCAGGGCAAAGACGAGATTTATATTTATCGAAATCGCACAACCAGCATTATAAGGAATATTCTCGTCATATAGTGAACGAAAAAGGACGTATGCGTTAAATATTTTGTGATTTAAAATTTGAGAAATAAAAGCTTGCAACGAATAAACGACAATTTATTCGAAAGCTGTCAGTTTGCCTGAAAATTTTGTCTCAGCCTGCCTGTTAAGAATTTAGTTTTTTTTTTTTTAATTAGCCCAATTTTTATTTCATGGTTTAGTCATATAACTCAAAAATTGCACATTTGAAACATAAATCTCATAGTCATCTTCTTTTCCTTCATAGGAATTTTTTTTCGAGTATCAATAGAGTATTTAGTTTTTAGTTATTGAATACTATGTGTCAGTTTAAAATAAATCGACATGTGTTCGTTGATATATTAACTAGGACTCTGTCTCGCGATGATTCACGGGTTTCGAAAACGTTAATTGTTGAATTTTTACGGCATCACGCATAGACGTACGCGAGTGTATAAATTTTTCTCAAAATGTATATAACGTGAAAACACACTTGCCGGGTCATTATCATTCTCGTTATTTATAATTCTCGTGAAAAAAATAATTTTATAAAATACGGACGGACGCTTGTGAGACATTCCGTGCAGCGTAAAATTATAATTCGCGTGTACGATTACTCTCAATATTCTGTATGGTTTAGTTAAGCGAGCACATATTACATAATGAAATGCCATTGCTAATGATCATTCTGCACAATCATTCTCACGCAGAGATCTCAGAGATCTAACAAATCCTGAATTCTCGAAATTCCTACTATTTTTCATGGTTGCTTTTCATGTTTTTAATTACATCAATTAGTCTTGGTTATTGAAATTTTTCACGATCATTGAATAAATGGACCTGAATTTCAAATTGCATGATTTTTTTTTTCACAGTGCGAATTTTATCGTTTGGTTCGATCGATTATTCGTTTTGTAATATTAATTTACATACGTCTTGTTATTATTATAATATTTTTATAATTCAATATAATTTATGGTAATAATTACGATATTCCTTACGCATGAAATTCCGCATCCTTTGTGTGATACGAGAATTTTTTTTCTAACCCTGACAGTCCTATATGTACGTGCTGTAACATCATTATTACATTTATTATATGAGCCTCTCTGGTTTACCTGACGAGCAGCAGCTCTCGTGTCGCTTATCATACAGTCCCGACATTATCGAGACCTCGAAAATATGTGTCTTCAGTTAAAAAAAAAAAAATAAATAAAGAATGTAAAAAAAGTAACGAAGGAAAAAAGAGAACGAACATGGATTTTGGAGATAAGCGGAGAACTCTGAGCTCGGTGAGAAGAATTACGCATTTCAGTCAGAGTCTGAACGGCAGTCGAGACGTTTGTTCTCGATTGTGAAAATTTTATCTCCGCTTATTCATGAAAACTTCCTAACTTTTATTTCTCTTGTTATTAATAAGAGGAAACGTTGGGGGATCATTTTCGGTCAGTTCCACAAGAAAACGGTTTTTCAACTGAAATTAAATTACGGTTAAATGTCATCAATTTCCACTGAGATAAATGATTTCGTAAAATCAACAGATAAAGAAATATTGTGTTGAATGAAAAATCCGTTTAATCAACTAATTATTGCGTTTAGTTAACTAAATGTATGATTATCTGCTCGCGCGTAATCCTTAATTGATTTTACGAATATTTATTTAAGTGTGATAATCATTTGGAAATCATGATTAGTCAATGACTCAACTGAATTACGATCGAATTATGACCTGCAATTGATTGGTCACTTAATTAATTACGATTGCTTTCATTTAAATTTACAATGGATTTTTTTTTTACTTAAAATCCACACGAACACTCAATAATTCAGGCCGAAAAATTCCTCTGAGCTTAAAAGAATCTTTTTTTTCTGCAAGTTACTTTCAATAGTTATTGGAAATAAACAAAAAAAAACGATGTTCAACACAAAAGAATACAAATAAATGTCCACTATTGATATCCTCAGAATATTAATCACATGGCCTCACGATTTTGATAATCAAAATAGGATCGTAATTGTATTTTTAAAAATTCGATACTTTGGGCTCTTCCCGAAGAATGTGAAAAGAAATAATTATTGTGATAATGAATAATTAGAAAGTCACCAAAAATTCATCGGGTAAGCAATCGCCGAGGATCCCGTTTCGTTAATTGGAAAACATAGATCTTATGAAACAATTATATCTCAAATTATAAGTTGTCTAGCGAACGAAACGAGCACACAAAATCGTTGGTACGATCGAAATTATATTGTCAAGAAAAAAATGCCCTTGCCCATCAAATATATACCAAGAGGAGTAAAATAAACGCGCTCGGACAGCGATAGGGACTTGAAAATGCGTATATTCATTTACATTATTTTGTAAATATAATTGACATTTGAGCTCAAATACCGGTGTTTTCTACAAAAAATTGATCCGATATATCATCAAATCTGTCCAAATAAAATCCCAATAATTCGATTTTATATTAAATATTCTCACGTACAGACCTCTTTCTGTTATAAGGACGCCAATAGAGACATTTATCCTAAATGTTTTTCGATGTGAAAAAATTTGTTCTTTAAAAAAAAAAGCTGATTGCATGAATTCGGTTACGTAACTTTAAGTTACAATTTTCCGTGTTATCTTAGAACTCGTGCACGGCTCGACGAAGTTGAAGCGCGTGACCGCACGGCGGAAATGTCTCACACGCCTCATTTTCATCATAACTCGAAATATATGGCTCTACACATTTTTATTGATTTTTCTAATTTTTTTTTTTTTAATAAAACATTATATACAATAAATAACGTGTTATCATGAAATTTAAATTAAATAAATTTATTCGTAAATATATTTAATACATATGTAATTAAGAAATATTCATTAATATTTATATACATTAAAAATCATATTATTTATAAAATATCAGTTGTATGATTGTATTTTAACGTAGTATTAATACAAAACGAGCGAATAAATATACCATACTGGTGTATTTTTATTTCCAACTGCAAGAACAGATATTTATAATTACTCTGCGATTTACAATCATTATATTCTGCGAGGAAATTCGATGCCCTATGTACTCTACGTTCAAAGATATATTAAAATTGATTTTAGAAAGCGAATATGAATTTTTTTCGCTAATTTTCGAAGATTGGTTAATTACCTGTCGTCTCAATATGCATGGGCTTAGTAATGCTTGAAACTTTTTATTGTACAGGTATATTTCAATTTAATCCACCGCGATTGAGAATTTCCTAAAAATCGTTACATCAAAGTACCTAATATTTTTTACACTCTTTGTGTCTTTCGTATCAGAGAACACTTCTTCGGAGATAAGATTTCGTGCTCTGCAAAGAGTTGGACGAGTTGCACGCAAGATAGCGTTAAATATTAATTACTCAAAGCTTAAGAATTTATTGCATCAATGATTATCCCAGGTTAAAATTTGCGAGCTTCTCGGTTCCCATATTAATGACGAGAGAAGTTTTTCGCAATTTGTTTCTGGACGTCAGTGGAAATATCGTTTCTTTTCTGCTTCTTGTTTCAGGCACTTGAGAAAAAGGAGACAAAAAGAAAAGTGATCAGACATGGGGAGCATGTTCAGGAGCGAGGAGATGGCACTCTGCCAGCTGTTCATTCAGCCAGAATCGGCCTATCTCTCGGTCTCGGAACTCGGCGAGACAGGAACCGTTCAATTCCGTGACGTGAGTTCGCACTGGATTATATCCAGTGGATTTTAAATGTATATATATATATACATATATACGGGGCATTCCAAGTCAATTCACGTGGTCATCGGCCTGACCTCCTCGGATTCAATTGACGTTTTTTTTTGGGCATATCTTGGTTAAAAAAAAGGTTATTTTTTTCAGATTTTTGTCACTTGTTTTTTGTTTACCCCATAAAATAATTTTTTTTCCCCATAATTTTGAAGTAAAAATAAATTTGGCCCAGGTTTAAAATTCTGAAAATTTTTCTATAGAATCTAGGAGTAAAAAAAGTATTTTTATCGCGGTTACAGAGTGGGCCGACAATAATTTCCATTTTTTTTAATTAAAGGAAAAAAAATTAATTTCAAAATTTTGAAAAATAAAATTTTGAAAAAATGTCAATGACAGTTTATTGTAGAAAAAGAAGAAAAATAAAATGTCTTGTGGTAAAAATTTTATTTTAATTTTTTTTCTACAATAATTGACATTTTTAATTTTTCAAAATTTTGAAAATAATTTTTTTTCTTTATTTAAAAAAAAATAGAACTTATTGTCGGCCCACTCTCTAACTGCGATAAAAATACTTTTTTTATTCCTAGATTCTGTGAAAAAATTTTCAGAATTTTAAACCTGGGTCAAATTTATTTTTACTCAAAAGTTATGGAAAAAAAAATTATTTTACGGGGTAAAACAAGCGATAAAAAACTGAAAAATATAAACTTTTTTTTAACCAAAATATGCCGAAAAAAAATTCGTCAACTGAATCCGAGGAGGTCAGGCCGACTGCGTGAATTGACGTGGAATGCCCCATATAATATATGTACGTCTAGATATTTTTCGAATTTACAATGAGCAATATTTTATTGATTAATTTATTTATTCGACCTTAAGCCTCCATAAGAATGCACTCATTGAGGAAATAATATGCACCAAGAATAAGAAGAATTTGTATGCAAGACTAGGGTAGTATGACTACGCGGAAAGTTTGATCAATTGTCGATAAAATCCGGAAAAATCATTGAAAATAGTTTTATACAAATAAATCCGATGGTACAATTAATTCTAAATATCGTTAATTCATACCACGCAGTTATCGAATATAAAGATCGAAAGCATCCCTGGTAATTTTTTGGAAACGAAAAATAAACGATAGACCTTTCCTACAGAGTTTTTTCAAGCCGGTACCTCCATCATAGTTCAATATTTTTCGGATTTATCGTTCAGTGCAATAATTTGCCTCGAAATAATCCAAACGTTCGCAGTCTCTCTTACTAGTTGAGAGAAGAATTGAAAAGTCTTCTAAGAATGTAACACTACTTTGTTCATCGTTAAAATGTCATTCGTCGGCATTTTTATGAATAATAAGAGTGATATGAAGCTTACAGAACTTTTTATGATTGTTATAAATCATTGTTTTTGTAACAATAATGACAAGACTCTCAAGCTTGGGAGTGATAATGAACAAAACAAAATGTATCTCCGCTTCGTCGGTGTCAATTTTGAAATTTATTCGTTTCGTAATGTTCGTCCGGCAATCGCTAATTTTCGCATGTTTATCGATCAGTCTGCATTTGATATATTGACCGTTGGGTAAAAATTTATTTCATTTCCTTTTTTTTTTTTTTTTTTTTTTTTTTAACCTTCGCCGACGTTATCTTGTACAGCTGAACGGTGACGTGAATTATTTTCAACGTAAATTCGTGAACGAGGTGAGACGATGCGACGAGATGGAGAGGAAGCTTCGTTACATCGAGGCGGAGGTGAAGAAGGACGGTGTCGAGATTCCGGACGATATGACGGAATTGCCAAGAGCACCGAATCCCCGCGAGGTCATCGATCTCGAGGTTCGATACTTAATAAAATTAATACGATTATTCGTTTTGATCCAATTAAGCCAATGAGCCAATTAAGGGAATACACGAAAATCCTGAATTTCGGAAAATTATAAATTATCGATATATATATATATATGTGTATATATTTTTAATTACCAGGCACACATCGAGAAAACGGAAAATGACATACTCGAGCTCAGTCACAATGCGGTCAATCTTAAGAGCAATTATCTCGAGCTCACCGAGTTACGTCACGTGCTAGAAAAGACACAGGTCTTTTTTACCGAGGTAACTCAGCAGCTTGGCAGCGATTTTCATAAATTTTTATTCGTTGTTGTAATTGATGTTACCGTTTAGTCGAAGAATCAAGATTCTTTTTTGATTACGCATCAACAGGAGGAGGCCAACGACTCGATAACCAGAGCACTCATCAACGAGGAGCCGCAGTGTCCGGGTCCAGCGGGTCGTGGACGTCTCGAGTGAGTAAACATTCCTGTAGATTGTTGTTTGAAAATTGTTTTTTTTATCACAAAAAAAGAAACTCGAGAAGAAAGGAGAGAATTACGTAACGCGTAAAGGCTGATTATATTGATCGAAAAAATATAACTCTCCGTATGTATTAAAGTCAAGTTTTTAATATGAAGGTTTTAAAATTGGAGTTTGATTCAAAGCTGTCTTTGAAATAATAACGTTCGAGGTTTTTTTTTTTATCCCCGAGAGGCATACGATTTATTCATGCGATTGCCTGTAAAGTTTCAATCCATCATGTTTCATCGAGTCATTCGGAATCTCGAAAATTTGACCTAAGATTTTTGGAATCAACGACCCCAAAACTTTCATCGAGTACCAATTGAAAATTAACATTGAATTTCGAAAAAAAAAAAAAAAACGACCTTAGATTTTAATTGAGCGAGCTTGACGATCCTTTCGGTTGAAGCCGCATCTGTTTCAACTCAAGACTCTCGAATATCACGAAAAGTCCAACTTTAGCAATTATACCATCGTTTAATTTATTAGATCGTCGAATCCGCGAAAGAGATACGGAAAGTACAGAAAAATAAAACGTTCGGTTGTCATGTCAGTTTAGTTATTCGTGTCATCGTCGCATAAAACGCTCATTAGCGGGTCATAAGCCCCCGTGAAATACTTGAAAAACTCGATCTGCAGATTCGTCGCCGGTGTAATCAATCGTGAACGAGTGCCGGCCTTCGAGCGGATGCTCTGGCGAATTTCACGGGGAAATGTTTTCCTCCGACAGGCCGAACTCGACAAGCCGCTCGAGGATCCCAACACGGTGAGAACTCGTTACACTCTCGAGTCTCGTACGAATTTTTCCGTTTATCTTTTCGTACGGGGCGGTGGCTTCGCTTCTTCTCTTGTGCATCATTTTTCTTCCTCAATCCCACGAAAATCCTACTTTTGCACTTTCATCGGCCGTGTGACAGCTGCAAGAACGATAATCCGACATACGCGTTATATGTCTGTGTATTAAAAAAATATTGCCAAGACGCTTGAAGAAGCTCGTGTCCGTTTGGCAGTGGTGCGTTCTTGATCCCGTTGCTAACGAGAAATCGATGATTGCTACAGGGGAACGAGATATACAAGACGGTCTTCGTGGCCTTCTTCCAGGGCGAACAGCTCAAGAGCCGTATAAAAAAGGTATGCAGCGGTTTTCACGCTTCTCTGTATCCATGCCCCAACAGCCATGCCGAGAGACTTGACATGGTCAAGGGTGTTCGTACGCGTCTCGAGGATCTTAATCTGGTAGGTTGCCACATACCCGATGATGGAATTCCAAGCGTGATCTCGCCGGAACGATTGTCTGACTTTTTTTTTCCTCCTTCCCTCCCTCTCTCTCTCTCTCTCACTCCCACAAGGTTCTCAATCAGACTCAGGATCATCGTCAGAGAGTCCTCCATAATGTAGCGAAAGAGCTGCCAAATTGGAGCATAATGGTGCGCAAAATGAAGGCCATTTATCACACGATGAATCTGTTCAACATGGACGTATCGAAGAAGTGCCTGATCGGGGAGTGTTGGGTCCCGATGGCGGATCTAGCGATCGTTCAAAGCTGTCTCACCGAAGGATCGGTCAGTACTCTTCAAGCTGTGATACTTTAAGAATCAAGTGCTCCAGCACAGTCCGTCGTTTAGCTTCCTTTCTATTTTATTATATTATTTCTACCGTTGATCGCTTCGCGATACTTCGATACATCGAGCATTGAAGTACCTCGATTTATCTCGTATCATGATAATTCGATATATCTTGAACTTCGGTACTACGATACACGTCGAGGCGTTTGATGGTTGTAGAAATTTTTTCCGGGCGCTAACTGGGGCCAAGTTAATTTTCCTCGATATTATCTAGGCCCAAGTTTGGTCACCTGTATTGGGCCAACGGTGGCCTGTCCCGCTTAAGTATTTTGGCCCCTTACAGGCTTTCAAACTTGGGCCTATTTTGGTAGCTCGAATTGGCCCAAGTTTGGTCTTCAGTATTGGGCCATTGTTGGACCCAACAATTGGCCCAAGTTTGGTCACCTGTATTGGGCCAACAGTGGCTTGTCCCGCTTAAGTATTTTGGCCCTATACAGGCTTTCAAACTTGGGCCTATTTTGGTCGCCAGAATTGGCCCAAGTTTTACCGCGCATATGGGGCCAAATCAAATACGTGAGACAAGCCGAAATTGGCCCATTATTAGTTTATTATCGATAAATTAGCAATTAGGAATGATCGATGAATGAATTCAGTATTGTTATTTCATTATTTTTAAAAATCCTGTAAATTTTGCAAAAAAAAAAAAACGTCACTGAGTGGGATTCGAACCCGCTATCCTCGAATCGGCGAGTTCAGCACTTTCTATCCTTAAATAATCATTTAAAAAAAAAAATTAACGCGCTGGAGATTTTTTTTTTTTTACGAATGTTTGCGGCTTCGTAGTCCGGACGTTATTTCGTCGAAATTAATTTCTATCCTGCCTGAGATTTTGACTGAGAACTACCTAACGACCTACCTGACGACCGACACTCTACTACTACGCCATTGATATCTTATGACTCTAGTGTATTAAAATGACATTAATCTACGAGTTCTAATTAAAAGCGCTGTCTCGCCGGGCTGGATGAACCAGCATGGTATTCGGTAAAAAGGTGATATATAGTGAAAAAATATATTTAATTGTTAATTAACAAATGAGTTTTACTTGGATGCCTAAATAAACCCCGACTTGGCCCAACATTGGCACAGATTGGGCAAGCCTGAACAAAATTAACTTGGATGCATAAATAAACCCCGACTTGGCCCAACTTTGGCACAGATTAGGCAAGCCTGAACAAAATTAACTTGGATGCCTAAATAAACCCCGACTTGGCCCAACATTGGCACAGATTGAGCAAGCCTGAACAAAATTAACTTGGATGCCTAAATAAACCCCGACTTGGCCCAACTTTGGCACAGATTAGGCAAGCGTGAACAAAATTAACTTGGATGCCTAAATAAACCCCGACTTGGCCCAACTTTGGCACAGATTGGGCAAGCCCAAACAAAATAAACTTGGATGCCTGAATAAACCCTGACTTGGCCCCAGTTGGGCAACAGTGAGGAAGCCTCTATAGGGGATGCCCTGTTGATGCCCATAAGGGGCCTCTTTTTAAATTGGGACGCCCTAACAATTTTCTACACGGGATGCGTCACAAGACTTTCCTCGAAAAGTGATCATATGTTCGTTAACTATACGAGCGTGATCGATCTTCTCGATAAAATTCTCGTCACGAGCGTCGAGGCGTCTTGATTCGAATCGGAATTTTCATGTTTCACAGCGTTTGTGCGGAAGTTCCATACCTTCGTTTCTAAACGTGATTCACACGGACGAGGATCCTCCGACCTTCAACAGAACCAACAGATTCACCAAAGGCTTCCAAAATTTGATAGACGCGTATGGCGTTGCGTCTTATCGCGAGGCCAATCCGGCCCTCTACACCATCGTGACATTCCCGTTTCTCTTTGGAATAATGTTCGGGGATGCCGGACACGGTGAGGCCATGTCAGATAGGCAGAGAAAAATGATTTTCCGATAATTCGTCTGGAAGTCTTTAATTTTTAATGCATTTTTTTTTTTTTTTTTTTTTAATTTCGTTCCAAATTCGTTGACGAAACTCAGGTCTGATAATGACGCTGTTCGGCGGTTGGATGGTGATATGGGAGAAAAAATTGTTACAATCGAAGAACGGGGGTGAAATATGGAATATATTTTTCGGCGGTCGTTACATAATACTCTTGATGGGACTTTTCTCCATCTACACCGGTATAATTTACAACGATGTGTTCTCAAAGTCAGTGAACGTGTTTGGCTCGAGCTGGAGCTCATCATCGTTCACCGCGCACGATGTTCACACAAATAGCACGATGATCCTCGATCCGGCAAAATCACAGTACGCTCAGGTGCCATATCCATTGGGAATGGATCCTGTGTGGGCGTTGGCCGAGAACAAAATAATATTTCTCAATTCTTACAAAATGAAATTGTCCATTATATTCGGCGTCGTTCACATGATGTTCGGTGTTTGCGTCAGTGTCATCAATATCGTGTGAGTAACATTGTTAAAACGAAAAAAAAAGAAGCTTCAAGTTTCACCGGATATGATCATATAAAATTTTCACATGCAGTAACGCAAGAGCTTAAAAATTGTCGGGTATTTGCCGATAGGTTCGTTGCAGGCAAATCAAGGACTCAAGTTTTTCTGAAAAACTTGACGACTTCGTTTGTTTGCCGGGAACCTTGAGGAAAATACCCGATTAATTTTGAAGCTCGAGTGGTATTCGGGGGATTATTTTTTCATCCAAATTTCGGCCAGGAGACAAAGTCCACAGTTAAAAATTCAAAATTTAAAAGTCACGGACATCAATCTGTCAGATTCGATGGAGGGTAAACTGGATTGAAAAATCTTTTGTTTTTTATGTATGGGCAACATGGAAAATTATCAGTGAAATTATCAAAAATTATCAGTCAAATGCCATGTAGGCTATACAAAATAATGTCGAATGGTGCAATTCCTTAAGCACGATGGCTCGATTGGCTGTAACTTGGATGGGAAAAATAATCATTTAAAAATGATAATAAAATCAAAGAAAAAGACAGTTGAATCGAACGAGATTTTATGATTTCATGAACAATGAAATCACAGAACCGACTATTTATTTTTTTTAGAATGACAACATTTTTTTTTTCATTGTCTGAGAATCCAAAACAACGAATTGTTTGAATAAAAAAAAATCCTCATGTCATACGTAATTTTTATTTTCTTTTGTTTTGATTTCGTTCGTATCTGAGACTCGAAAAATTGACATTTCAGCCACTTTAAGAAGTACTCGAATATCATCTTTCAATTTCTGCCGCAATTGCTGTTTCTCCTTCTTCTGTTCACTTACATGGCCTCGCTGATGTTCATCAAGTGGGTAGGCTACGCCGCTACCACCGATCCCAAGGGTAAGCGAGAAAAAAAAAAAAAAAAATGGCAAATAACTGAAAAATAATTGGACCCCTGACTGAAAAGTTTTTTTGCTTCAAGAATTTTATTGCCTGAATAGATATATCAAATTTTTTTTTATCCTGTAATAACGAACTTTTCGGTCGGTGGTTTTTTTTTTTTTTGTTTCAAGAATTGAAATTGTTTGATCTTTTTTGATCATTTTCAACATAATGTGCAGTACTTTTTCATTCCTCGACGCGACGTTATTTTTCTCATTCATACTCCTTTAATGCAAAGTAATATTTTCAACGTTGATTAAGGTGAATGTCCCAGTTGGTGAACATTTAACGGAGGATCCACGTTCTTTTTACATTTTACAATAATATCTGAGTACGGTACCCAAAAACTTTGGTTTCATATCAAAAATTTCGTTCATGCTGAATGTAATAATATTGATTTTTTTTTTTGTAAAAACGTTAAAAAATCAGGATAAATCGGCAAATTAAAAATGCGTGTTTCATGTCCGAGTTACTGACGACCCGTCAACTTGCTGGCCTAGATAATGACACGAGGGAGTCCCAGTTAATGAACAGTCGGCAATCAATGCGAGAAAACGTTATTATACTTTTATTTAAAATTTATTCAGTTCCATTTACATTTGTTTGATGAATAAATGGAAAAAAAAAAATTCAATACATCGCGCTGAATTTCTAAGGGGATTGGAGAAAATTGAAAACTGTTTAGGTCATATATGGAACACCAATCAACAACTCGGACACGTCGTAAATTCGTTGTCCCAATTAATGACGGAATAGATGGAAGTGCCGATTTTTAAAGCTAAATTCATAATACAGTCCGACCTCCCAATAAGTAACCAAAAGCCCCCAAGGGGAAGAGTTTTTCCTAGAATTCGGATACCCCCACCAGGCGCGCGCTCCGCACTCACTGCCTCTGTCTGTCTCTCTCACTCTTTTCTCCATGCGATCCTCTCGATAAGAAACTCTCGAAAGAGTTCAAATTTGTTTACATCGCCCATGCAAAAACGCACACACACACGCTCACGCACGCACGCACACATTAATTTACACTACAATCTTAACTCTATTTTGCCCGAATAATCTCTCCCAGGCTGGTTTCTTCACCAGAGGTTCGCGCACAAAATTCTCGAGCTCGGAGCTCGAGTCGTAGTGGGGGAAGTGCTTGAGCGCGAAACTGGGGAAGGTTTCTTATTGCCGGGTTTCTTATTGCGAGGTCGGACTGTATATCGAAAATAGTAACTGCTCTGACATTTTATAGCCGGAAAGTTGAAAACTCAACCTTTATTTTCGAGTATTGAATCAACGATCCGATAAAATATATTTAAACTATATCGTTAAATATATACCGGATCGTTCAACGACTGGAACACGTTCACTATCTGGGCCATTTACCTTGTACAAGGAAATTTTTTTTTTATCGAATGGACAAGACAATTGTGTTCGAGTTTCGTCATAAAAATAATGTTAGCCTCGGGCAAGAGAATGATTGGAGGATCGTAATTTTCATCGGTTTCGAAAAAAAAAAAGGCTTTTTTACGAATTTTTTAATTCCGACAAGCACATCTATAAAAAGAAAGTTCTCACATTTCATCGATGTAAATGTCTCTCTCGAGTACCAAAAAAAAAAAGTATCACGATAAAATAATCAGTCGACATTTTTTCAACCGCTCATACACTCATCTCAATGAATTATAAATACTGTTTGCATTTTTTTTTTGTTTTTCAAAAATGCAAAAATCTTTTTCTTTCCCCATTTTCATCATTAATTCAGACTTTGCTACATCGCCGACGTGCGCGCCTTCCGTACTCGTAACGTTCATCAACATGATGCTCTCGAATGAGGCAAAGGTTGCCGAGGGTTGCTCCGAATTTATGTTCAACGGTCAGGATATTCTCCAGCAGGTGTTCAAGTATGTCGCGTTTGCATGTATCCCGGTGATGCTCCTTGGAAAACCACTTTACGTTCTTTCAATGAGACGAAAGCCACGGAGAAATCAACAAGTGAGTGTTGTAGATGATTTTCGTTGACTTTTGTGGCGACGCCATCTTTGGAAAAAAAAAAAAAAATTGAAATGAATCGACCGATCGGTTCGTCAAAATGAATAATTTGAATCCTGCAGAATAGTCCAGTCAATAGAGGTCTAAAATTCGGTTCACCTGGAATTAATTCCGGGACGCGATTTTCTTTTTTTATACTTAGGGGGGGGGGGGGGGGGGGGTGGTTGTTAGTGTAAATCTCGATTTTCGGGAAAATCCCCCCTGTGCGTTTGCCGCCATCTTGATTTAAAGAGAGATTTTTTGTTTTTCGAATAACTCGCTTATTTTCAACCTTAGAGTGAAAATGATAATATCCAAAGTTGTGGGAAATGTAATTTCCCACAAGTTTGGTGATTATACTTTTTCCCCTAGGATCGTTATTTATAGAGTTAGACTGCTAATAAGGGTAAAAAACGTTTTTTGTTAATTATCTCGTTTATTATCAAGTTTATTGTAAAAATGGTGAGAAATAATCACGTAGGAAATTTTATTTCCTTCAACTTTGGTTATTACCATTTTTACCCTAGGATCAATATTTTCAGACTTATACTTAATTTAAGGGTGAACTTTTTTTTTATGTTCAGTTATTTCGTTTATTATCAAGTTTATCGTAAAAATGGTAATAAATAATCAGATAAGAATATCGCAGGGCCCTCGGTAAAACGAGCAAAATTGGCATAGGACAACCTACGTGGGGGCCTACGTGGGATTAAAATTGGAGGTACGTATCTTGTGGGAGCAAACAAAATTAGTATGAATTTGACGTAACTTTCAAGTTAAAAGAAGTAATCAGGTGTTAAAATCCACAGGTTTCTACTTGCTGACATGGCTCTTTACGACGAGAGAACACAGCTTAAGTCGAACAAATTTGAATTACGTATCTGGTTTTCCATTACTATTTTTATAACAAATTGAATAATAAATGAAATTAAAAAATTTAAAAAATCACACACCTATTTTAATTATAACTCCTACAATATTGATCCTAGGGTAAAATTGGTACTAACCAAAGTTGAAGGAAATAAAATATCCTACGCGATTATTTATTACCATTTTTACGATAAACTTGATGATAAACGAAATAACTGAGCATAAAAAAAAAGTTCACCCCTAAATTAAGTATAAGTCCGAAAATATTGATTCTAGGGTAAAAATGGTAATAACCAAAGTTGAAGGAAATAAAATTTCCTACGCGAGTATTTATTACCATTTTTACGATAAACTTGATAATAAACGAAATAACTGAACATAAAGAAAAAGTTCACCCCTAAATTAAGTATAAGTCCAAAAATATTGATTCTAGGGTAAAAATGGTAATAACCAAAGTAGAAGGAAATAAAATTTCCTACGCGATTATTTATTACAATTTTTACGATAAACTTGATAATAAACGAAATAACTGAACATAAAAAAAAAGTTCACCCTTAAATTAAGTATAAGTCTGAAAATATTGATCCTAGGGTAAAAATGGTAATAACCAAAGTTGAAGGAAATAAAATTTCCTACGTGATTATTTCTTACCATTTTTACAATAAACTTGATAATAAACGAGATAATTAACAAAAAACGTTTTTTACCCTTATTAGCAGTCTAACTCTATAAATAACGATCCTAGGGGAAAAAGTATAATCACCAAACTTGTGGGAAATTACATTTCCCACAACTTTGGATATTATCATTTTCACTCTAAGGTTGAAAATAAGCGAGTTATTCGAAAAACAAAAAATCTCTCTTTAAATCAAGATGGCGGCAAACGCACAGGGGGGATTTTCCCGAAAATTGAGATTTACACTACCAACCACCCCCCCCCCCCTAAGTATAAAAAAAGAAAATCGCGTCCCGGAATTAATTCCAGGTGAAATCCTCTATTGACTGGACTAGAATGATCAACTGGAAGTCATGAAATGGTAGATTGAACTCAATGATCCGCCCCATTTTGAATCTTTAAATTCAACAAAAGTGATTAATCAATCTAAATTTTGAGAGAGAGAGAGAGAGAGAGAGAGAGACGATTGTGCATCCTTCTACACGAGAAAGTCGTGAAATCGTAAATTTTGTTGTTGTTGTTGTTGTTGTTGTTGCACGTGAAATTGAAGCACACGAACGGCTCGGCTTCTCAGGACATCGAGCTACAGGGCGAAGCACTTCCGGTCCCTTCGAGCAGCGACAGTCACGCTGGGGCCGGTGGTCACGGCGAAGACACCGCTTTCGGTGAGATTATGATAATCTCGGCGATTCACACGATCGAGTATGTTCTTTCGACTGTCTCGCACACCGCCTCGTATCTGCGTCTCTGGGCCCTGTCACTGGCACACGCCCAACTTTCCGAAGTATTGTGGAAACGAGTTCTCTTCATGGGACTTGCGGCCGAAGAGGGCAATTGGCTCTGGAGTCTTGCGCTTTTCGTGGCTTTCGGCGCATGGGCATTCTTCACCATAGCCATTCTCGTTATGATGGAGGGACTCTCGGCTTTTCTACATACCCTGCGACTTCACTGGTGAGCTTGTCAAGAAGATTCAAAAATTTATTCAACAAAAAAATATGTCTCTTTTGATATGCGATGTTTCGCCGATACGCGTGCGATATACAATAATTGGCTCTGAACTTGAAAACACGGAATTGAATTAAAAATCTGGTTGATACACGGGACTACATTTTACCGAGTTTCCTTTGCCGGCGGGGAACAAAAAAAAAATAATTAAGAAATAAATTCAATCAAGAAGTAATCGAACGAACGATGAATTAATTTCAATTTTCATTCGAACGAATCAATTTTTCGACACCCGATACAATTAAATTTGCCAATTTTATAATTTTCCTTTAACTTTTGTTTTTCGTTCATTTCATTGGTTGCTGCTTAACTTTCAGGGTCGAGTTTATGAGCAAGTTCTACGATGGTCAGGGCCATTTGTTTCAACCGTTCTGTTTCAAGAGTATAATGGACGCGGAGGACGCTGAGGAGTAAAAATTTGAATAAAAATAATAGAAAAAGCAAAAAAAAAACAATCAAAAGACTCCCGCAAGATTCTGCAATAAATAATATATACATATATATATATATATATTGACGTTGCCAGGTAGGTACTTGGATTGGAAACGAGATGAATTCACAATTTAAGGAGGTTCTTAAAATATATTGGGTGCGGCAAGGGGAACGTAATAGCGCGGCGCGGGCGACGCGCGGAGCAGGTTGTGTTCGGCATTTGTTTCACTAAATACGTTTTCATTTTATTAAGGGGTTATATACAGTTGTGATGAATGAAAAAATACATTTTTTTATTATTGCATATTCGTTGAGTATATACTCTCGAGAATACTCTCACAAAATTTCATAACGATCGGAGCATTAGAACCGACTCTATGTAAGTTGAAATATATTTATTTGAAATATGAAAGAAGCAAACTTTAAACTTTAAACGCGATTATCTCAGAATCTTGTTTTTTTTTTCGAAATTACCTTTGCGGTGGACACGATTACTAAAAAACTATTAATCCGATCAGCACCAAATTTATACCACTTATTTATTATGATAATAGCTAGTCGCTGAACGAAGGATTTTCAATTTTTTTCAAAACTTTTTTTTTTTTAGAGCAAAAAATCGAAAATGTTATACATTGAAAAAGTACATTTTTTGTTACAACCGTCGCCATTTTTTTTTTTTTAATCAAAATTTTTACAAATCCTTCGTTCAGCGACTAGACAATACAATATACTAACGGAATTTTTTTGAATTTTTCATTTCGGATGAATCGTTCTCAAGATATGATGTCCACCGCAAGTCACGTCGAAAAAAAACAGGCGTTCCTGAAATTCGCCTATAACTCTTTTATTATTTAATATTTTTTGATGAAAAAAATTTCAACAAGTTCTCAGAAACATGTACTATTCGACGTTGACAAAAGATTTTGAATAAATATTTTTTATGGTGTCAAAAAAAAAAAAAACAAATCGAGAAAGTTTCACCTTTTTGCGCGGTACAACTGTATGTAACCCCTTAAGGTAGTCCTCGTGCGTTTATGATGAGAATTTGTTGAAATTTATAGTGGACAATGAGAATGCTAGTACCCAACTTCTCGTGAAATTTGAAGCAGATTGACCGTTCCCAACTCGAGATATTCAATGTCAAAGTTAGCAGCCATTACGTGTAGAGCATATAGCAAGCATCGCTGTACCCTGATACTAGCGCGGTTTTTTGAATGTTACAACTAAACGCGTAACCAGATTTTGATAAAAAAAAATTGTAAACGGGAGAAGACTATCATTCATATGTTAGGAAAAAAGAACAAAATTATTCACCGTTTCGTTTACGAACGACGATCACAAAAAGAATGCAATATGAATGAAAATTCGACGCGTAAGCTGCATATTCTATGGCGTGAATCCATCTGAATATGTACGGTTCCATGTGTATAACATTCATTTCTGTACAGATTCAATAAAAAGTTCGCTGCATAATATGACCACTAGGGCCGTGTATATTTTATCATGTGGTACATAGGAAACTTTCTCGCACTATCGTAGCACGAAGACTACCTTAATTTGCCATTACTCACGCTCAATTCCGTTTACAAGTATATTTCACAATCGGCACGGCGAAAAACTTTCTTTACAGGCAAATTACATCTATGAAGGTCTAATCTATCGTTTAAACGGTTCTACGGGAAAATATTACCGTTTTTTCACTCCTAAAATAATCTCCAATCATAGCTTCGAATACTTCTCCCGCAAAAGAGTTCACTTATAAGCGGCATATTTAATGTTTTTTTTTTCTCCTCAACTATACGTGGTCAAAAAATCTGAAATAATTACGGTGTATTCCTAGTACCAGCATAAATCTCCCTGTCAAATTTTCGAATCATTCTTACCGTTTTTCTCTGGGTTAAGAACCTCCTTAAAAGAAATACAAAAAAAAAAAAAAAAAAAAAAAAAATACGACATATCATCGACCTCATTTTGGACCACCAATTTGCATTTTACGAAATGGAAAACAAACAATTCAATTTATTTCCATTGCACACGAACCTGAGAGTAATTTTTTTTTTTTTTTTTCAAGTGAAAAATTATTGTCTCGTGATACTCGTGGTTCTCGTAAAACTCCATCCCGATCAGTCAATTCCTGATTTACCTTACCCGAGCAACGAAACTCTGTTTTTTTTTTTTTTTTTCCTCGATTTTCCCCAATCGTTCATAGTCGGTGTCTTCGTGGCCGGAGTATATTACAAAAGAAAGAGACGAAAAAAAGGCAATAGATAAAAAAAAAAAAAATTGCACGAATTTTCAAAATGCTCCGTCGTCGAGGGTCCTGTGGCTTCTTGCACAATGTATTCATTCCAGTGACAATCAAATGCTTAGAATTTAGGATATCAACGAGATGTATAATTTACGAGAGACATAGCCCGTAAGATTTTTAATCACAAAAAAGGAAAGACATATAATCACTCGCGCCTGTCGTGAGCTCGTTGCGAAATAATAACGATTATTTTTGTTGCGTCGGTTTTTTTTTTTTTTTTTTAAATCCATTTTTCTTTTCCACGACAACAGCAATAATCATTTCAACGACGCGATATAGGAAAACGTGAGTGATACCACAAAAATGTATTTTACTATATAAACAGAAGTAAATAAATAAATAAATAAATAAATGAATAAATGAATAAATATTGGGACAGTGATTTTTTCTACTATCAAAAAATCCAAAACCATTCCACGTGAATTCCCATCGAAAAAGGCTATAAACGGAGCAAACTTTTCGAAGCGTCAAAACGAAAATTTTGAAAACGTTTACGTCGACGTGATATCAAGCATATCCCAACGGAAGTAAAATATGCAAAAATGTATAGATTTCTTCGGCAGAAATTTATTTATAATTTTGCATAAATTTTTTCTTTCGTTATTGTAGAGAAAATTAAATTGTAATTATTATTATCTTTGGCGGAAAATCTTTGATTTTTATTTATTCGAAGAGCCAAAAACCATTATTTATCTACAGTATCTTGGTCAAGAAAATTTTTCACACGCCTAATCGTGTACACTGGAAATCGCTTCACTGCCCGCTTTAGGGCAGATAGGAGAGGAAATCGGGCAGTTAACCGTCTCCCTGACGCTGTCGCAGAGCGCTCGAAAGCTGTGCTCAGGGGAGGGGCGCGAGCTCGTGTCAGGATAGGTTCACAACAGAGGGGGGGGGGGGGGGGGGGAGAGGCACATTAGTAAGTGTGACAGTCCGTGTGGCGGAGAAAGAGCTAGGGGCTGCAGTTAAACGGCATGCAGTTAAGGTAGTTATGCCGCAAAGAGAGTTTTGTATAGAATCGGCTGAAATTTGGAATACAGTTTCATTAACGTGAAATCTAGGTGGACAAATTATTTCAGATTTTTTTCCCCTCTGGAAGGCGAAATAATCGCCCTCAAAGTTGGAACTTTTCACACGCGTTCCCCATGTTAAGTACAGTAGAGCCTCGATTATCCGAACCCGTCGGGACCGGGCCTAGTTCGGATTATCGAAAGTTTGGATAATAGAAATGCGTTGTCGTAGATAGCGGTCTTACATATTGCATATGGGAAAAATAAGAAAAACGGGCAGATATTTTGAGCGATTTAACATTATGCTTGTGTATTTCAATTATATATTTAAAACAAAACAGTAATATATGTCTTCATAAAAATTTAGTGTTTAATTTCAGGCTTTTTTTATCATAAATTGCTGAATCTTTGGCTGCCGTATGGAAGCTACGCGTTTTTTTGCGGTTTATTCGTTCAAAAAGAAATTGATATTACGGACGTACAACAAATTATCTCGGAATCATGTTTATTTTATTTTTTCTTCAACCAATCTAAAATATATATTTTTTCATACGTTTGTAACGCTCTCGGGTAATATTCGTAGTATTCACTTTTTAACGACAAAGTCGCTTGGATAAATTATTATTGAACAGAAGAAAAAAAAACAAGAATCAGAAGTCTTGCATGGAACACGACGATGCCATTGTATTTATCTCTAATAGCAAATTTTTATAAATTATTCAGTCAAGTTTTATTCCGCGTGAATTTAAAATTTTATCAACGATACGTATCTTTGTAGCAATTCTTAATGACCCCTTGCGAAATTAATTTGTCTTCGAGCATAACGAAACTCGTTTTTTTTTTCGTTTGAGAGTACTTCTGTCGAGCGAACGTCGAAAACATCGGACGAGCAGCATTTCGAACGAAAAACAAACAAAAAAAGGCATTTTTATTGTAAAAAAAAAAAAATCGCGTCATGGTTCGGATAATAGAACGTTCGGATAAAGCAAGTATACGTTCGGATAACGGAGGGTTCGGATAGTGGGAGTTCGGATAATCGAGGTTCTACTGTATATGGAAACCGCATATTGCTAATTTTAGTACGAAAACCGTTCTATACATTGTTACAAAAAATTAGCATATGGTAGAAGGATGTTCCAGGATTGATGATAAAAAAAATCGGAATGATCTACCGTTTAGTTATTCGGGAATAATTAATCAAAGTTACCCGCTATCTACGGGTATAGGGCATGGACGGTCAGACTCTCTCTTGTTTTATGCGTGCTCCGCTCACCGCGCACCACCGCGCCATCGTTTCCGCTCATTCCCCGTCGTGGGTCGCGGCACAACTACCTTAACCGAGTTCCAGTGTATTACAATTTCCGATTATTAACCCGATCACTGTAGGGCTGTTTTTTTGCACCACTTAATCGACCTCATGGTCAAAAAGACTCGAAATGGCGACGTAAACGTCTTCCTAAAACTCTGAAAAATTCATGTGACATGCTTAAGGCTTTACGATAAAATTTTTGAATATATGGCTCACCTAATTAATTTATTAAATGAATAACAATAAACAAATCAACTCGTGAAAAAAAAAATTTTTCTTAAAAAATTCATAACTCTGAGAAAAATTAATGAAATGGGACGAGTCAATATTTAAATTAAAGTTCAAAAGTGTGCCTTTTGATAAAAAAAAATGTTGCAAAATGATATTCTAAAATTGAAACCCTTAGATTTTTACATGAACACACACATTTTTTGAGTTGTGAATGTAGGAGATTTTGATAGGAAATATACACATTTTTCAATACAAAAGTATTCATTCCGATGTTGAGTAGTCCTAGTCGTCTACATAATCATCATTGTCATCCTCGCTCTCACCATCAAAATAATTTACAGCTCCACGAGAACGGAGTGCTCGACCCACATCAATCCCGGAGCGTCCCGCTATTTTTTAATCTAAATCACGTAAACATAGGCACATGGTTTTTTTTTTATTTTATATAAAGTGAAATTGTACTCTTATTAGTAAAAATAAAATAGAAAAATGAAAAATTTATCTCAAATATCGTCTGACACAATACAACTGTTAAGTGTAGGGGGGGGGGGGGGGGGGGTTCAAATCGGCGGTAAGAAAAATTAGACCGTTTACCATAGTGGACTGAGAGGGACTGGGGGCTCGAAACTTTGCGTGAGAGTTCTACCCTGAAGTACAATTTTTTAGGTGGAGGTAAAGCCACGCTCCCTTGCTTCGTTTCAAAATAGGGAAAGTTTGAAATTTCGGTCTGGGTCAAATCACCCCCCCCCCCTCCCCCCCCACATACACACAGTGATCGGGTTAAAGTAGCATAGCCTGTCTTGTACCCTAAAATAGTATATTTTGGCACAAAACGCTTGCAAGACCTCTGCGATTGCGGACGTTGAACCGGCAAGCACATCAATTGGGAAATAATCGGAAATAAAGTTAAAAGTATAGGAATGATTGCGACAGGGCTACCTGCGAAAATGCGAAGCACAGCAATGTCGCCACTTAAAGTCATTGACCCTGCTTGGTGACCAAGCAGCGCGCGTATAATAAGGACTATGGCGAAATTACTCTATATCTGAAGGTGATCGAGAAATTACCGACAGCCTTCGTTCAGATTTCAAGCTGGTTGGTCTACAAACTCTCGTTCGTAACCATATCATCAATTAAAATTCATCGTTCTTTGTTTTTTTATACTTTTGAGTCTTACCCATTTTGGCAATCATATTCCCACAAACCCGTCCTCAATGATTTCATTCCCACGTGACGAAATTCTCGGGCACAACAGCTGACTGACAGGCTTTTTTGCGGCTGAGGAGAGAAGGCGTCTCAAGTGGGTAAAAAAATTAAAAATTAACATCAAAGTGTCACGACTGATTTTTTTCTATGTAACATCTTGCGATGTTAGCTATTACGTATAATACTCGGCAGATCATTGAGTCCTGGATGAGATAGTGTCAGACTGGTACAAGACTGTATAAATGATCGCTATGTTTATATCATAGGCATGAAAGTATACATTTATTTAATTATGCCCTCAGTATTCTGTACGGAAAAGTTTAGACCAGAAATTCCGATTCCATTGCGCCGATATATATACATATAGATCACGTCAAAAAGCACTAATTTTTATGGATTCTCGAGGGTTTTGGGATATTTGGAGCGTAGGGAGAAGACTGAATCTATAGTGGATAGACGCTGGAGAAGAAAAATTGGAGGGTGGCATAACTTCCATACCGAGCTATTGCGATTACGCAACGTTTTATTAATTTAGATTTTACTAAAATGGCTAGCAATAAAAAGACACAAGTTGCCCCTCGATTTTATTTTTCTTGGTTCATTTACTTTCATGCTATATTTGCAATATGGCGTATCAGTATAATCGCGTATATACTGATATAAAATGATCCAGAGAGGCTAGATAGAGTGAGAGAGAAGGAGCCCAAGCTTCGTTCTGGATTAAGCTTACCGCCGGAACTAAACTCAAATACAATTATCTCTCCTCGCCCTGTTTTGCATATCTCGGGGACTCGGCGATCCCCGTTTGGCCTCCTGGCAAAACTAACCCACTAGCCTATGCTCCCTATACCGTATATTATATATGTGTATGTATACATATATGGAGGAGTTAAAGTCAGAAGGACCTAAAAAGTATGTATTAGCATGGATTTGATGCCCTTTGAGCGTCAGCCCATCTATGTGCGAACGGTTATCAAGAAAAAGGGCTTAACCTTCTCGATTGAACACGTAAAGTTTTGTGGGTTAAGCTCTTCTGTTTACCAGGAGTCAATATGCGAAGAATTTCATACAAATCGAGCCACCCTCTTCCTTTGACCTTTCTAATTTATCTGCGGTACTACTGGACATTGGCTCCCGTCAATTTTTACAGAATTTCATACACAATCCTTTAAAAGTTGCATTTTTTTTTCAATTCACGTCCCTGCGGAAAGTGTTGGACGCTAAAGGAAAGGGTGTGTACGTGAAAAATTGTCGTTTCGTCATCATTTTAAAATTGGTATTAGTATCTGTATGTAACATGGCAAGATGAAGAAAATTATTAAAAATTTTATTCAGTTATTATAACTCAAACGTGGAAAATCGTTTTAAAAAAATTTGGAAGTTTTGGCTTGTCGTAAAGTGGCCTAGTTGGTATGGAATGTTCCGTGCGTCAGAATAGAATTTCGTGCCGAGCATATACATATATGGATAAGAAAATGTGCACATGTGCATGTGTGCATTGGCAACATAAAGAGTACGATTATATTTGCTTGTACATACTCATTTTTGCGTATATATACGCGTTTACCGACCCGCATCACAAGTTATCTTGTTGGCTCCATATCCACCTGGTTGTCGACGACAACAGCAGCTTGGATTTGGTAAATATTACAAAAGCACGTGCTCTTCATGCAGCTCCCTCACTTCTACACGTCTATAAACGTTCAAAGTTATATTCGTAAGCGTTGAAAACCTTGCAGCGAATATGGGTTTTTCAAGCAACCCCCATACACGTGAATTAGCACTTGCCCTTCAACTCTACACGCTTTATCGCATTTACTTGCAAGGATGTACGTACTCCTTTTCTCGGGCGAGCGATTGAGATAATTATTATCCAGGTATACCAGCGATGTGGGCACTGTTTTTGACACGGTTTTCATTATTGTTATTCGAGCATCGCGTCGGAGAATACTGGAAACAGCAAAATCACGTTCTGTTGCTCATAATTAATAAATTTTCTAATGTAAACATAACCTAGAAGTTTCGGATAAAATGTATGTTACAATTCGTTAATTAAGGATTCGTTTGACCGTAAATCTTTAATTGGTTCACGCATTGAGAAGCGATGTCCGTTGGAAGATTCGCCAAAGCAATAAAAATGGCGATCCTGAATACAGTCAAATATCGAAGTGATGGCTCATGGCGGGGCCCTTTTGTACAGGCATTGCCACCATTTTGAGGAAACCCGATAGCTATTTTTCTTCATTTTTTGTTTCACGCAAATACGTTACAGCAAACACAACATTTTTGAGACTTAAGGTAGTATGGGCACAACTGTGGGCGGGGAATAAGCGGAAATGTGGGCGCAGGTGAGCGCGGTGAGTGAGGGGCACGCATGAAACAAGAGCAGAGAGTCAAACCGCTCATAATCCGACGCGCACGCGAAAAATTTCCTTAAGGTAGTACTCGCACAAGCTTAACGATTAGATAAAAATCTGAATTTTTTATATGGTGTAGCAGAAGTGTATAAGATAATGCCTGTAAAATTTCAAAGTGGGTCACCGACTCTTTACGCGAGTAATTAATTCGTAAAATCCACATGTTTATCCCACACCATATCCGAATTCTGGGCTGACGCAACTTTGAAACAGAAATTCGTATCTTTCATGATTAGATACGATCAATATTAAAACTGTTAAATGTTCAGAAAACTATCACGATTACATACATTCCATAAAAAATGGGGGTTGCGGAACCTTTTGACATAAAATTATCGATTTCAAGGAAATTTTTTGCGTGCGTCAGATTATGAGCGGTCCGACTCTCTCTTGTTTCTTAATCTAAATCTTAAAATCGATAGATTTATGTCTAAAGGTTCGTGAACCCCCATTTTTTATGAACGTACGGATAATCGTGATAGTTTTCTGAAAATTTAACAGTTTTAATATTGATCGTATCTAATCGTGAAAGATACGAATTTCTGTTTCAAAGTTGCGTCAGCCCAGAATTCGTACATGGCGTGGGATGAATATCTCGATTTCACGAATTAATCACTCTCGTAAAGAATCGGTGAGCCACTTTGAAATTTTATAGGGATTATGTGCAGAAATCGCAGATTTGCTGCCGTTGTTCCCAAACAATTGGGCGTCGGCCCGATATTGGTTAGCCGTGGAAATGGCTCAACATCCGAATTCATATCGGTCTCGCTCTGGTCGAATATTTTGGCTACCAGTACAATAGCCAGCCTTTGGCCTCTTACGTTGGTCCAACGTTGGTTTCAGCCCAGCAACCTTTGGAAATAGCAAGCCATTGACATACCATGTCAATCCAACGTTGGCTCTGATCTTGAAACCGAGGCATCGGTTTTCCAACTGCTTGCCAATTCGATCCAACGTTGGTTTTGAGCGTTGGTTAAAGGCATCGGTATGCCGACGGTTTGATAAGTCGATCCAACGTTGGCTCTGAACTTGGAACCGATGCATCGGCTTGGCATCGACTTGCTAAGTCGGTCCAACGTTGGCTCTGAGCCTGGCACCGATGCATCGGCTTGCCATCAGCGTACGAAGTCGATCCAACGTTGGCTCCGAATTTGGAACCGATGCATCGGTTTGGCAATGATGTGCTAAGTCGATCCAACGTTGGCACTGAGCCTCGCAACGATGCATCGGCTTGCCATCAGCGTGCGAAGTCGATCCAACGTTGGTTCCGAGCTTGTAACCGATGCATCGGTTTGCCAATGGCTTGCCAAGTCGCTTATATAATTATTATTAAACTCAATGGCTAATTAACAGTTAAATTACATGTTCACTTGTAATTTAACTTATTCGCAGCCTTACAAGCCTATATGACAATTTTCATGTTTAAGCTAGACCTGGTTCTTAAGAAATATAATTATTAATTAAGGTACAAAGGGTAAATTAATTATATGAATGATAATTTTGTTATCTATCATCCTGTTCTGTTGATATAAATTTTGGTAAACGTTCAAACTTGCATACAACAATTTCATGACACTCTTAAGACTGAAGCATTTTCGAACTTTAATTACGTATAGTTATTTTAAATTCAATTGTTCATTAACAGTCTCGAAGGCCATATAACAATTTTCACTTTTGAACTATACATGGATGTTGAGAAATGTAATTGTTAACTAAGGTTCACTAAGTAAATTGATTACATGAATATTATATTTTTCTACATCATCCTGTCCTGTTTAGACTTCCAATATACTACACATGAATTTTATAATTTAAATGCTGCTAGTTCTTATGCAACCCATTTGCTAATTAACAATTGAATAAATTTTGTCAGTGTATATCACCTTTTTACTCAATATCGCGCTGTTCTATCCAGCCCAGTGAGACAGTGCTTTTTTATTAGAACTCGTACATTTATGTCATTTAAATACAATAAATTCATAAGGAATCAATAGCGTAGTGGTAGAATGTCGGTCACTAGGTAGGTCATTAGGTAGGTTTCACATAAAATCTTAGGTAAGCTTAACATTAATTTCGAAGGGAAAACGCCCCGACTACGAAGCCGAAAACATTCGTAAAAAAAAATAATTTCCCAATCTTTAATTTTTTTAAAAATGATTATTTAAGGATCAAAAGTGCTGAATTCGTTGACTGCGGAGGATCGTGGGTTCAAATCCCGGTCAGTTACTTTTTTTTTTTTGCAAAATTTACAGGGTTGTCAAAAATAATGAAATAACAGTTTTAAATTCGCTCATCGATCATTCCTCATGGCTAATTTATATGTTATGCCAATTTTACCCGCGTTTTTCATTCGGAATTTGATTAGTCAGGTTAGTCCCAGTACTACTAGCCAGTGCAGGGACAGTACCGTTGACCAATGCTGGGTCGGTATGCAAATCACGACCGGCCCAAGCTTCGCATCCACATTGTTCTTACACGCCAACATTGTTCCAGCAATCGCCTCCAAGTATATGGGCCGTCTCAGTATGATCGGCGTCCAATATTGATCCGGCCTTTTGCCAATCTTCAATTTCTGCACGGGATCCTATACACTTCTGCTACACCATAAAAAAAATTCAAATTTGTATCTAATCGTTCAGTTCGTGCTCATACTACCTTAAAAAGATTGAACGACGATACTTGGAAATTGTATTCGTTGGAACCATATATTGATACGGTGGAATCGAATGTTTACTACAGCAAGGGTAAATGAAGTGAGTTGTTTGTTTAAAGAGCTCAAAAATCTTAATCAATTAGAATTGATTGCTACCGTTGGAACGCGCCAAAGACAGTTTTATGGAACAACAGGGAAGTGGAGTGAGATGGCGAGGATTGGTTACAGCAGCATGCAATTCTTGCTGATGGTTAAGAGTAAATTAACGGTGCTTGCATAGTGACGAACTCTTCGTTTCGACCCTTCTCTTACAGAGCGAGCCTGGACGTTCTAATGAAAATTTGTCGCCACCTACCGCGCAACAGAATTTTCTATTTTCTACGCTTCAATCTACGCTTTACGTAAATATATTTGTAATAAATTTTCTCAGTCAATGATGACCTCGGCCTTTACGACCGGTGGACGATGGGCTAATGAAAAAAAAAATACGAATTGAGAAATTATTCACCTGGGTTGATTGCCAGTTGAAAAAAGCTGAGAGTTGGCTTGGACAAAAAATTCACTTAAAAACTAATTTGTGTGAACCAAAAACCATTTGATTTTTATTTTTTTTTTATATTTAAATTTCGTCTGACTGAATAAATTTTCTTACATCGGAATAATTTGTGAATGTGATATTTTGTCGACTCTTAGTGAAGAGTTTTACCGTTTTACAGTCGTGAGGAGAAAGTGTAAGCGTTACCTTTCATCGAAAAAAAGCTTTGGAAAAAAGTGTATGCGGTGCGAAAAAATTGGGTTTCATTTGAAAGCGTCGTAACTGAATTTAATTTTGTATATTTTCAGCAAAATTTAATTAACATAAATAGGCTTGAAAAATTTCACGTTGATAAAAAAAAGCGCTGTATTCTAAGAATTCCTCATCGATGTGACGAAAAATTTATCGCGTCATTTAAAAACGAAAGAATCCATTTCTGCAACGATTGTTTGGGGATTTTTTTAACGTTTTATGCTTCACATTTAAGTCATTATCTTATGCACGGTTTTGCAGTTTCTCCTTTCACTAACATCAGTTATTTTTCATATCTACTATAGAAGAGAGAAAGAAAGAGACTGAGAGAGAGGTAGAGTTCGAGTACGCACGTGAGATTAAATACAAAGGGGCAGTTGAGAGGGTGCCGAGACGTTAAGAGTGTGCAATATAGGCGAGGAAATATTTTCCTTCCCTCGTTTGCGCATGTACAAAGAACTTTTCTCAGCCGAAAATTCTTCCGGGTTTTTCTCTCCTTCATCCCCTATGCGTTGTAGGGCGCAAAAGTTAATGACCCAGTAAATAAGAATCGTTAAATTCTCCCGGGCAAAAGCGAAGATAGATGCACGCGTTTCTTTCACGAAATCTCCTCCTGCGATTCCTCTCTCATGCAATGTCTTCGACAGACCTTCGCGAAATTAAGCTTCAATCCCGAAAACATGTATGTATATATTGTTACGTCCTGGGTTTTTGGAATAATTTATTTCAATAGCATCATTTTAGTTCAAAATAAATTTTATAATTAAGGCGAGGAATACCGTCTCTTATCAACGTGCGAGCTGACCACCGGTGATGATCCCACGTTAGAGTCGTCTGCGAATTTTGCTGACGACTGGGATCTCACGGTGGCCAGCGAGATGCTGCACGCCTCAAGAATGTGCAGCACCCGGCGTAGAGATCTCGTCTCGCGCTTTGATTATGAAGGGACAGAGTACTACTTCAGAGTCACTCATAAAGAAATTAGTCGACACCGACGGGGCGACCAGTAAGGTCGTCCCCGTGGAAATAAAATCGTACTCCGAAGCTCGACCAATAAAGTCGAGTCCGTAATACAAAAAAATAAAATCGAATTTTTATTAATTTTAAATAAACAATCATTGTTCACGCGGTACCCTAGCAGCGAAAAACCCATGGTGAAGTTGCTAGGCGGCGTCGTTATTTAATAAGGCGACTGGAAAGAGTACACGCGGTTCATGAGTGAAAAAAACAAAAATCCAAAATTAAAATTAAACCAAAACGAATCGAAGGCTATTTCAAAATTCAAAATGTAAAACTTCTTTTTATTGGCACCTTGACCTGTTTGGTCAAGGACCATTTTTAATAAATATTAAATATTATTTTGTTGAAATTTAACATGTGGTTCAGCGAAAAATATTTATCAACCTGCTACGCCCTTATTCCCGCGTACAACGACAAATCAATAAACCAAAATTCTGGAAAACATTAAAATTCAAATGAAAATTACAAGCACCGATCCCACTTATCGCTCCAATCCCCGATGAGCACACTCTCGTCGAAATTCGGAACAACCTTAAAACATCGTTACGCCAACGGTAAAAATAATATTAAAATATCCGGGACGTAACAATATATATATTAGGGTGGTCCTTATTTGGGTCAAAATTTTATTTTATCGCTTCCAGAGGCTTAAATGTCTCTAAACGTATTTTTTTTTAAAGTAGCCGAAGGCCCAGCCTCGTAGATCAATTCTAAGTACGTCCCCAAAGCTGTCGTATTTCACCATTTGATTAACATACGATTTTCGGCACTTTTTAGATTATATTTGGTTCCTTTCGCAGTACTGCAGCGAAAAATTTGAAACTTCGCACATTTTTCACTTATTGCAGTAGGTCTTCAATGCCAGTTTTAAAAAATTTCCAGCGATTGAATTCCACGGTGAATCGGCAAGTTGAGATAGCTTATTAATTAAAAGCTTCGACACAGTTCATGATAACTCGAAAACTATGTGAGATACGACGATAATGCAAATAACCTGTTTTGTAAAAAAATTAAATTCTATGCAAAAAAGATTCTATAAGATTTTTTCCTTTTTTCCAAAGTTTTTGAAATATTTGGAAAAATGAAGCGGGCAACTATATTTTCTTCTCTTCAAACGGCAAACTCGTTAAGAAATCTTGGCCGAGACTTTCTCCGAGTTCTCGAATTTAAATATTTTAATCATGTACGATTTTTGGTACATAAAAGTTAATTTTTGTTTCCTATTGTATTATTTTACATTATTACGAAAGAATTTGATCATTTAAGAATGCACTGAAGACGAAAAATAAAAGGGTTTGATGGCATACCGCAGATAATATTAGACACTTGATCACTTGAGTAAAAAAAATCTAGCCTAAGTCTTTTTTTTTTAAATTAAATGTTGCCATATTTTTCGTTCGTTCCATTAAAAAGAATGGAAAATTATTCCTGATATTTTTTCCCTGTATGAAAAGTTTTCCCTAACTTGAAAAACTTATTGAAGATAATTTGCATTTCATCATTACAATTGTTTTTACTTCGTAAATGATCAAATACTCTCGTAAAAATCTAAAATTATACAATAGGAAATAAAAATTAACTCTTATGTACCAAAGTCGTACATGATTAAAATATTTCAATTCAAGAACTCGGAGATTGTCTCGGCCAAGATTTCTTAACGAGTTTGCCGCTTGAAGAGAAGAAAATGTAGTTTCCCGCTTCATTTTTCCAAATATTTCAAAAACTTTGGAAAAAAGGAAAAAATTTTATAGAGAATTTAATTTTTTTACAAAAAAGGTTATTTGCATTATCGTCGTATCTCACATAGTTTTCGAGTTATTATGAACTGTGTCGAAGCTTTTAATTAATAAGCTATCTCAACTTGCCGATTCACCGTGGAATTCAATCGCTGGAAATTTTTTAAAACTGGCATTGAAGACCTACTGCAATAAGTGAAAAATGTGCGAAGTTTCAAATTTTTCGGTGCAGTACTGCGAAAGGAACCAAATATAATCTAAAAAGTGCCGAAAATCGTATGTTAATCAAATGGTGAAATTCGACAGCTTTGGGGACGTACATAGAATTGATCTACGAGGCTGGGCCTTCGGCTACTTTAAAAAAAATATATTTAGAGACATTTAAGCCTCTGGGAGCGACAAAATAAAATTTTGACCCAAATAAGGACCACCCTAATATACATATATATATCGTTCTATATTATATAAATATATCGCCGCCGCCGCCGCCGTGTCAAGAATGTATGGGGCATTCCGTCTAAAATGACCTATCTGAAAGTCTCATATATAGGGCATTCCGTCTAAAATCGACCTATCTGAAACCCCGATATATGGGGCATTCCGTCTAAAATCGACCTATCTAAAAGCCTGATAATTCTGCCTGGTGATTCTGTCTCAATTTGATATATCGATATGAATCGATATATCGATATGAATCGATATATCGATATGAATCGATATATCGGTATGAATCGATATATCGATACGTATCGATATATCGATATGTATTGATATATCGATATGAATCGATATATCGAATATCGATATATCGAATGTCGATTTATCAAATATCGATATATCGAATATTGATTTATATCGAATTTTGTTTTTTGATAAATCGATAAATCGATATATCAATCCGTCTAACATCAACCTACCTAAAAACGTGATATATGGGGAATTCCGTCTGCAATCGGCCTATCTAAAAGCTTGATATATAGGGAATTCCGTCTAAAATCGACCTATCTGAAATCTTGATATATGGGGAATTCCGTCTCAACTCGACTTATCTAAAAACCTGATATATAGGGAATTCCGTCTCAACTCAACCTCTCTAAAAGCCTGATATATGGGGAATTCCATCTCAAATTGACCGTGATGTATGGGTAATTTCGTCTCAATTCGACTTATCCAAATACCTAATATATGGGGAATTCCGTCTCAACTTGACTGATTTAAAAACCGGATATATGGAGACTTCCGTTTCAACTCGACCTATCTGAAAGTCTGATATTATAGGAAGTCCATCTCATTTCATGTATATACATATGTTATGTTATACTAGCGTGTTAAAAAAAAAATTTCGATTTTCCAACGGGTCACACCTAAAATAGTTAGTTTAGGTAGAAAAAAAATTTATGTCAAAAGATGAAAATTTTAGGTTGAGTGGAAGATTCGCCGCAATTGAGTTAAAAATTTTTTTTTCATTTTTATCGATTTTATCGATTTTATCGATTTTATAATGAAAATTTTTTGATTTTCCAATGGGCCACACCTGAAATAATTAGTTTGGGTAGAAAAAAAATGTATGTCAAAAGATGAGAATTTCAGGTTGAGTGCAAGATTCGCCGCATTTGAGTTAAAAAATTTTTTTTCTTTTTATCGAATTTGTAATGAAATAGTAATTTTACCAGAAATTATTCATCATAAATTCGATAGAAGGAAAAAAAAAAATTTTATTCAAATGCGCCGAATCTTCACTCAACCTGAAACAGAATCGTGTCAAGAATCGATAAATTGATATATCGATACGTCGAATCATGTCACGAATCGATAAGTTGATATATCGATATACCGAATTGTGTCTAGAATTGATGAATTGATATATCGATGTATCGAATCGAGTATAAATATAACGAAATGTGTCAAAAATCGATATTTCGATATATCGAACCGTGTCAAGAATCGATATATCCATATATTGAACGGAGTCAGAAATCGATATATCTATATATTGAACCGTTTCAGTAATCGATATATCGGTATATCGATATTTCAATAAAACCCAAACTCAACCCAAACTCATATCCGAAAACCAATTAACACAAATATAAACAATTTTTTTTCAAAACATCTTTCCAGAATGTTTTTCTTTAACAACTGACATAAACACAAGATGGTGGGTTAGCGCGAAGCGCGCAGGGGGGCGAAGCCCCCCTAGTATATATATATACTCTGAGCTCGCAAAATGGTACTCTCTCCCAGTATATAATCCTGGGAACCAACTTATATGTGCTTGTGTTGGTGAATGAAGTTACACCCGTGTAGAAAATTGTAAGGGCTTCCCAATTTAAAAAGAGGCTCCTTTTAGGCATCAATTCTAGGCATCCACTATAAAGGCTTCCTCGCTATTGCCTAACTGGGGCCTACTTGAAGTTTGTTTAGGCATCCAAGTTAATTTTGTTCAGGCTTGCCCAATTTGTGCCAAAGTTGGGCCAAGTCGGGGTTTATTTAGGCATCCACGTTAATTTTGTTCAAGCTTGCCCAATCTGTGCCAAAGTTGGGCCAAGTCGGGGTTCATTTAAGCATCCAAATTAATTTTTTTTCAGGCTTGCCTAATCTATGCCAAAATTGGGACAAGTCAGAGTTTATTTAGGCATCCAAGTTAATTTTGTTCAGGCTTGCCTAATATGTGCCAAAGTTGGGCCAAGTCAGGGTTTATTTAGGTATCCAAGTTAATTTTGTTCAGGCTTGTCCAATCTGCGCCAAAGTTAGGCCATGTCGGGGTTCATTTAGGCATCGACGTTAATTTTGTTCAGGCTTATCCAGTCTGTGCCAAAGTTGGGCCAAGTCGGGGTTCATGTAGGCATCCACGTTAGTCTTGTTCAGGCTTGCCCAATCTATGCCAAAGTTGGGCATTAATTTGATTTAAATTGGGCAAAGTTGGGTATGCCAAAGTCGAGGGTTAATTGGACATTTGTGCTGATTTTCTCCAGGCCTGCCTAACTTGTCCCAAAGTTTGGCCAAGTTGGAGTTCATTTAGGCATCCACGTTAATCTTGTTCAGGTTTGCCCAATCTGTGCCAAAGCTGGGCTGAATCGGAGGTCAACTGGGCATTCCCGTATAAAAAATTGTTTGGGTATCCAAAATTAAAAAGAGGCCCTCTCTAGGCATCAGCAGGGCATTCACAGTAAGGGCTTCAACTGTTAATTAATAATTGACTTTCATATATTTCGGACTGCAAGAATGAAGCTTGTTGTTATAGAATTATTAATAATTATTAAAGTCGACATAAAAAATGTAATTAATTAAATAAGTTAATATTTAATTAAATAAAAATTAATAAATTAATAAAAATCAACAGTTCAATTACATTTTCACTTTGTTCACCTTGTTCACAGTCTTACAAGTCTATAATTTTTATGTTGAATCTAGACGTGGTTCTTCAGAAATATAATTGTTAATTAAGGTACAAAGCGTAAATTAATTATATGGATGATAATTTTGTTATCTATCATCCTGTCCTGTTCACACTTTCAATATTCCACACACGAATTTTATAATTTCAATGCTTATAGCTCTTATGAAACTCTTTTCTCAATTAACAATCGAATTAATTTTTTCACTATATATCATCATTTTACTGAATATCACGCTGTTCTATCCAGCCCGGTGAGACAGCACTTTTTTATTAGTAGTGGTAGCGTGTTAGTCATTAGTTAGTTCATTAGTAGTGTTAGTGTGTTAGTGAGACTGCACTTTTTCATTAGTAGTGGTAGTGTGTTAGACCTACCTATGGGTAGGTCGTTAGGCAGGTCTCAGTTAAAATCTCAGGTAGGATTGAATCTAACTTCGGCGGAATAAAGTCCGGACTATGCAGCCGACAACACTCGTAGCAAAAATAATTCCCAGAGCGTTAATTTTTTTTTTTTTAATAATTATTTGAGGATCGAAAGTGCTGAATTCTTCGATTGAAGGATAGAGGGTTCGATCCCGGACGGTGACTTTTTTTTTTGCAAAATTTGCAGGATTTTTAAAAATAATGGAATAACAGTATTAAATTCATTCATCGATTATTCTTAATTGCTAATTTACGGATAATAAACTATATTATGTCAATTTGATCCGTGCAGGGATGAGATTGGATAATCCGGGCACAATCCAGGGAATCCTAGTAGGTCCCCGATTTCAAAAGCGGGACAATCCTGTAAAGGACCTTTAACGGGTATTTGATGTGACCATATGCGCGGTCAAACTTGGACCAATTCGGGCGACCAAAATAGGCCGAACTTTGTAAGCCTGTATGGGGGCCAGATGACACAAGTGGGGCAATTCAACATTGGCCCATTACAGATGACCAAACTTGGGCCTGGATAATATCGAGGCAAATTAACTGGGCCCTTGCTAGCATATCCAGAAAAAATTTCTACACGGTAAGACGCCGTTAACATCGAGCGCAAAATGTGTTTTCTGAAGAATACGCTAATGTATCTAGTGTACATATTTCTCCGTTGGTAATCAATGACTCGTCTATATTCACCCTCGATAGTGGAAAAACTTCGCGGATATTCTCGCGGTATGCTCGCTTCGATAATTATTCACTTTATTCCTTTTGAGAATACATTATTTATGGATAATGGTACGAAGCTTTTTTTTTCAGAGAAAACAAAGTGTGTTTTCGATTTTTTCAATCGACCGAGGAATAATTTTTTTTTTTTCGTGAATAACCATGAGAAAAGGATGAATAAAAGCGAGATGAAAAATTATTCGACCTCCACTATACCTGTGTTTCGTTCTCAATGAATTCAGCGAAAAAAAAAGAAACCGTGGCTATTTTATCCCACATTTTTCCCTCGCATTCGCTCTCAATATAATCGGAAATTTAATTGCTTCATGGTGATTGCAATTCAATTACAGAAGCAACGAAAATACCAAACAATATGTAAATTCTCGTTGGAGTCTGTGCATTGTTACAGTGGCGTTTGATCAATTTAATTTCCGGCTGTCATTCATAAAATCTGCCAATAAGATAAATTGCCATTTCATGATATCGGTAGAAAGCAAAATCGTTTGTTTTAAATGGATAACTATTCATAAATAAGAACGTTCATTTGAATGCAATATCGTTTATTTAAGCAAAAAAATACGATGTAATTCACTTTTATAGAGTTAAAAAAAATCTATGTAAATATAGGCTTATAAAAAATTGATTGGCAATTTATTATATTATCCGAAATTATTGCATTCATTCGTTAAATTGCATTCGTTAAAATTGAAGGTAATATTATTCTTATTTAATCCAAATAGAGTATATTCCAATTAATTTTCTTTGGCACTGCAATGACAACGTAAAATTCAATTACGTCAGTATAGACTCAAAAAATTTAATTTCAATGAGAGGCTAGTGTATTAATAACGATTAAAATCTGGCGTAAATGAAGTCTATTACGCATAAATGCAGTCAGCAAAGAAGAACGAGACGGAAGACGAGTCCATTATCTGCCGGCATAGAGAAATCTCATTTTCCCGCACACCTTCGATCATTCCAACCTAAACCAAAAATAAAACTCAACATTCAAGTCTAGATAACAAGACTGGCAGGTTGAACTAGTGCACATATTGGCAATGGATTTTCAAACGTCGATACGTGTACGGGGGACGAAATAGGGAATGATGGGAAATCACGCGAGGCGCGCATGTGGTCGATCGTGTCCCAGCCTCCGGGCACACCAGATTTTATATATATATACACACGTACTCTGAAAATTATTAGCTTGTATGCATTTGCGTTTTCAGGATTGCAAATGCAGTCGCGATATCGTTTCATATCCTACTCTCGCTTCGTTATTTTATTATCGAATCGGTACACGTTAAACTGGACGAAAGTTTACGAAAATCATTGGTGAGAAAGAGATATATTCATTTCAAATTTGGATCACATATAATCAGACTTTCAAAACTGAGAAACCAGTGGGAGAATAAAAAAAGACACTTGAGAATATTAATGATTGAAAAAAAAAAAGAAAGATCAAAAGATAGGAAGAACCCAGCCATTTGCAAAATAGAAGTATCCAACTTCAAGTAAAGAGCCGAATACTGCAATGACATATTCATGCAACAAATAAATTTTGAATAAAATAAAAACGATTGACTCAATAGAGGATTAAAAAAAGACAATCATGTGAAAATAAGTAGTCAGACTGGGTAGCAAGATTATTTGAAAAAAAAGGGCGCGATTATAAGGGAGCATATGGGAAATGAGTGAAACACCGTGTAATAATTGTATATATATACACGACGAGTCGCTTCGAACCTTTTTTTTTTTTTAGTAAAAGGGCTGCGTGCACAGCATGCGTCCAATGAATTTCATCCCCCGCCGGCTGTGTTCACCTGACACGACTAAAAGGTAAAAGGCAAAAACATCGCAAACACGGTATTCCATATAGTATGCGTTTTACTTGGCTCTCTCGGGACGGTACGTGAGACCACGGTTTATTTGACACATATAGGATTGCGCGGGCGCGCGCGAGCCAGCTTGGGATTTGAAGCGTTTTAACCGGTGGCAAGCTGACATTGGTTCAGTCAGCGTCGCGCTTTCGTGATCGTCACACAGAAATCATAAAATCTCACTATCGTAAGCGTGTACGTTTTATCATCAAGTACAAAAACAATATTGAAGAAAAATCGGGAGACCCAACATCGCATGGCTACTGTGCGATCACCTTAAGGCAGGTGAGTGGACATGACGATAACGGAGTACACCGAGAACGAAAATTATAGTTATATGATCAGATTTGTACATTCAATGTGTTGTTTTGCTTAAAAATTATACTCAAATTCACTTCGATTTCAAGGAATTGTTGATATGATGAAAATTTTGGTGAACATTTTTCTCATATTTCTTCAATAAAATCGTCATCCAAAAGATTGTAGGTTGACACACATGAGCATTGAAAAATCTTTTCTGCGAATAATATTCACTATCGATTGTACGAATTATATTTGAAACAAATAAATATAATCAATTCGGATGAAAAAAAAATTAGTTACTGTAGTAGAGTACATCGGTGATGAATAAAAAAATTATTGTAATTGAAATGAACATCGATAAATTTAGGACATTGTATGTATAAGTAAATATTAAAAGATCGAGAAATAATTTTTCATTTGATTCATTGGAATTGATCGTCAATTCGTGTAATTAAGAGTCATTCTCGAAAAAAATTTCCTATCCGTAAAAAAAAGTTATTAGTCGATACATATCCCAATGTGTATCGAAATTTTTTTTTCTAACAATAATTTATACGTCCGATATCCCAACAATTTGTACGTCCGATATCATTTCCCAGCTTACTTACATCGGATTGCAATGAGGCTGTTTCGTAATAGCAATATGTCATTCAACACGAGACCCACGTGTCTGTGTTTATTACACTCACAACCACGATTATGCGCGTTCACTCACAAGCGTTTTACTGTAGTTGAAATTATGATTTATTGGTTAAATGTTATTGTCAATTATATAATTGGCCTCGTTTTCATTTATTTATGGTTTTTCATCGTCTATTATTGTGTATATATCGCTTAAGAATTATCGACAGGTATCTTAATTTTTTTACTTCATTCACTTACGTTCTGGCGATTTTGAAAATTAAGCGAACGCTTCTCTGTTGGGAATTGCGTTGAATCGTGAATTTTGTCAATTTATTTCTTTCTCCGACAAATAATTAAAGTACTTTCGCATCTTTTTCATCGTTTATTGTAGAGCGATAAGCGATCGAATTTTCACGGCAGTACAGTCAATAAAAAAAAAAATACCCGTTGGAAATATTACGCCATCAGAGGAAAGTAAAAAGAAATGCGGGAATTTACGACAACTGAAACGTTAGTATTTATCATTCTCTAAATGAATAACGAGGCTCTAGTCAGAGAAAAAAAAATCATTCATGAATTTTCATATATATTTTTATATATTTTCATATAATATTTTCATATATTTTTAACCGAGCTCATTGAAAGCGATGCGTGCTCTGTTGCAAGAGCGAAAAAGTTTTTTTTTTCCTCCGAAATTTTGTTATATACATCAGAAGTTCTCGTTGCCATGGTGTCGTGTGGAAAAAAGAGTTCACCATCCATTGATCTTTTTCAACGGTGAATGCATCGCGATGTTTTTTCATGTAAAAGTCTTTTAAATTTCTATTAATTTTATGCGTCGATATTGTCGTCGATTCTCAGGCTAATATATTGCACATTTTGTATCATCCAACTCGACGAAAAGAAAAAAAAAAAAAAAAAAAAAAAGGAATAATAAGGAAAAAAGAAGAAGAAAAAAATTTCATGCGCCTTGTGTAACTGGGAAACGTAAATTTATTATTTTTTTCAACTGCGGCAGCGTTGATTTCGCGCAAAGTGATGCAGCGTGAAACACCGTTATCGGACGACTGCATCGTTGCATGCCTGCCGTACAGAGCGGTTCATAATACGCCAACCAAAAACACATCTTCGCGTGCAATAGTAACGAATTGGGAGTTTGCATGAATTTTTTTTTTTTATCATTCGGGCGCATAATGAAGAGTAAGTAAACATAATGAGGACGTATTTTTTATTTTTCGTTAAAACTGATAGATGCACATGTTATAGGCAATTTAATTTTACGGATTTCGATATATATGGGACATTCCACGTCAACTCAGCCACCCCGTTTTTTTTTATTGTCTCGAAAAAAATATTCAGTATGGGCATTTCAAAGGACAATATATCCATGACATTTTACCAAAATTTCATCCCTCCACTATTGTTGGTTCTTGAGATAATGATTAATGAAGTCTCAATTTTGTAAAAATCATAACTTCGTAACTACTGATCGGATTTAAACGATTAAAAAAAGAATCTTTTTTGTTTTTTTTTGCCCTTTTCGAAAAAAAATATGTTATCATCGGATAAAAGCTCATGAGACAGTTTTCGGGGTAAATTAACAAAAAACAATTTTTCCCTCTTCACTGATGCCTAGTTCCATTTTGAAAAAATCCTGCGGAGTTGTGTATTGCCTCCTCCTATCAGAAAAAAAAATACTGAGTAGAATTCCGATTGGCCCTTTCGTGGAAAAAAAAAATCGAAAAATTTCCCCGAAAACTGTCTAATGAACTTTTCTTTAATGACGGCATATTTTTTTCAAAAAGGGCAAAAAAAATAAAAAAGATTCTTTTTTCAGTTGTTAAAATCCGATCAGCCGTTACGAAGTTATGATTTTTACAAAATTGAGAATTTATTAATCATTATCTCGAGAACCAACAATAGTGGGGGGGGACGAAATTTTGGTAAAATTTCATGGATATATTGTACTTTGAAATACCCATACTGAATAATTTTTTCGATACCAAAAAAAAAACGGGGTGGCTGAGTTGACGTGGCTGCGTTGACGTGTCGTATTCCACGTTAACTCATCAGCCATTCCGTTTTTTTTTGTCTCGAAAAAATTATTCAGTATAAGCATTTCAAAGTACAATATATCCATGACATTTTTCCAAAATTTCATCCCCCCACTATTTTTGGTTCTCGAGATAATGATTAATAAATTCTCAATTTTGTAAAAATCATAACTTCGTAACGGCTGATCGGATTTTAACGACTAAAAGAAGAATCTTTTTTATTTTTTTTGCCCTTTTTGAAAAAAAATATGCCGTCATTAAAGAAAAGTTCATTAGACAGTTTTCGGGGAAATTTTCCGATTTTTTTTTTCCACGAAAGGGCCAATCGGAATTCTACTCAGTATTTTTTTTTCTGATAGTAGGAAGCAATACACAACTCCGCAGGATTTTTTCAAAATGGAACTAGGCATCAGTGAAGAGGGAAAAATTGTTTTTTGTTAATTTACCCCGAAAACTGTCTAATGAGCTTTTATCCGATGATAACATATTTTTTTTCGAAAAGGGCAAAAAAAACAAAAAAGATTCTTTTTTTAATCGTTTAAATCCGATCAGTAGTTATGAAGTTATGATTTTTACAAAATTGAGACTTCATTAATCATTATCTCGAGAACCAACAATAGTGGGGGGATGAAATTTTGGTAAAATGTCATGGATATATTGTCCTTTGAAATGCCCATACTGAATATTTTTTTCGAGACAATAAAAAAAAACGGGGTGGCTGAGTTGACGTGGAATGTCCCATATATAGATATAGCGTAACATGTGTAACGTCATATTGTTGTAGTTTTAAATTTGTTATCTCAGCGGCAATTTTGATTTAAAAAAAAAAACGTAGAAATGATTTTTCCTAAACTACCAGATTATGGAATAAAAAAATTTTATGCTAACTCCCAATTTTACTCAGAAAATAGTTATTTTGCTGTTAAAGAGAAATACGATAGATTTTACGCAATAAACAATATTTCGAAATATTGCTTCACATATATCTGCTTTAGTTTTAAAAAAAAATAATTTTCATTTCAAACTATTCTCATCAAGGAAAGTTCAAGTCTTTTCAGTAACTGAATTTACAGTGAAAAATTAATAATTCTAATTGTTACGCTATATTTTCTATACTGAAGTATATTGACACTTCTTTGTAACTCCGTTAGATGCTAAATTTATTTAAGTCGACCTTTCAATTCAATATTCATGAATAGGACGTACAAAAATTTATAAATTTTTATGCTGAAAAAATTATACAATTTTGTCTTTGCGATCATATTGAAAATTATTTCAGCCTTCCACACGGGGCATAACTTCTCTGTGAGCATCTTCATATATATATACATATATAATTTTCTGCTAAGGGTCTCAGAGCAGATGCACATACGGGAAAATCGAGTCTGTGAAGTGCGCGAGGCGTAGGTCGGCGTGTGCTTCACCCCGGGACAATTGAAAAGGTCTTTATGCCAGTCGCGTGACAATCTCGTAATTGGATTGCGGAGCCTGGTTAACATCAATTTCATTACTTCACCGTGAAACTTAACCACAGTACATTCCAAGCTTCATCCTCCATACATTTATACATTTGTATAACGAAATTTTGGGCATGTATCCACGAGGTATTTTATGCCAAATTGACCTACATATATCACCCTCTCGGATTTGATCCATGATTCTTCCTTCGCCACACAGAAGATGCTTCGTATTCGTGAAGATATTTTTTTTCGTCGTTTTCATGCCTATAGGATGCGCCAAAATATTCTCAATACAGTCAAAAAATCGGATTTAGAAGAAAATAAAAAAAATTTTGGACACATGTGTGTGCATGTACATATTTCTGTGCATACTGGCGAATTTATGAAGGGTTTACAAATGTGGGCTGTTTTTTTCCTCGTGTACTTCAAAATATATTTTGAAAAAAAAAAAAAACGTTTTTGAGCAACCGTTTGCTCAGTCGCGGGTGTTTGAAAATGTTTTTTGAAGAGCAACGCGAGAATGAACAAAAATAAAATAAGAGCCGATGTTAGCAAGGAGGCAAAGAGCTAACGGTATGTACGGTGAACCGCTAAAACGAGTTTTGTGTCCTTTTTTTGTCGTCACCCCGAAAAATAAAACGAGTGTGTGTGTGTGTTTGTGTGTGTGTGTGTGTGTGTGTGTATTCACGTTTCACAAGGTTGATCATGATGTTTCGTTTTATCGGAGTATTGAAGAGATATCAACGGTAAAAACGAATGCATATCGTGTGTATACCTATGTATGTACGTACTCTATAATTAAAGTTTGAAAAAATGTGAAGTTGTTTTGAAATTCATGGTGCATGGTCAATGGTGAAGAATTAATTTCACCAGATCATATATTGAATGGAGTAGATCGAATTTGTCTTTTTTTTACGTTCTAAAATCCTTTTCATCAAAAATCCTTTCACTCATGTGACACGGTAGTTCGATTCCACTTCGTTGAGATGAGTCGTTTCTACCCCCGACATCCTCTATGTGGGTTGTGAATATAAAAGGTAGCGTCACTATAAAATATATATTTCTACATATGATATTGTATATATATAATATGCCCTACACAAGTGTACAAATGTGCGTTGAATCTTCCGCATCCCCGCAGAGTTATCCAGTCCTTTTCCGCTTTTTTTTCTCTCATCTCTACTATTCCACTGCGGTGAGGAGATCCTGGGTCGCGTAAGGACAACTTTATGATTGGAATAACGCGAGGTCACGGATAAGGAGGGCAACTTTTTCCATTAGCTGTGCACTCCGAGAGTTCCTCTTTCTCGTCGTCATCGTTAGTGCTTTCCTACATCGTTCTCTCTCTCTCTCTCTCTCTCTCCCTCTTTCTCTCTCTCTCTCTCTCTCTCTCTCTCTCTCTCTCTCTCTCTCTCTCTCTCTCTCTCTGTCTATTTAGTAGAGTTGGGGTAAATTTGGACCATCAATTTAGTTTCAATATATTCTCGCTCCAAGAAATTGATGACAAGTGGATAAACCAATGGCCCATTTTAATCAGAGTGACGCTGCTATATAAAACCTGTGCAGACTATTTCAACCTTACACTTATCATACTCATTTTTCGATTAGAGATCCTCGTGTTTGGGTTGAAAGTATAAGGATGTAAATTTTGATCACTATGAAAAAATAGTTTGGTCATCGACAGCGAAATTGTTGATTCGAAACCGATGGACGTTATCGATGTTGCTGAAATTTCTGCAGCAGATTATTAACTCAAGAAAATTGCATTTTTTTAACCTCGCTGAAAATAAAATTGACTCCAGTAAAAGTGTCCTTTGGAAGAATTGAAATTTCTTTTTTGTGTAATTTTGTTTTCGTTATTCGATACGTTAGTGTATGACATCACAGCAGAAAAATATATTTGGGATATGAGAAGTGAAAATTAGTTGAGGAAAAAATCTTTAAAAAATAATTTGGTAACGAAAACTATCGATGAATTTTAAAATAATTATTGCATCGGTTATTATTCCTCAGGATTCGTTATTTTAATGTCAACTATTGAATGCCTCAAAAATTCTGATCAACGACCATATATATATTTAAAATGTGCCTGTAAAATCGAAAACGTCCAACAGTGTTGATTCAACAATTTTGTCGATGAAGATTCAATGAATTAAAAAATAAAAAAAGGAAAATTAGTATCGACCATTCTATTGCGTCGTTCTACAACATACAAAAATAATGGGAAAAAATTGCTTAGTATAACACTGTGAATTTTCGCTAGAACCCCCCATATATATATCCACTTCTTACTTGACTCTGGAAAAGTCCCGAGCTCCCGGGCTACTGATCGTCTTTATATATATTCGAGGATTGAACCCGCCAAATTGAATTATACTATTAAGGTCATACGTGAGCATGAAAGCTCGTTGGTCCTTTCTTTACTACTCAGGATTCACGATCTCAAGTCTACGGTTTGGCAAAAGAGCTTCTATTTTTGTTCTTTATGTATATCGAATGCTACCAAACAAAGTAGGATATAGAATGCGGTTTTTTGTTTTATTGCAATCGACGAATTTATCAGTAAAACATGAAATTGATTGAAATCGATCGTTTTATGTGTGTGCAATCAAATCCGTGGAAATTAAATTTGAATATGAAAATTCGATAACTCATCCAGTTAGTGCTTGAACAAAAGCAATAACTTTCATCTTTGAAACTATAATCGCAAAATGAGGACAAAATGATGAGGAAAAAAAATTACAAGAGTCAAATAAGTGGATAATTTACCGTCCGATGAGGAGAAAAGATTTTCTCGTTTATGAAGAGTTGTATCCTAACAGTGTCATGAGGATTTCGGTAGGATGAATTTGCTCTCCGTTTGTTACCTCTGCGGGATCAACGACACGATATATTTTACCTTCAACGATGCACGAAGGACCTGACACGAGAGACGTTCCTCTCTCCCTGTCACTCCGGTTGCATAATTAAACGTGACGCTTGAAACAACGTGACAGAGCATCGTAGTACTAGCATATTAAAATGAAAAGTCGCCAACGTAGAAAATATGACTCTTGAACTGTATTTTTCTTTCTTTCTCATTTCCTCTTCCTCTACATTTTCTCACGTACCTTCCGGGCTCGTATTAAAAATAGATACTCGAACGTACTGCAAGATGACATGTAATATTCACACAGGATCGTAAATTTATAGATTTTCTTCTCGTTTTATTCAGCGTCAATGCCTCATCTCGTCATACTTTTTAGTACAATTACATGATATACTGTACATTTTTTTTTTTTTTTAACATTGCATATAAAATCGTTTTTAACGTATCTTATTGATTATCAAATTTGTATAAATTCATACAATTACAGAGATTCTCTCAGTGTTTAATGGTTATTATTTAAAAAAAAAATATATATATTCTTTCAATTCGTTGCTGTATGTCTTGAGACTCTAAAAAGTATTTGCACCTTATCGCGAACGGAAGCTTGTTTTGTCACAAGAAAAAAAAAAACAAAAAAACCCAAAATATATGGTCTTCTGGCCCCATAAAAAGGATCTAAATCATCCAATGAAATATCCACGACATTGAACTTTACGTCCAAAAAAATGTCCAACGTATCTAAAATATATCTTTCATGTATCTGGCGCATACTTTCATTTGAGGAACGGTGCGTTGGAGATACAAAATTAATCCTTTTATCAATACACGTGAAGAGTTGAAGAGTATATATACATATATATTCGTTACGACCGATAAGACTATTGCCACGTCAAAGCTCGATTCTTAATTATTCATCTTTGACGATACGAGTCTCGGAAGACTCAAAATCATGAAATTGTGATTTATCGATGACACCAACAGATAAGGGCAAGTTTGATGCATCTTTAAAATAAAAATTAGAAATCCCAGAGGATCTTTCCCAAACAATCGTCGAACTTCGTGGCATGAATGAATCGTATGATTTATCGTATTTTCTGCCTCAAATGATACTCGGAAATCCGATATGGATAGTGTGAAAATTATGCGAAATTCGTCCTGGAATTTTACAAAAGGCACGAACGTTTCGTAACGACGAGGTCGTTCGGGTGAAATACAATATATGTAATGCGTTTTTTTTTTCTCAATAAAAATACGCTCTTCCAGATAAAGTTGTGCCTCACGAATAGCTCATTCAAAAACATGATTCTTTCACAAACGACCGATAAGAATATGCAGCCTTGACGTTAATATATTTTTTTTTTTTTTACGTAAGCTTTGGAAGATGCGTGCATCACGTATAAAACTTAGACGTTACCTCCGAAGCGAGAGAAAAAATCCTAATGAAAGGAATAATAATAATAAATATTCCCGGTATCGTATGCAATTTCTCGATGAAATATATCCGATAAATCTAGGCCGTTATATACTTTTATAAATCTTGCATAGGTACTTTCTTCTCGCAGATAACGTCTTTCTCACAAGTAATCGTATCGTACGTTGCTCCGTCATCGAGTGATAAGTAATCGTCGTATAGAATTACTGAAGCGTCGATCGTTCATTGCTTTCTTTATTCTCGTATTGAGTAAAAATTTTGCGAGAACTTTGTACGCGATTTTTAGAAAAGTTCGCGAGCTCGTCACGAGTATAGCGTTAGGCACTTGGAGGTGAGAGAACGGTTTGAAAATCCATCGCAGTATTTCACCGATCACACGGGGATCACGAGAAAATAAAATGGGAGAGCGAAAAATGTAGAGGGACCACGAAAAATACGAAGAGACCGCGTGATAATTTGGAGGAAGTATTCAAAATGTAGAGGATCCGTAAAAATTTAGCGAACCACGAAAAATCGGAGGAATCATGAAAAATGTGAGAGAAACTTAAAAAAAAACGTATGGATTCATCACGCATTCGGCCAAATCCAGATTTTGCAACTTTTCATGCACTCACAGTGTTATTATCCACGATCGATGCACCATTCAACTTGTTGTCGCTATCACTCACCAGACCACCATCGACCTGCTTAAGCGCAATATCGTACGTTTTATGTTGATTTCGGGTACCACCGAGACACGTAGTGAAGCACGTGTCACCCCGACCAAATTTCTCGCCATCCTCGAGGGTCTCGGGCATCGGATGTCCAGCCGTTTCCGGAAGATAAAGTGACATGAAACCCGAGAAAAGCGCTATGAAGCCGAAAATCGTCGCTGGGACACGTGGATTCAATGAGTCGAGTAGCATTATCAGTGGTGTAAGCGCACCGCTCAGACGGGCGCACATCGAGCCTATACCGAGCGCCGTGTTTCTCAATACCGTGGGAAACAATTCGGCCGTGTAATTATAAATAACAGCGAACGATATGGCTATGCAAGATTTTCCAAAGAGAACGATAACGACTATCGCGGTTGATGCACCTTCCATATCACGGGGCATAGAAGTCGCGGTGATACAGCATATACCACCGATGAGCATGAAACTGCTGACCAAACAGCGACGTCCTATTCGATCCATGGTTAGGCTGGCAAAAACGTAACTTGGAACTTCCACGAGAGCGGTCAGGAAGAGCACGAGATAGGGATTTCCACCGATGAGATTTCCACTGGATAGCGAGAGTCCGTAGTAGACGATGGAATTCGCGAACCAATTGAGACATACGTTCAGAGATTTCTTTCGTAGATTCGGAGTCTTGAAGAGATCACCGGCTCCGTAAGAGCCAGATTCAACGCGGGACGCTTGGCGCGCCTTGTTCCGCGAGACATACTTCGCCTTGTCCAATTCCACGCTGTTGCGATTCATCCTCAGAGCTCTCTCGACGATCTCAACGGCTTCCCTTGCGCGTCCTTGTCCCCAGAGCCATCGGGGTGATTCGTCCATGAGCCACCAATGACCGATCAGAAGACCACCGTGCAGTCCATAAACAATTTGGAGCCACATGCGATTGCTGATCAGCGCACCCCAACCAGCCACGACCATGAAACCAGAAGCGAACGCCAGTTGAAACATCATTCCGCATACGGTTCTCTTGGAGGATCCGACGAGTTCCATGGTTAGGACAAAGCCAGTTATGTAAGCACCCGCTGAACCGAACATGCCGTAGAAAAATCGAACAACAAGGAAGCTGTAGTACTCCGGCACAAAAGCGACAAGTACACCGAGTATGAGTTGTCCAGTACCGGATAAACAAAATATTATCTTACGACCGTATTTATCGGCCATTGTTCCTAGAGTTACGGCACCAGCGAAAACCCCGAACATGTAAGACGATTGAGCGACAGCGCCCATCCATCTGCGAGAACACACAAAGTTCCATTCCATTCCGCGTGAAGACTCGTGATAGGTCGTATCGTAGACCCATTCTTGGCAATTTTTCGTTGCATTATCAGCAGGATCGAGATACTGACAGGAATCCAGGCTGATCGGTAGTTCCGTCTGGAACCAAGAACCATTGGTCTCGAGGGAAAGTTTTTCATTGGCTGCAGGAACGTCGTACCACATCAAATTTTCGGTTGCAAGAGCATCCCGAAGACCAGGCACGACGCATTTGTGATTCGGGACTGCCGCAACTGTCAAAAGAGTCAGCATGTGAAGACCCGCTGTCAGACCGGCTATTACGTGAAGCGAGTACTGCCATCCTTGATAACGACCGAATTCACCCAGATGTGACATCAACTCTTCCAAATCGGTGTCCACAGTGGCCATGATACTTTATTTATTTTTTTTTCACCCAATGTATCTTGCACCTTTAAGCCTACACTTTGAAAACTCTGGGCTCCCACGAGTATGAAACTTTGAGCGGTAATATCCACGATGAATAACTGATTATCCGTATATCAAGTCCACGACAAAGCCAAACGGGGAGCTTTCCTGCTGGACGCGCACGTTGATGCGATATATCGGTAGCTAAATGAATAAACTGAGAACCTCGTGAGTCTTCGGAGTCTCGTGCACTGTTTGTTATACACAACGCTTGTACAACTTGCCTCGAGTCGATGAATGCCAGGCAAGAATGTTCAATGTGCGGGAAACGATAGGTGGGAGAGGAAAGTTTGCCGCTAGTCTGTTCTCAAGTCTCACTGTCATACAGAGAGATACCTACTTATCCCTGAGAAAGAGAGAGTGAGAGAGAGAGAGAGAGAGAGAGAGAGAGAGAAAGAGAGAGAGAGCGCATTATACACGCTGTGATCTGTATTACGGACAACAGTGGACTAGGATAAACTGGGTTAGTAACGTTTTGCGCGACGAGCGAAGAACTAGATAACGTACGCGAGAGCGGTTCAGCTGCAAATGCGACACTTTAACCACTCGCCTGGGTTTTTTGTTTATTTTTTGTTTGGTTGGGTGTGTGTTTTTTTTTTAATTTTTATTACTTCACTTCCACTTTAACCGTCCCACAAGCGTATCGGTGCAGCACTGTTTGGCACGAATTCTTCTCCCACGCTTTCTCTCATCTGTTTCGACTTACTCTCTGTCCTTTTTTTTTCTTTCGTATATGTTTCTTACGTAGCTTCTTTGCTTAGCCTCGGGTTTTTCGTTCTCCCCCTCGCTGTCTCCCGACAAATGTTCTATTCTGTCGTTGAAACCGGAGATCCCGAGACAGCCATGGAGACGACAAGTGTTGCTGCGATCTCGAACCTCCGGGTTAAATCTCGTGACTGCCCGGGAGGAAACAGAGAATCTTCATAACTGACTAGGTCGTTGCTCCGAAACGAATGAAATCACGTATGGGATAAATAAGAAGCGTTGAGAAAGGAGCGCGTTCGCCTCAGAATGGACAGTTAGCCCTCTCGATTCTTCGATAGACGTGATTCCCTGCAATCATAAAAATTCACAAAAAAAAAACTTTTAGAGCTGGAAATGAAGATGAATCGTAGTATAGCTGGAAAGTATCATGATCAATGAATAAATAAATGATAAATTAATTGACTGTTAATACATTTAGCCTCTATATAGCTTCTGTGGTGTTTTTTTTAACCGATCATTTTCAGATGGTCGATGTATTGAAACTTACGTCTCTCGTCATTCCGCTTTACCTGTCGCTCAACTACACGCACACGTGTCGTTGGCAGCGTACGGGAAATTTTATTTTTGGATATTCGACAAGTCTGTGTACACTTGCGAGAAATTATAGATATTAAATCGGGAGATGTTAAAAAAATTGACAATCATTCGATGATAAGAAATGATACGAGGCTCGTGATGGCTACTCTGGCGCCGAGAGTATGCAAAGTAGAGTGTGCAATTACCGATCGAACTTCGCCAATGGCTCGTTTGTAATTGAAATGTATCAACTTCTTATGCAAACAAGTCGTTTGCGCAGCTATTAAGCGTCGTCTAAGCGCACGTTTCAAAACTATCGAGAGATTGTAACGAGAAAATCTTGTTTTCCTCTTTTTCCCCTATTATGTTTGATTTCTAATCAAGTACAGCCTCTCACTTTACACTTCAGTATCTTCGATCATATATCGTGAATTGTTGAGAAAGCACTTCCTCCTCATGTCAGACAAATTGATTCAAAACTTTTATACGTATATTCCCCGTCTGAAAAGTATTTCAAGAATGAGTCAGCTTCAGGCATGAAAACAAACTGAAAATTATTAACTCGTTTTATAAGAAATAAAGAGCAAAGAAAATATCATCATTATTGACAATTTTTTTCTCTTGTGCTAAATTTCGTTTTATTCTGGGGAAAAAAGTTTGTCAGGTGTTTCTTTATTAACACGTAAAATAAAATTAAATTTTACTGCCTGGAGCGACGAAAAGTTCAAGATAAAAAATCGATGGCTCCTTGTATATAAATAAAACGATGAAATAATCCTTGAAACAGGATTGAAATTTTTTTTTCTTCGTAACTCTTCAGAAATATATATGCCTTAATTATGTAATGCAGCAATACCGCTGGCTTTTATTTTTACTCATTGCTGAATTCTCGAGTGTACAATTTTTGATCACGTGAGTTTCTCCGATACGCGAGATGTTCGATAAACAGATGTGTCGTTATCGCGCGTTATCACAGCTCACGTCCGTTGACCATTAAATTTTTCCACTTCTCTTACTGACATGCGCAATCTCAAGCAAAATTCATGACATAAAATACTTCCCGTATGTAGGGGCGAAAACGTTGAAATAAAATGTCTCAAGGGGAGAAAAAGTATCCGTTTTTATCTCACGGTCTCGCGCATAAATCTTCATCATCGCTAGAAGTTTGAATATCCCCGTAGTATAGAGCCGAGCAATATAGCAGGGAAAACGTGGACTACGAAGGCAATATATTATTTTCATCGCGTCGCCAGAGTTACTGAACCAATATATTTCGATCATTTATAGTGAAAAGGGCGTACATAGTATTTATAACCATAGCACGAACGGCCTTATGGCGTCGAGGTGCCCATTAATACATAATACATATATACTCCATGTGTATATTTATGCTTTCATGCATATGTATAAGGCATTTTACCCCAATTTTATCCACCCGTTTGATCCTCACCCCCTCGAATGGGTGGCCACCGAATTTTTATAGTAAACCATACTGAAACTTTACAAAGCATTGTATTTTTTCTTTTGATTCGTTTTTTGTATTAGAAAGAAAGCAAATTTTGAAAAATAGAAAGGAATTCCGAATCTGGGGACTGTGGCTACGAGGAAAGAGGATTTTTAAATAATTTTTTGAGATTCCTCAGAAATGGATTTATTCATTTCGAAATATCGAGATTCAATGACGGTCAGCGCAACGAACTAATTTATAAGTCAGTAAATATTTTCAAATATTCTGTAGCAGGAAGGGATGGTAAAGATTCTTAAGAGGCTGACAGTTGTAACTTGAATTTTCTACGATTATTTTCACGATATCAAGACTGGACTGTGAGTGGAAATTTTTCATGTTTCACCACATCATTTTTTACAAATAATTTTAAATTTTATTATCGCTGCATCATTTCCTAAAAGAAATCACGGAGCAAATATCATGCGAAGGGTTGCCTGATACAAACACAATATGTGTACACAGGATGGCTTTGAAGCCACTGCACCAGGCTTATCAGTGTTTGATAGCACCAAATGTATACATACTTCACTACGCTTTCCCACCATGTTATGAGTTAGATGGAAAGGAAACAGCCACGGTCGACAGAAATTCCAATTATACAGTTCGACCTCCCAATAAGAAACCAAAAGCCCCCAAGGGGAATAGTTTTTCCTAGAATTCGGATACCCCCACCAGGCGCGCGCTCCGCACTCACTACCTCTATCTGTCTCTCTCACTCTTTTCCCGATGCGATCCTCTCGATAAGAAACTCTCGAAAGAGTTCCAATTTGTTTACATCGCCCATGCAAAAACGCACACCCACACACTCACGTACGCACGCACACATTAAATTACACTACAATGTTAACTCTATTTTGCCCGAATAATCTCTCCCAGGCTGGTTTCTTCACCAAAGGTTCGCGCACAAAATTCTCGAGCTCGGAGCTCGAGTCGTTTGAGCGCGAAACTGGGGAAGGTTTCTTATTGCCGGGTTTCTTATTCGGAGGTCGGACTGTATTAACTATATTGAGAAACAGCTGCGTCACCTTTACGTATTCGAGATAACGTGGGTAACAAGACATTCTTCACCGACCGTCTGACTTTCTCGAACACCGACGAGTAGGTATATATTATTGTACTCAATAAAATCACAAAGATACATTTTTCATGCCATCGGATCGGATAATTCATCCGAGCATTGTTTTTTTATTCCGTTTAAAATCGACAAAAATGGATTTGCAATATAAACTGATGGAGAGAGAAAGAGAAAGAGAGAGAGAGAGAGAGAGAGAGAGAGAGAGAGAGAGAGAGAGAGAGAGAGAGAGAGAGAGAGAGAGAGAGAGAGAGAGAGAGAGAGAGAGAGAGAGAGAGAGAGAGAGAGAGAGAGAGAGAGAGAGAGAGAGAGAGAGAGAGAGAGAGAGAGAGAGAGAGAGAGGTAGAGAAAGTCGCGAAGCCTATAGTACTCGCTCTGCCGTGCTCGAGATCGATCAACCGAATCGATGACAAATTACGATTACAACAGTCTACTGTGCAGAGTAGGGCAATAATTTCATCAATTCTAAACGCATTGAAATACCTTTGTTGTGATCATAAGACCGGTTTAAGGTTGTTTAGAAGTTGGGCGGGGATGGATCAGAGTGGGGGAGATTTTCCTACGCTTATATATACATTGGGCACTGTCAGTCACTCACCCGCTCGGAGTGAATTTTGATGCGATTTTTGATACATATGTTACAATATCTTCAAGGAAATTCTCCAAAGGCTAACGATTTTGGTATTGATCGACGCGGAATATTTCAGAGAGTACTTGGTTAGTTTTTCAACAAAAGTTCAATGGCACGATTAGATAGAGGCTATGATGTAGTCGGGCCTCAAAAGTACCCAACTATGCAATTTTTTTACTCCGTAAATAAGCTCCAAACTGAATAGCAATTTTACAGAGACATAGTTCAAATGTTCAACTACACACTGCGTAAATTTCAAATCATTTTCATAAGACATGATTTGCTTCTAAACAACCTTAACAACGGCTGATTTATTTAATCAATTGTAAAAAATAATTAATTTTCAACCTCAAACTGAAAAAGAAGGTGGTTTATCATTGGGCTGTTCGTGCCTCCATAACTTTCGAAACATGGCTCAGATGATGATTTCATCGACAAACAATTTCTGCAGAATTTTATTCGATGCTTCATATTTTCGATGATTTGTGTGACTTTGAGGCGAAACAATAATCGAGCACTGAAATGTGATTAAAGCATCGACAATCTGAAGTATTGGCTTTCGACCTTATCATATTCGTGTTATTCGAGTTATGTCATATTTGCGACAGCACTCAGTTAAATAATTCCACTTTAAATAATCTCCACTTTAAATAATTTAATAGTCTTTGCTCTCAGTTTAAAAAGTGTTAGACACAAAAATAAATTTATAAAATTAAAAAAAAAAACCCCAACTGAAAAATAGTTTGTTTAAAATTTCTTTTGAATAATCATTTTCTCTGATTGAACAGTATACCCACAAGATTCGGGTGAACACGCATAGACATGATTATAGATTGTTGGTGCCAAAGAGCTTTCTCCTAATCCCGACCGTCCAATTAAAGAAATTTTTTTTTTTTCTTAATTTTTAAACGCACCATTTTTATGTCGGGGCTTCGGTGATATTCGAAATTTATATATTCTGTTTCTCGTAATGAAAAATAAATCAATAAACATTCGAACTTGTAAAATCTTTCTTAATAATTTTTTATACAATTCGTTGGACCCGATTTTTCACACGACCGTACAAAATTTTAAAAATACCGATCTTGAAAGTACTTTATCATACACTGAAAAATTCTGAAAAAGCAATCATCTGCCTTTTTCAAAGATACATCGATTGTCCAATAGCAAAGTAAATGCGTCAAGCCACAGAGAAAAAAGGACACATGAAGTTTGACTCGGGATACAAAAAAAAAAGTAATTTAGGAAATACATCAAAATGAGATCATTAGACTAGAAATTTCATTGGCAGAGTCAAATCCAATGTGCCAAAAAAATTCCGTATCTGTCATTGATTGTGAAGAAACGTGTCTGACAGTGTGACTTACATTATTCTCCGCGGAAGCGCGATGCCAAACTGCTGCAGTACAAGCCGATCGAATGCGATGTCGAGTGCAGCGAGACTTCGCGATTCCTGTTAGGCAACTATATGCATGTAATAACTTGCGTCGCAGAGAGGTGGATATATGGGTTCAAACGTATAATCGAGGGTGGATACGAGCGCGCGTATATCCAAATCGAATCAATCATTTGTGAGGCATCGATGACGCTGGGTCATCGGAGTCTCGACATCCGTGTACTTATAATTGTACTTATAAGTTATAACTCATTATATTTCCCATTGAATGCCTTCTGAATTTACTGCTTAATGCTCACGGTTGTACGAATTTTTTAAACTAAATTATAAATATCTCCTTGTAAATCTTTAAAACAAGGATTCACCATTATCATAATTCAAGAGCTAATTTAAAAAATTTAAACCATTCTTTCATAGAGTATCATTCGAAGGATCAATTATGCCATCATTAATAGAAATTAAAACGATTTGACTGAATTTTATATAAAAAACATATGAGTGGTAAGCACGCGCGTAGGAAGTAAAACTTCTTATATTGAGTGCGTAATACGTGTAGGGAGAGAAAGAATGACAGGGAGAGGCAATGATGAGAAAAGCGGAAAATTGCAAGAAATTTTTCAATATATGTAAAAAATAAATTGAGTTTTTATTCATAATTATCAAATATTAAATTCTATATATATTCTAATAACATATATTAATCATCAGTCGCCAATGGAAATACTATGCGAAATATTTCCGCATGTAGCTTTCTTACGTGCTCTGTAGCCTCGTTGCTTTTCTGCAGATCATTTTCTTTTTTTTTTTTTTTTTTGCATTACTTGCCAATTACAAGTTACTTGTGAAAGGGCCAGCACTCGTGGATGGATTAGCAATTGTAGACTATTCAGCACTCGTAGAGGGATGGGGAGTCATGGATGAATTAAATTTTATGTTGATTATTTTCATTCATCATTCTTGTCGTTATTTTTATTATTATTTTTATTATTTATGAATGATTGAAATTATTAACCGTCAATCGCTAACGATGGGTCATTCGTGTCTGGGCCAGAATGCAAAATGCAGGGAAAAATGCCTGCACGTCTCCATATTTTGCATGAAATTTGTATTAAATTTTTTTTTTCCGGATAGGAAAAATGAATGGAGGCCCATGAATTTTTTCGGATTTGTTCAAAAGTTTTAAAATTGTGAAATAAGCGAAAAACCCGAACGATCCATCGTTAGCTTTAACGGTTGCTCAAAACATCGTCAGCTGACGAGGGTTAAGAATGATAGGATAAGATAAAATAAAACGTACCTTCAGATAGCCTAGAACTCTGTGGGTTATTTTCACAATTATTAGCCATTTTACACTTTTCGCACTTTCAAGTGTTTTAAATTGTTACTTTCAATATTCATCACATATCACTCATCTCGTATATTTGACAGAATATTTTATAAATATAAAAATAGAAAAAACAAAAATGAGACAAACAGCAACTAGTATTACCATGGTATATCCTATAGTCAAGAAAGTAACGCCAGCGTTAAACGGTAACGCAACCGTTAAACGCGAGAACCTCCGTAAGAAGTTTCACTTTTAAAAAACCAGACGCATAAATGCCTTGGAGTAGTTGTAAAAAAAACTAGGCTATCGTTATATCCATCGATGGTTGGTCATTTTACTTTTCAATACTGAGTAGACATTCTTGTATGCATGTAAGTCGATCCTCAAAAATATCACTTTTTTCGTCGTTTGAAAATTTGTGCACATGTTTCTTCAAATCCCAATGGTCCTTGATTAATCTAGCTTGATCGCAGAAGCTTATAATTAGATGAAATAAAACCCAAAACCTTAATTTCCCAATTATTCCTAAGTCTCGTGTCATGAAGCAAAAATTTCACAACAATAACTAAACATTTATTTCGCCGCATTCACCAAAAAGGTGTATCTTATACATTCCGGGTATGCTCTATTTCAATCAACAAAAAAAAAGTTAATTTTGTCAAAATTTTGGTTGACATACTCGAAAATTTCGAAATCAAGGTAATCAAAATAAAAGCCATCAAAGTCGATGTGACGAAAACGTGTTGTCGAAAAAAATTTTGATGCAAACAAATCAAAACTGCTGGACTTTTGAAAGGTTACGAGAATCAATAAGGATATTGAAGAAAAAATTAATTAAAGTTATCTGCGAGCAATATACATGCGGCCACAACTCATACAATGTCTTACGTTTGTGAAACATGATCTTGATCGGGGACTCGTGCATCCACCGGTGATACCAAAGTAGCTGCAAGTGAAATGATAAGATATTCCGCACGCGTGGCTCACATGACCTCACAGGCGATGCTCATCCCTCTCTCTCTCTCTCTCTCTTTCTCTCTCCTCTGCTTCTCTTCTTTGCGTCTCGCAATTTTATACGTTTGTCGCTTAATTAATACGAAGTGATGCGGATCACATGAGCAGACATAGCTCTGGTAGATGATGATGATGATGATGACGATTTTCCGTTTTGTCGCTTTGGCCTTGATCCCGATAAGATGAACGGAGATCTCGACAATTTTCTTGTGATCGCGTTCAGCAGCTCGAAAATCTTTCTTTTTGAAAGGCACGCGATGATAATTCAACAAAGTTCACAAATCGACTGTGGTCCATTAGTAGTTTCACAGCCGACTGTAATGGTCAAAATTTCAAATGATATGTATCACAAAGCCAAACGATGGGGAGCGTAAGAGAGAGGGAGCAAACACTTCAACATGATTCTATATACGAAATAGTCAATGGGTACTGAGCGATTGACCTCCTCTGAACCTATCGTTGAATTTATAAGCTTGCCGCAGCAAATTAATAATCACGAAAAGGGGGAGCTTCGTGAAGAAGTGTATTCGAGAGAGACGACTTCGTCGTCTATTTTCAATGACGAAATTCATTTGGATGAGGATTTGTAACATTTTTTCTTTAAATTATATAATCACCAGTCTAAATCAAACGTAAATAAACAGCCAAATTTTTTAGTCATGTAAAAAAAAATCAAATACATGAAAGGTAATCGATAAATTATTTATTAGATCAACAAAATCTTCTTAGCAAGTGCGAACGTGCCTTCTCGCCTTCGGCTCACCAGGCAAAGCCAACGGAAAGTTCTAAAAACATCACCTCGCTTGAACAGTCACTTTACACGCACGCCGCATACCATATTTTTTTCGGCACAGGTATTGAAAAGCTACGTTTCGACGCCTGTTATCGATCCGTGAAGTAGTACTTGTCGTGGCTAACTTCGTAGCTGAGACGAAAATTTTTTCATGGCAAGTCTGAGACTCGTGCCCGTACTGCGCATGACAAGTGCCAGGAAAAAATTTTCTACGGCACTTGTCATGCGCAGTACGGTGCATGACTCTCAAAACTGCCATAAAATTTTTTTTTGTGTCAGTTGCGAAGGTAGCCACGAAAAGTGCTACTTTTACGGGTCGATAATAGGCGTCGAAAAGTGGCTTTTCAATGCCTGTGCCGCAAAAAAACTTTTTACGGCACTTGTCATGCGCAGTACGGTGCACAGCTCTCAGAACTGCCATAAAAAATTTTTTTACGGCACAGGCATTGAAAAGCCACTTTTCGACGCCTATTATCGATCCGTAAAGTATATCACTTTTCGTGGCTACCTTTGCAACTGACACACAAAAAAAAAATTTATGGCAGTTCTGAGAGTCGTGCACCGTACTGCCATGAAAAAATTTTCGTGTCAGCTACGAAGTTAGCCACGGCAAGTACTACTTCACGCATCGATAACAGGCGTCGAAACGCAGCTTTTCAATACCTGTGCCGAAAAAAATATGGTATGCGGCGTGCGCGTAAAGTGACTGTTCAAGCGAGGTGATGTTTCTAGAACTCTCCGTTGGCTTTGCCTGGCTCGCCTCCGGCTCGCCTTCGGCTCACCAGGCAAAGCCAACGGCTCGTTCTAAAAACATAACCTCACTCGAAAACAGTCACTTTACGCGCTTGCCGCATAATATACTTATTTGTGTCAGTTGCGAAGGTAGCCACGAAAAGTGCTACTTTACGGATCAATAATAGGCATCGAAAAGTGGCTTTTCAATGCCTGTGCTGTAAAGAAATTGTGTTTTGTGTGACTGATAGATAGATCGAAAATAGAAGCAAAATAACGCAAGCGTCGAGCTCCAATATGAAATATATGAAGGTACAGGGTCTTATACAGCATATATACACATACATGAGCTGAGCCACTCATTTAATTAATCGACCACAACAAGAACGAAAGAATGTCGTTCGGACAAAACAAGATAGCTACGTGAATTAATTTAATACGAGCAATGAACGCGTTGGGACAACAAAAAAGTTTAACTTTTCAAACTCTCGCCTCCGGCGGCTAATCGTTCAGGGCATTTAATTTTGCTGCAAATTTATTTCGGAAACTTTTGCCCAAATTCGGATAGTGGCCAAAATGTCGAAAATGCACTTAGCATTGTTTTTATTTTTGTAAAATTTGTGCGTTTATGGCAAGGCTCAAGTTCTTTGGCAATGTTGACTAGTGTACATTTCACATAGCCGGCATGACTAAATGACCCAATCAATTTTGAAAAGCCGCTCGATCGAGAGATGAATATCAAAGCTAAAACCTTGACATAATGTCTGTATGTACAGTTACTGAATACGTTTGCATGTATCCATAATACGTATCGGAGTATTTATTATACTTTTGATATATTTACCGAGTATCCGATAAGTACACGAGTACACGAATGAACTATTATTAAATTTACTGAAATCGCGTGCACATCGCCAATAATAATGACTACAGTATGTATTAAGGTCACGCTGCAACGTATTGCAATAAATACAGCGCGTGTGATTGAGGAGCGGACGAGCCTTATTATGACATCGATGAATTGTGAATTTTTATGAATGGCGCATTTTAAACAATTTTTTTTTTAATAGAACCATCATGAGCGTGACTGCTGACATAATTTTGAGCTTGAAAGTTCCCTAAATTTAAACTTTACGGCACAACGCTTTTTTAAGCTGAGGGTTTTTTTTTGGTCAGTGGATTTTCAATTATATTCAATTATAATGGTAATTCATTTTCAATTATAATGGTAATTGAAAAGTTTTTATTGATATTAATGAAGAAGTACTATTGTTAAATCTCTCATAAATGTACTAAAAGAAATGCCCAGAAAACTTACGGTAATGAAGATTATGATGTTTTCATTAGGGCAAAGAGAAAGATCCACATAACCTCGTGAATATCTGTACAAACAATTCTCGAAGTTCATTAACATTTTTTTTGGCAAAATTGAAACATCTGGCCGTGCAGAACTGATCGATGCAGGGTCAGTTACTTTTTCCCTAAATGTTAATCGTCTATGCTGAAAGCTTAGCTCTCTCTCGCACTCATTGTCACGGTTGATGCACCACGTTCACTTGTCCTCAATAAAGCTGTCAGCTGCTCAGATTACTATAATTTTAGGCCCACTTTTACTTCCGGGAATACATCCGATCTTTACCTAAAATATTTTGCACATTATTTTGTATCCTCTCTCTCTCTCTCTCTCTCTCTCTCTCTCTTTCGTACGTTGAATCGTATTTGATTCCCTCGTAGTGGATTTGCATCGCACAAAATGTTTTCCGGTAAAAATATTCTTCATGTATCACAGAGCAATGTATAACAAGAGCTTGCAACGTTTTTGCGTACACAATATGATAACAGCACGTATATATGAAACTTTTAATGAAAATCATCGAGCTCCGAGACCACGCGTTCTCTCGAGACTTCGCAATCTCCGAAGTCTCGTTTTTTCACTCTTACCACTTGTACATCATTCAGAGAAGGATATTCTCCCCCAGAAATACATGTAAAGGATGATAAAATCGATGAAAAATTGCTGTATCCGTCGAGAACTCGACCTCACAAAATTCCACTTGGTCACTTTTTTTCAGTTTTCACGTGTCGATACATACATACAAATTATAACATTATTTTCACTCGTTTTATTTTGTTAATAATTCGATCACGAGAGGCTGTTGATATTTTCTTTGCTTGCTCATGGGAACACGTACTGAATTCAATATTACACATTTCATGGTAAATAAAACGATGGTCGTCGCATTATAGTACTCTATTTGCGTTCGTTTTTCTTTCATACGAACGTGGATGATTTTTCGAATTCCTTCAGCACAATTCAATTCGCAAAAGGTGGTCGTAAAAAAAAAATACTATCCATTATCGAGAGCAGCCTGGTTAACAAGATTAGGGGGGGGGGGGGGGGGGGGACCTTTCACAATTTATGTCTTGCAGCCATTGTTGACGATGCAAATGGTTCTGAAAATTAGGCTCGTTGGTAACTAACCCATTTCACGCGGAAAATCACACATACATGTTTTCGTGTGTGTGTGTGCGTACGTTATTTGTCATATAACTGTATATATTCGATTTGTAACCGGAACACTAATGAATCATTCGCCCGCAATGTTTGCTACATACTCGTAGCTATTTGAATCTCGCGGAAATATTAAATTCTCGACTGCGCTGTTGTGTGCTCGAATCTCTATCCCGTTTTGCCCGCGTATATTACGATTTCTACCCTCCACCCTCTTCGGACACCGCCAAACATCCGCCCTCTTGCACTCTCTCTCTCTCTCTCTCTCTCTTTCTCTCTCTCTCTCTTTTCAACCCCACGGATGCCAACTACACGCTCGAATGATCCAATATGCTTAAGTGGATTTCGTCGGACCGTCCTAGAGCCTCTGGGCATCGTGTGGTAATTTGCTAGGCGAAGTTATAAACCTTGTTTTTTTTATTTTTTTTTTTTTCATTATCGTTCTGTTTATTGCATTTTATGCAAGTCTTGAGAATGAAAATAGTGGTTGAAAAAAATAGATTTGATTTCTTTGGTACACGATTAATAAATGTTTCGTAAAATTAAAAAATCAGATAATACTTTTTTTTGAGAAATTTCTATCGGGGTAACAGCTCTATTATGATTTTATGAAATGTTTTCGATAATTTAACAAACACGTTCTTTGAAATAATTTGGTACAGTAATGATATCAAAATTTTGTTGTTCAGGTTAGAAAAATGAATGCCAAATGCTTTATGGAAACTTTAGTGCTGACAAATAACTTATTATCAAACTCCTGAGATAATACATTATTTTTGTCTAATTATACAGAATTTTAGAACTATTTTTTCACGTCTATTTGTATAGGAAATATTCTTATAAAGCTGTATATTTTTTTTTCTACTGAACGATTTTATGCACTAAAGTACACATAATTAAAAGATAGAATGCATTGCCGATCCTAGAATGGGGAAATTGAATTATCAGGGACCATGAAAACGTATTTACGCATTCCATGCGGTTTCGAACGGTCAAAAAGTTGTCCGCACTCTCAAAAAAATTGAAATTTCGTCAAATTGTTCAATTATATGAAAAAGAGTAGCATACATTTTTTCAAAATTTTTGGATCGCATTTTTTTGAGTTTTTAAAAATTTCAAAATTTTCTAAGTACCGTTATATACATCTTGAAAGCATACAATTAAACAGAAAAATGTTTCAGACAAAAAAGTTGCAGTTTTACATAAACTTTGTGAAACTTGTTTTTTTTTTTATTTTTCGAGTTTAAAAAACGACCATTTTCATCAAAAGTATACGAAAATAATTTTTTTCGATCGGTATGTCAGTTTCGATGTATCTCAAAAAATTCCGGAAAATACTCTGAAGTGTGTACACATATTTTTTTTTAGATGGCTCGATTAGTTGTTCCAAAACTATCTTTTGTTCTATAGATAATATTTTCTTTTGTTTTTCCAATAAGCTCCAATAAGCTCCAAAACATTAATATTATTATTGTAGATGTTCTTTTATCTAAAAATTTAAGAGAATCAATTTGGGAGAGTATGATTTTCCATAATAATTGATTTTTCTAAAAAAAACAAAAAAAAATATTATCAATCAAACAAAGCATATAGCTTTGGAACAACTGATCGAGCCATCTAAAAAAAAAATATGTGTCGATTGTACACACTTCAGAGTATTTTCGGGAATTTTTGGAGATTAATCAAAACTGACATACCGACCGAAAAAAATTATTTTCGTATACTTACTTTTGATGAAAATGGTCATTTTTTAAACTCGAAAAATTCAAAAAAAAAAATTTTCACAAAGTTTATGTAAAATTGCAACTTTTTTGACTGAAACATTTTTCTGTTTAATCGTATGCTTTCAAGATATAACGGTACTTAAAAAATTTTGAAATTTTGCAAAACTCAAAAAAATGCGATTTAAAAATTTTGAAAAAATGTATATACGCTACTCTTTTTCATATAATTAAATAATTTGACGAAATTTCAATTTTTTTGAGAGTGGACAACTTTTTGACCGTTCGAAACCGCATGGAATGCCTCATTCACAGTTTGTAAAATCGAAACGTATCGTTTTATTTCTTTTTACTTTGCACTTTCAAATTCATTTTAAATCCATTTTGATTTCAATTAAATCATACGAATTACCAACATAAAATAATTGTTAAGACTGTAATTTTCCATATTGAAAAACTGATCGAACTAATGTTGTTTTATTCGAAGTAAGATTTATTTGAAACGAGTGAATCGCGTTATCTCAGTACAGAGGTGAGTCTCGTAATAGACTGAGGCTAAATCATTTTCCTTCTCAGCCTCGTCAATTATTTTCTCCGCGTGAGTGAAGTGTCGTTGAACGAGAGAGCTCTTATCCGAAGAGCCCTCGAAACGGTATGATAATGACCGAGAGTTTTTGCCTCCATGTCCATAGAGCAGCACGTGCTATACATTACATGTATGAGGTATTTCCATGCCAGCTCAGCCATCCCGTTATTGGAAATTTCTTTCGAGACTCGCTCGGAGTGTCAAAAATGCCAATTAATTGATTTAGATTCTAGATTCCCGACAGATCGTCAGAATAAAGTTTACGAAAAAAATTGGCAAATATTGCGAAGTGCGGCTCCAGCTGTAAATCACTCGTGGATTTTTTATACGATCAATAGAGTTTAGAGTTAGAGTTAGATAATAGAGTTAGAGTTTCTTCCTGCGAAAATTTTTCTGGAGTTTGTACAATCTAAAATGTACAGACGAATAGACGAGAGGTGTGGAGTCTGTATTATCAGAAATTTTCCGACATCTCGGAGCAAAGTCTAGCCTTGGCTCTCAAGAGAAAAAAAAATCTTATCGCTTCATTTGGGCCGCGTACGCCTCGTATGGCTTCTATAGAGGGTCATTGAAAACAAACTGATAAACACACTCAAAACCTATATCCGATTTATTTATTTATTTTTTTCTAGTAAAATGGATTATTTTCGATACGAGATACCGAATTGTATGCAAGAGTATATTATACCGACATTTTCAGTATTTTTCATGGGTTAATTCTGCCCTTGAGAATTTTCAAATTAATCGTTGAAATTTGATACTTGGAACGATTCCTGAAAAAAAATTCTTATAGTTAAATTACTACATGAGTTAGCGTGTACAGTGCATATATATGCACGTATACATATAATAAATATAATAGCAGGCTTTTATCTATAATCTACCAAGACCAGATAGTGTCACCGTTAACCTTTTTGTACGTAGTCGTGTTAGGGAAGAAAAAAAAACGCAATAGAGAAGAAGGAGAGTTGAGTCAAGTTCTATCGAGGACTCCAACGCTTCTTCGGTCGAATCTCTGTCGTAAAACAGCTTTTTCTCGATGAAATTCTAAATGGCCTCTGCGAGAGATCACTCGATAATATCTTTATAGTATACTATATCCCCTCTCGCGCCTTGGATCGTTCGTTCCACTCTACCGGAAGTACCGCACAACGTCATTGTAGTTAAGGAATGACGAGATGCGGGAGGCGAGCGAGTATATCCGCGAAAGGCGAACAGAACGATAATCAAGCCCGGGTTTAACATCGAGTTATCGCGAATTATCGCGAGTTATGGGACATGTTGAGAGTGCAAAAGAGGAGGAGAGGGGGGGGGGGGAGTGGATCGTGAGCAGCTCAAGTACCTAAGATACCGGCACAGCCCCCTCGGCTCTCTCCCACTATACCTCGACGACAATCTCGTTATTCGATTATCAGATTTACTTTACGATCGTGTGTATGCATAACACTCGCTACGTAAAGATTGATGCTGGCAGTAGAGCACGGACTACCGCGTGGACCAAGTGGAAGATGACTCCCCCCTCACAGTGCCGCTGCGCTTGCATATATGTCAAATATCTCATTTAAATATATTTTAGGCATCTGAACTATATCTTTCCATTTACGATAGCTATGTAAAGACGTATTCGTTGGTCAGAAATGATACGTGAAATTTACACACATATTGCTTTCCTCATAATTTTCGTAGACCGAGGAAAAATTCCGCTATGAGCAATTGCGCAATTTTGACTTTCTTGTAGAGAAAGCTTTGTCCCTTTTGGAAAATTATGGGAAAACAATGTGCCTGTTTTAATCTGCTTTCTTCTCGTGTTCGGCTGGATGAAATCGATTTTTTGGATGATCTATGGAGATGGCGGAATTGCAGCGATTATTCGAAAGTTTTCAAATTTCATAAAACCTAAACCACTCGTCTATTCATTCTGGAAAAGCTGAATAATTGAGATTCTTATGCATTAGGATAGTTGCGCAGAAAATATTACGTTCAAGCTGGCACTTTATAGGAATTATACCGATAAAAAATTTGTATTTCAAAGTATTCAAAAATTCATAAAATTTCGAAACGTTTCATTGATTCCCTATAGATTCAATCTTATACTTTGTTCAAGTTTTGTGCCAAATTTTAGCACGATATTTGAAAAACTGCTCACGTCACAGCAATTATAGATTTTTTTTTAATATTCATACACGTTTATATATTGTTTTAACTGAAAATCCCAACGATCAATGGAATCTCTACTGGATTAAGGATGTATGAGAACTAGCTTCACGATCATATAAAAATCTGAATTTTTTATGTGGTGTAGCAGAAGTTTATAGGATAAAACCTGAAAAATTTCAAAGTGGGTCAACGACTCTTTACGCGAGTAATTGATTCGTGAAATCAAGATATTTATCCCACGCCATATACGAATTCTGGGCTGACGCAACTTTGAAACAGAAATTCGTATCTTTCACGGTCAGATACGATCAATATTGAAACTGTTGAATGTTCACAAAACTATCACGATTACATACGTTCCATAAAAAATGGCGGTTGACGAACCTTTTGACATTCAATTATCGATTTTAAGGAAATTTTTCGCGTGGGTCGGATAATGAGCGGTCCGACTCTCTCTTGTTTCATGCGTGCCCCTTGCTCACCGCACTCACCCGCGCCCATGCACGTTTTTGCTTATTCCCCGCCACCTTGTGCTCATACATCCTTAAGGATGTATCGGTCGTAACTTCCCAACCAAAAGTGACTTTCGTCGACAATATTGCATTCTTTATGATAAGATTAAAATGGGAAAAAATTCAACCACAATAAAGACGATAAGAAGATTAATTTTGAATAATAATAATGCCGAAAAGTTATCAATAAATTGTTTAAACAAAACATTGTTGAACAAATTTTTAGGGAAAGTTTTTTTTTGACACGTGAAATGAATTCGTTGATTTTTCTGACTACACGTGAATTTTTTAAAAAATTTCTTATCATTTTGAAATTTGGGTTTTTAAAAATTTTTTAATTTTGAAAAATGAAGGAAAAATCGTGAATTTTGGATATGTTTTCATAAAAACTTCATATATTACAATTAAGAAGTTTCCAGGGCATTGAACGAACAGTTTCGTAAATGAAACCTTTACAAATTTCTGAAAACCGAAATTTCAAAATGATAAGAAAATTAAAAAAAAATTCATGTGTAGTCAGAAAAATCAACGAATACATTTCACATGACAAAAAAAACATTCCCTAAAAATTTGTTAAACAATGTTTTGTTTAAACAATTTATTGATAACTTTTTGGCATTATTATTATTCAAAAGTTATACTCTTATCGTCTTTATTGTGGTTAAATTTTTTCCGATTTTTATCTTATCGTGAAGTATGCAATATTGTCAACGAAAGTCACTTTTGGTTGGGAAGGTACGTCCGATACATCCTTAAGATACCACAGGGAACATATTTGTAATATGTATTTAACCCCCCAAAAAACACCATAAATGGTGTACAAAAAGTTGAGACAAGTACATTTCCTTGCATCGTTTTATTTTTCCTTATAAAAATATGTCAAACATAAATAGTTGTAAAATAAATCCTCACAAAAAGTTCTCAAATAAATTCAAATCATCCAACATTTTTATTGGCCAAGTACATCCAGCATTTTTATTGTTTAAATTGTTTATTAACCATTTATAAGTAGGTCACAACGCCCGAAAACGTCTTGAAACGGGACTTAGGGACTTAATAATCTAAAATTGTATTGTTTGAAAAATTTTTATTGAAAAAAAATTCGGATTGAAAAAAAAAATTCGAACGAAGTACTTGGCGAATTCGTAACAGGTAGTCCGTACAGTCATTTTACATAACTCGCCAAGTACTTCGTTCGAATTTTTTTTTTAAATCCGAATTTTTTTTCAATAAAAATTTTTCAAACAATACAATTTTAGATTAAGTCCCTAAGTCCCGTTTCAAGACGTTTTCGGGCGTTGTGACTTACTTATAAATGGTTAATAAACAATGTAAACAATAAAAATGCTGGATGTACTTGGCAACTGTGAGTTGGATGATTTGAATTTATTTGAGAACTTTTTGTGAGGTTTATTATACAACTATTTATGTTTGTCATATTTTTGTAAGAAAATATTTGAGAAATTTTCGCGTTTAACATCTTTTTGTAAGGATAAACAAAACGGCGCAAGGAAATGTACTTGTCTCAACTTTTTGTACATCATTTATGGTGTTTTTTGGGGGGATTTGGCTTCTTTTTGCAAAGCTTCAAATGGTGACTGCTATGCTCAGGCTATCTATGTATGCAGTTTACTGATGATTCCGAAGTCAATGCCAAACATCCTTTTATTATATTCTCTGAAAATCGAAAAATGAAGCTCCATATCCTATTATTTGTAATTTACCGATTATTTTTCAAAAATTCAAAATGTCATAAAAACTCAATAGCCGCATTGTAAAAAAAATCATCGACACGCTCCATCTCCTACTACTGAACGGATGATTTTTCAACGATGATTTTTCCTTCGATGCGAGTTTACGGCTCGCCCGACTTTTCGAAGAAAGATCTTGTCTCGGATATTCCATTCTCGTTGTTAATTTTGTGAATGTTCGCGTTTCATTATCCGGAATGCGGATAATATTTTTCTTTGATTCCGGTGTTATTCTCGACGACGAATCGCAAATATCATTCGTGCAGGATAATTTTCATTCAGCTCAGGTGAATCTTAGGTTCCTTGGATTTTTTCGATCGTCTTGAGAACGAATGAGAATGAGTTCCATCGATCTCTATGATCTCCGCTGTACTGGAATTTTTCGATTTTTCGAAACCGTGTTGTCGTTAATTGCGCAAAGGACAATGGAATCTTGAATCGACGCATCATTGCCATTTGAATTGACACTTTGCGATCTTAATTCTGTATTAATGTATTAATTTTACGGATTCTCTTTTTTGAAAAAAAAAAAATGCAGAACATGGAAAAAGACAATATTAATTTGACGTTTTTTTACAAAAAAAATGCTGAATGAAAAAAAAACAATTCTCTTCCATTAATATACTCTAAATACTAATTTAATAGCTATTCAATCAGTATTTCGTATTAATTTGACGATATTTTCTTTTACAAAAAAAATGCTAAATCGGGGGAAAAAAATATTACTTTGACGATTTTTCGTTTTTGACAAAAAAATGCTGTATCGTTGAAAATAGAGAATTTTTTTTTTCCCATTCAGCATTTTTTTTGTCAAAAAAACGTCAAATTAATATTGTGGCTTTTTCCATGTTCAGCATTTTTTTTTTCAAAAAAGAAAAACCGTCAAATTAATACATTAATACAGAATTGAGATCACAAAGTGTCAATTCAAATGGCAATGATGCGTCGATTCAAGATTCCATTGTCCTTTGCACAATTAACGACCCAACGGTTTCGAAAGATCGAAAAATTCCAGTACAGCGGAGATCATAGAGATCGATGGAACTCCTTTTCATAGGGAATTAACAGATGAAACCAGATGAAACGTAGGAAAAGATGCTCGTCACTAAAACGTCAAACAATTCTCTTCCATTAATATACTCTAAATACTAATTTAATAGCTATTCAATCTGTATTTCGTATTTTAATTTGACGATATTTTCTTTTAACAAAAAAAATGCTAAATCGGGGGAAAAAAATGCTAAATCGGGGGAAAAAAATATTACCTTGACGATTTTTCGTTTTTGACAAAAAAATGTTGTATCGTTGAAAAAAAACATTCTCTTTTATTAATATACTCTCAAAACTAATTTAATAGCTATTTAATCAGTATTTCGTATTAATTTGATGATATTTTTTTTGACAAAAAAATGATCAATCGTGGAAAAAAACAATATTATTTTGACGATTTTTCATTTTTGACAAAAAAAAAAATACTGTACCGTAGAAAAAACACATTCTCTTTTTATTATATATTAATATACTTGAAACACTATTTAATATCGATTTAATCAGTATTTATTTATTTCGACACTATCATAACCTCTTTAGCGGGGAACGAAACCACTATGAAAGCGCACATACACTACCGTTCATAAGTATGGAAACACTCGCCCCAGATCCGAGCCACACAAGAAGTTGTATCGCTCTTTGAAAAATGATGATATCTCAATTTCCCAAGCGGCGTTCTAAAGAGGACATATTTAGCTTCATTTACCTTTTTTGGAAAAATTTTTGCGATTTTTTTTGAGCCCGGTACGCACTTTGAAAGATGGTCATTTTTTGGCTTTTTTTGTAGGGTAGAAATTTTCCCGCATATCTCGTAAAAAAAAATTTTCAACTTTTTTTCCGTGAAAAACTTGAAGCGGGGAGTACAAACTTCAATCTCATTTTTTGGAAAATTTTTTACGATTTTTTTTCGCAAAGATATTTAACTTTTTGCAAAAAACGACCATATTTATAAGGGGTAGTCTCACTCTGAAACTACTGGGTTTTCGAAAAATTACTAAGAGGGTAAAAGTTGGATGTATCACATTTTTTTCAGAATTAAAAAAACATATTCGAAAAAAAAATTTTTTTTCAAAAATTAAAAACATTTTTTTTTTTTAATTTTTTCTTAAATCAACGAAATATTTTTTTTATCGTGAAAAATCGGGTCTCTTACCTCATCGACACGGCTTTTTCATCGAAAAAGCCACCTTTCGCTGCGATTACAGCTTTGACGAGACGTGGCATCCGCTCGATCAATTTGTCCATTTGACCCTGCTCCAAACTGGCCCAAGGTGGCTTTTTCGATGAAAAAGCCGTGTAGATGAGGTAAGAGACCCGATTTTTCACGATCAAAAAAATATTTCGTTGATTTAAGAAAAAATTTTGGAAAATTTTTTTTTTTATTTTTGAATTTTTTTTTTTCGAATTTATTTTTTTAATTCTGAAAAAAATGTGATACATCCAAAATGATTGTATGCAACTTTTTACCCTCTTAGTAATTTTACGAAAACCCAGTAGTTTCAGAGTGAGACTACCCCTTATAAATATGGTCGTTTTTTGCAAAAAGTTGAATATCTTTGCGAAAAAAATCGTAAAAATTTTTCCAAAAAATGAGATTGAAGGTTGTACTCCCCGCTTCAAGTTTTTCACGGAAAAAAAGTTGAAAATTTTTTTTTACAAAATATGCGGGAAAATTTCCACCCTCCAAAAAAAGCCAAAAAATGACCATCTTTCAAAGTGCGTACCGGGCTCAAAAAAAATCGCAAAAATTTTTCCAAAAAAGGTAAATGAAGCTAAATATGTCCTTTTTAGAACGCCGCTTGGGAAATTGAGATGTCTTCATTTTTCAAAGAGCGATACAACTTCTTGTGTGGCTCGGATCTGGGGCGAGTGTTTCCATACTTATGAACGGTAGTGTATAAGTATACAATTGTTTTTTTTTCACCATTTCTGTCCCAAGAAGAGAAAACGGATTCTCTAATCCTCTAATAACACATTGAACGATCTAACTACATTGAACGATATCAATATTTATATTTATATGCATATTTTTTCAGTATACACCGATATTTCACGGCATGTTAGCTTTTCGTCTGGTGAGAGCTGACAGGCCGTGGTTACACGGGAGCGAATACGTCTAGTGCGGCTAGGTTCACGGTGACGAAAAACCAGCGGTGCGAAAAACTGGTGTGCGAAAAACAGGTGATGTGCGAAAAACTTGAGGAGCGATATGTGATGATCGTTGTACATCGAAATTAAAAAATAAAATGCGATATCTCCCTTATTTCAATAGCTACAGCATTCGTTTGGGTACCAATCGAGAGAGAAAAAAAAATAAAAAATATTTGTATTAATATCATTGCTGAAGTCTGCATAATTCATTAATAATAGGAAAAATAAGTTTCGTTATATAGATATACTCTCGTGTATAAGCTCGATGTGTGGCGTATAAGAGGCTGTAGTACCTCTCGACATGTCGGTATAGGAGGAAATATACTTGTCTCGAGGCTCTACCGCGCCTCTTAATTGAGCTTTGTTTTTTTTCTTAGCGATGGAATGGTAAAGCTTTGTTTGTACAGATACCAACTGAATGCAGACTCAACCCGACCCACGTAATTCTGCTCATAAAAGACACACACATAATTAACTGAACACAGAAAAATTCTACACATTGCACTGTAAAACAAAAAAAAATCCCATGAACCGACATGACCCAGACAAACTCAGCCTATAATTAAATTGGTGCAGAAAAACCCAATGCGCCATCGGCTTGCTCCAATTAAACTGGACATATTGCCAATTCAACATGGAAAAACTTGATGCATCACCAATTCGACATGCAAAAACTGCCAGGGCATGACAACACAGAAAAATTCTCCCTTGGCGTAACTCGCCACAGCGAAACTTTCGTGGCACAGCTCGGCCCGCTCCAACTCTACACAGTCTAACGGACTATGGTTGCGTCTGTTGAGAGTTGAAGCGGACCAAGTTACGCCGCATGAGAGTTTTCGCTGTGTGAAACTGTACCATGGGAGAGTATATCTCCATCGAGATAGCCCATAGGAGATTTTTTGTCCGTTGAGTTGGTGATGCGTCGAATTTTTCTATTCCAAATTGGTGGTGCGTTGTGTTTTATTGTAGCAAGTTGATGGCGCAACGAGTTTCTTTTTATCAAGTTAGATATGGGCCAAATTTATTGGGTCAAATCCCTATATGGGGAAATGTTTTTGTGACGGCTTAGCGATGTAACTAATTTTTCTGTGTTTAGTTGATGACGCATACTATTTTTCTGTCTAGAATTGCGTGAGCTTCTCTGGTTTGCATTCAGATGAAATCTGTGATAATAAGGCAGTGCAGCTGGGACTTTGTATGATGTCAAATAGAATACTCGGAGTTGATGGCGTAGATCATGTGCGGATTAAAAATCGTTAGAAGAGCTCCGGCTTATCGATAACAAGCAATGCTCACGGAACCTTTTAAAGTCCTGATGATCCTGTCGAAGGTCGAATCATCTTACACCTATCCTAATGAGTCTTGTCAAGTATTAGCCTAGTAATACATCTCTCCTCCGGGTTCAGGTTGCTTGATCTCACATACGATCACAAAAAAAGCTGAGTCATATACTCTAAACATTTTTTAATAACTATTCAATCAGTATTTAATTCGAAATACACTAATAACATAATCTCTTGATCGGCGATTAATTTGACGATTTTTATTTATTGAGAAAAAAATGCTGAATCGTGGAAAAAAAACAATATTCATTTGATGATTTTTCGTTTTTGACAAAAAATGCTGAATCTTGAGGAAAAAAAACACAAATCTTTTTCATTAATATACTCTAAACTTTATTCAATAGCTATTTAATCAGTGTGTATTTAGAAATACACCAACATAACCTCTTAATTGGCGAGTCATATCACTACGAGAGCGCACATATAAGTATATAATCGTTTTTTTTTCACCGTTTCTGTCCCAAAATGAGAAAATCATATACCCTAACACTGTTCGTTTTTTTTTTCCAATATATTTTTATTGTAAAGTATGTAAATAAACTGCGTAATATATACACATTCGTGTCACGATCACAAGATTCACATTAAGTAGAGTTACAAGATCAGATACGCGGCTGTTTATAAGTGAGGATAAAAAAAAATATATATTTTTATCACCAAAATATAAAACATATTCGCACTTTCACTTAACAAAAATTAATATCTCTTTTCTCACGTGATAAATTATCTGATATGCCAGTTATCCGTCATAATTTATTTTAGCCATATGATGGACCTGATCGGCAGTGTATACATATACGTGAAAAAAAACGCATTCACTTTTATTAATATACTTTAAACACTATTTAATATTTATTCAATCTTGATTTAATCAGTATTTATTTCGACACTCTAACATAACCTCTTTATCGGGGAGCGATACCACAAGGAAAGCGCAGTAAGCGCACAATAACGTAAAAACTGGTATATATATATTACGTGATTTACGCCTTTCAGCCTGCTATCACAGATGAGAACAGCTGAATGGTTAGATTCACGGTGGTGCGAAAAATTAGCGGAGCGAAAAATTTGCGGAGCGAAAAAATGATGATCGTTGTACGTCGAAAATAAAAAATAAAATGCGATATCTCCCATATGTCAATAGCTACAGCATTCATTTGGGTACCAATCGAAAGAGAAAGAAAAATAAAAAATATTCGTATTAATATAATTGCCGAAGTCTGTATAATTAATTGATAATTAGGAAAATAAGTTTCGTTATATAGATATACTCGCGTGTATAAGCGAGATGTGTGGCGTATAAGAGGCTGTAGTACCTCTCGACATGTCGGTATAGGAGGAAATGTACTTGTCTCGAGGCTCTACCGCGCCTCTTAATAAGAGGCTGTAGTACCTCTCGACATGTCGGTATAGGAGGAAATGTACTTGTCTCGAGGCTCTACCGCGCCTCTTAATTTAAATTCCAGCATCTAATGATTTGTTACCCTGAGGAAACACCGGATCTAATTCGTGATACTGTATAAGAAATTTTTACGTTATCTTCTTACACTGAGCCTTTTACATCAAGGATATGTATATAGCACATATTGTCCCGATAGTTTGGTAAAAAAATGACGTTATATATCCTGTTCCTGTAAGTCTACACCACAACGGTGTAACCCAAGCAGTCTAACCGGGCATGCGCATACATACGCGTCTGTTTGGCACAGGAAGACCTCACCTGACGTGAGGATGGGGAGGTCCGGGCTCCTTGGTATACCCCATAATATTGCACATAGACTTTACCTGCTCGTATCCTCGTTCTACGGCGATCTCAAATTACACGTGGTTCGCCGGATTTTCAAGTTGGTCGCATACCCCTATGGCTCATATATTTTCTATATATATATATATATATATATAGATGTATTTATTTTTTGTATATATAATACATATCGTGTACACGGGCCACTCGATCCGCGAAACGAAATTCGATGTTAAGTACCCGAAGAAATTCGATTATATATTCCCCACACATGCCCGGATGAACGTCCTTCTAGCTTCGAGTAGTCCGTTCCAAAGGAATATCCTTTTTCGAGGAACAAAAAAGAGCCACATGAAAATGAAATTAAACGAAGCTGGCTTGACGCTTTAAAAAAGGAAAAATTTTTCGAATTATTTCCCGCACAATAATGATGATATAAAAATGAGAAAATATTCGCCTTTGTATATATCGGTACGTGAGTCGAAAAGTATGACACCTCAGATTAATGCCCGAAACTATGACACCTCCATTTAAATTTAACCGTAGGTGTCATAGTTTCGGGCATTAATCTGAGGTGTCATACTTTTCGACTCACGTACCGAAATAGTTCGGGGCGTGAACTAATTAGTTAATCAAGACGTATTGGAAATGAGAAGATAAATAATATAAAAACGCAGTGAATTAACTTTACTTTGCTTCTTTTATTTAAATACACGAGGAAGGATCGTGTATAGTCTTTGGATATCTTGGAGAGACTGAAGGCTGGTCACAAAGACCCTAATGAATATCGTCACCAAAGAGTAAAGAACTCTATGTTCTTTTTTCCTATATCAAATCACTGTTCATGTTTACATTTCCTCTCCGGCACTCTCCACGTCGATTCGTTTTTGTACCATGGTATTGAGTGAAAATAATTCTTAGCAGTGGAGACGCAATAATCCAACAAGACGTACGATATATAGGCTGTAATTAGCAGAGAAAAATTCATTTGATGAAAGAGAAATTGAGTATAAGCCGATGGCCTGATTAATGATTCATGGAAATTTGAGATTCAATCAGGTTTTTTCTACCTTATTATTTTTCCTCTACCTTAACAAATGTTTTTTCAACAACCTAAGCAGAAATTTGGTCCTACAAGAGTGCGGCCCATATCAGGCTTGTCCTATCAGCCAAATCCAACCCTGACCAGGCTACGTATCATCAGGTCCAACTTGTGCCATCATTGCGTAATTTTTTTTTCAGTTGTGTTTGGGCTCAGGTTTGGGTCAGGTTTCAATTGGAATTGGGATTTTTTTTCCCCTCCTGCCGGTTCATTTTTTGTACAGACGATCGATAAAGTCGATCAGCACCCTGATCTAATAGTTTCCAGGTCAAAATAATGAATATTCTTCAAACATAATTGAAATTTAACAAATGAATCACCGGAAAAAAAACTCGAGCTAATACAATAGATATACTTCGTTTTATATTGTATATCATATAATATGCGATACATTATTTCTGTAAGCCATACATTATACCTCGGTCATCAGTAAATTTGATAATTAACTCTACGTTTGAGTGCATATGTTCCTGAAAGAAGAGATCGCGTGGCAGCGATATGACACCGGGTACCATATATAGACGAATCACCCCCGAGTCTTGTGTCAGATCGCTCGGAACTGATGGATAACGGCTCTTATGAATTTATTAGAGCAAACTGACTAGCACGTATATCGCTTCAAGTGAAAATTTCATACCGTTCATGATTTGCATTGTCAACGAAGACTGTTTTACGGTCATATATGGAACCTCGATTCTATCAAGAGGCTTCGTAAAATTTTCAAAAGTGGATTCGCAAAAACAACAGAATCAAGGATGGATGGATCGAGATTGACGGAATAGAGGATTTTATGATACTCGCAATATCGATCAATGAAAATACTCGTCACTGCATGCCGTTATAGATCAGCATAAATGTTCGAATACTTCGGCGCGGGGAGCGTGGTGAGCGGGAGGCACGGATGAAATAATAAGAGAGAGTCGGACCGCTCATGGCCTGGGTAGAGATCTGGTCAGGCTTACCTGTACGTGATCAGGCCCTGATCAGGCATGTTCTGGAATGGCCATAATCAGTCAGCCCTGAAATGACTCTGTACATGCGTGCTCTGAAATAGCCATAATCAGGCAGCCCTGAAATGGTCCTGATCAGGCGTGCTCTGAAATGGCCTTGAACAGGCAGCCCTAAAATGGTCCTGATCAGGCATGTTCTTATTAGCCCTGTTGCATGTCATACATCTCGGGCCGGTGCACGCGACAAATTCCTGAAAATCGATGATTGAGAATTATCCGAACGATCAGAATAATCGTGATAGTTTTTGAACACTTCATGCTTTTGTTATTGATCGTATCTAATCGCGAAAGATTTATATTTCTGTTTCAAAGTTTCGACAACCCGCAATTCGGAAATGGCGTGGGCTAAATATCTTAATTTCACAAATTAATTACTTGAGTAAGCAGTCGTTGATCTGCTTTGAAATTATGCAGGTGATATCTTATATACTTATGCTAAAGCATGTAAAAAAAAATCATGTTTTCGTCTCATCAGGAGGTGTATGCACGTACTATCTTGACGTACGAGTGTGTGAACTTGACCCGAAAAATATGTTCCATAAGGCGATATTTTTTTTTTTTTTCGCTCGTTGCAAATTCTATTCGCGTAAATAGCAAAGCGAGAAAACAACGGTCGGTTAATCTGCTTGACGAAGGACATTCCCAAAATATACACTTGATGCGTATAGGTCTCTGGGGAATAATATTAAAGAGGGTGTCGCGTTGGCGTCGAGCCGCGAAATTGCGAATATTTGCGCAATATTTGTCGTTAATCATTTGGAGCTGTCACGTACTCGTCGAGAAAGCACATAAGCATGACACGATACGTAATGACAAAATTACACTCGAAAATTAACGCTGAACAGTTGCATGTGAATTTTCAATAGTCTATGAATACAGAATAAACGATATTATAACTTATATATTTTGCGTTAAAATATGTTCTGCTGTACTGTCGAAAAAAATGTTTCGTTTTAATTATTCGTAAAAGTATTGTTTTTTTTTCATACTAAGTTGACTCGATTTTCGTGACGTGATTTTCGAAAAATTAGGGTCATCGAGGTTAGACGTCTGGACTGAAACGGTCTACTCAACCTTAGATTGTTTCTTCAAATTTCTGATGACCCATATTTTTTTTCAGGCAACATTCGTACTGTGTATAAAGGGCACAAGGCTGTTTTTATTTTCTTAACGTTGCATTTACTTGAATGGGCTATGAAACTTCAGAAATTGCAAGAACAACTCATCTTTCGTAATAAATGTGAATCGTTCACCTGACAGAAGTGGTGCTTATTCCCCATAAGATTTTGTTATCAATATTTGAAATTTACTTTTTTTCAGTCAAATATAAAAAAAAATGAATTAAATTTCATGTTCCGACTTATTTTCTTCAATTGAAATGTAAAATAAACGAGTTTTGGAGTCGTCGAAGTTTTTGTACGTGATACATATTTAAATATGCACTTTGGGCACATGTCACACGCAAAAATTTTCCATGTAAGCGAAAAACTGTCGGAAATGTGGGAAAGTGCTTCGAGATCGACTTTACTACGTATATGCTGGAACGTTGATACAAATTTGAAGCGTCGCGACGTCTCCGGTATAGTGCACACTCTCTTCGCGCGTGTGTGTAGGTGCACTTTCGGTGGATTATATATTCAGAGACATGGGCTGAGACAGAATGACTATGCAGTCAAAAAGAACGTGAAAAATGAGAAGTACACGACGAGACAGGAGATGAAATGCAAAGAGTCAACGTGTATACGTGTAATATAAACGCGGAGCTCTTTCAATTCCGCAAACGAGTACATAAGTTGGACCAATGAATTTCTTTATTTCTCATCGGAGCACGTTTATCATATATCACACGATTAAATCATTAGTCACATTTTCCATTATTTAAAAAAGTTTTGTTTTTTTTTTTATCTACAACTTAATAACATGCTATATCGAAAGCCTTGAACTTTCTGCAATTGCTGATTTTCAAACGAAAATTTATTAAATCATTTACTTTTATAATTCTTACTTAAAAAAAAAAATACCGAAATCTCAATTATATGATAAATATTATTCATATTTATAAATTTCTTCGAAGAATATATCGACTTTAATGTTAACTAGCTCTGCTATTAGCTAGAGCTATCGAGTTAGCTCTCATGACGAGTTTATCGTGCGATTTGAAGTATTCAATGTATTTGAAGCGAGGATTCGTGGCGTGCAATGATTCACGCAGTGACTGTAGTCCTCGGTATTCCAAGCTTTCTGTTTCTATACAAGTTGTTTCACTTATGTCTACAACGAGCATGTGCGTATACGTTCACAATCAGAATGAAAACATATTTTCCGCGGAATATTTATTATCCTCATCGAAGCGATGATGTGTAATTCTGACTCAGCTCGCTTCGTCCAAGTATACGTGATCGTTTCTTCAAATCATCTACCCGCCTTTACCGTGCATCTGTGCATGACTGTTCGTATATTATACAAATCGTCATCTGACCCATTAATTGTATCGAATGCGTAAAAACTGTCGAATTTCATAAATTATAATTTTTCATTTCTCCAATCATAGAATATTTACAAGCAAAACGAAAAAATAGAGCACACTGATGAAAAAAATAGACAATACGAAAAATTAACAAAATACGTAAAAAAAAATGAACGAATAAAATAGCAAAAAAAATTAATGAATTAGAAAACATTTGCAAGATCTGCCCGTATATTTTTGTGATTAACTTACCCTTATGAATTATTGCTTTTCTTGGTTAGTAAAATTTTGATTGAATGTACAAACATGCTGATGAGCCCATACGAAAAAAAAGTTAAAAAAAAATATATATTGGCTGACCCATAATGACTATTGAACATGAATACTTACGGTTGAGTTGAATTATTAATTCTTGCTAGTATATAGAGCAATGGTAACTCTTGATATGGTTTTTACATCAATTAATTTTGATTTAACTTCAATATAGTGCCAGGTTATACTGTGAACAGTACCACCTATTTCATTCGTTTTTATTCCACATGTTTATTTGTAGACATTGATGTATACTATCATCTTGCTAAAAGCAATATTAATGATGTCTTAGTATTTATCAGAAATGTTTATATGTTCAACTTTGATACTAGCGCCATCAGACAGAAAAATGTATTGCCAATTTAATCGTTCGTGTAGCAAAATTTTTCTCCAGAACTATATATTGGATTTATCGTTAATAGTTCTAGTTCAATAGCATTTCACCGATAGTTTATGACAGTGGTCGTTGAAAAACTTTTAGCAGAGAGACTCGATAATTTATTTCAATAATTTTTCCAATGCTACTCGGAATAATTTTTTTTTTTTTTTCAATAATTCTTGATACTCCTATTCGTTCTGTAAGAAAAGAGTACATCAATGACGATAATATATACGACAATTTACATTATTGAGACTAAATTAGAGATGCCCCGATGTAACAGCTGTACGTCTGTTTACCTCTGGCAGAATTAAGAGAGACACGTCATACACATGCGGCTGTATAACTATTCGGTGCCAGTTCGATCAGTTTGCCATCTTCGCGAGGAGCTGAAGAATCGTTACGTGGCTATACGATTTCGCTTTAATATATTCATCGGTTACGTATATAACAGTCACAGACACCCGAGGCTGAACAAATTTCGTGAAAGTTTTTTCAATGTACGAACTCGATTGAGGATATATATCATGATTGCGAATGAAAATTATTATTCGCCGCCTCCCGTCAAGTAAGCATAGAGAACCAACACGAGATTGAATAACAAGCGTGAAACTCTTGTGATCGAGCGGGGAGTTATACCGTTAAATTTTCCATCAGCTCGTTTCAACGTACGCTTATAAGCCATGCATGGAGGTATGCCGTGTCAATTCGAACAAATCTGCCGTTGTTTGACGCGTGAAACAAAAATCGTATTCCTTGATGCATAGAAAAGTTAGACTTTTGCAAATCAATTACGAAATTTGTATATCCGTTTCAATTCACGGATAAATTAGTCCAACATAATTATTTCATGCGCGAGTATCACGATTCTCGCAAGCTTCGAATATAGCTGGTAAAGTTACTAGAATTAAGGTCTAACCGATACGTTTAGATTATTTTTAAAAAGTGTGAAATTATTCCTCACTTACCCAATTATAAAAAAAAAGCTTCGACCAAATAATCACTAAAGGGATCACGTTTTGAGAAATACTTTACATAATTATTTCATGCGCGAGTACCACGATTCTCGCAAGCTTTGAATATTAGCTGGAAAAGTTACTACTAGAATTAAGGTTTAACCGATACATTTAGATTATTAAAAAAAAAAATGCGAAATTATTGAAAACAGCTTCGACCAAATGATCACTAAAGGGATCACGTTTTGAGAAACAATTTATGTATCTTTTTGAGTTTTCGGGGAAAATGGCTACCAAAAAACGTGAACGGCGAAAAATAATACTGTTGGAATACTGGGCTGTTGAAAGGAAATGAAATAAATTTTACTTTTTTAGCATTTTTACGGTGAAATAAAAAATCTGGTTCACCAAAATGACTGTTACGTTGCTTCCTGAAAGAATTTGTGACTCCGCTTTGTGGTCACTCTGTTCGTAATCGTTCGAGCATTAAAATGACTCAACGTGAGTTGAGTAACGATATTTTATTTTGATTTTTTTTTTTTTTTTTTTTCTTACAAATTCGCAATACCGCACGTGCTAAGTTTCTAGGCCAATCGAAAGTGTCTCGCTGGCTAAAAGTAAAATCGGATATTCGTCGAAATTTTGCAAACGACATGTCAAAATGGAAAAAAAAAAATCGTCAATATTCTCTTTTCATCGCTCCAATGATTTATTTATATCCTGCATATACATATGTATAGTCGTATTTAATTTCGAGCATAACTTTCCTTAATGTTACACGATTTTTTTCATTCTAATAAATATGTATTGTGATTGAGGATGGAGGTCTCACCCTGTGATTTTATTTTGTATTTCCTCGAATGTTGATATTGGAAAAAAAAAAAAAAAGATTCATTGATATATCTACGATCACAATGATTTTTCGACATTTTCGACTTCCGGTTAACCGGAAACCGGAAGCTGCCTGTCGCGGTCTCGAGCAGGTGTCAGCGTTCTCCGCGAACAGTAGCGGCAGAAGGAAATCAGAGGCCGAAGCCCGGCAGATCGTGTGCGATATACGGCATCGTCATCCGATGTCGAAGGTGCCTTGGCTTCTCGTTCTCAAAGTATCTGCTCTCCTGCCCGTATGGTGTCACAGTCTCGTGGTGACGGTCCGACCGAGTGGACGCCCATCTCTTCACGTGCCATGTGAAAATATATAATCAATAAATATATTGCATAAAAGAGCATATCGGTTTTTTTTTTTTCCAACGATTATACTCTGTGGCGTCCGAGTGGTGCAAGCCAGCGATTTTCAGACGAGCTTTTGACATTACACGATTGTTATCGAATTACTAGTGATTTTCATACAGTGAGTTGATTTATTTCCAATGGTTTGCGCTATTGTTTCGTTAAAAAAAAAAAAAAAAACATTATCAATAAATCGAATATTAATCCGCTCTCGATTAAAAGTGTGATCAGCAACAGGCCTATGTGGAATTTCGATTAATTTAAGATTTACATATTTTCAGCATATCATTACATTTCGATCGATTAAAAAAAATTATAGTGGCGTGATAATTTATGCAAATAAGTTAAAATTCGATGATTTTGCGATCGATTAAGAAGCGTTTCTTATCATTCTACGATTATTCTTGAAAAATGTCTGCACATACATACAAGAATATTTAAATATACGTAATGCGAACGTGAATTTAAAAGTAGCGGGAAGCTGCAAACGAGCGAAACGAGTTTACTTTATTACCAATTTTATCGGTCGCGCGCAGCTATACGTGTTTGTGTCCGTTACTTTCTAAACGATTTTTCACGGTAGGACGTATAATTTCACGAACCTAACGATCACGTTTTTAACCGGTTGGCTTCCCGCACCGGATCTGGCTTATCCGCTTTACGATCGATCGCTATTTTTATTCTTATATAATTACATATCTCACGATCGAGGAAATTTATTTCAACTATACCAGTTTCCATCGATCCGATCGATTATCATCGGTAATAAGGGAAAAACAGGTTCAAGTTGATAAATATATCCGCATAGTTTCTTCATAATTTTTTCCAACATCACAGAGCCTCCTCCGCTAACAGGTTTTTCGCAGATTATGGCTAATCGACATTAATTTTTGTATATAAAATTTGCAACATAACGATGTTGAAAACTCGAAAAATCGATTTTCGTTTTTGAATCGCAGAACTTTCCGAAGCAGCAGTGCAAGAAAAAAAAAAAAGAATATATGTGAGGCGAGCGGTCAAATCGAGTTCGGGAAATATCATATTTCTCGGATCAACGAACGAAAAACTTTGCTATCATTATACTCATTACATTCCGCTCTAGTATCAACACGTGCCATCCATTTGAATCTTTGAACGTCCAAGTACAGTCGCACGACATGCACGCGCGACGATGATACTCTTCATTTCTTTTGACAAGTCCACAAGTAAATTTTTTTTGCTTCACTTTTCAAGGAGTTCCTATCGTCAAATGGTGTACACTCTGATAAACCATAATATAGTAACCTCGAAAGTTCTGTACATGCTCATACATTATATACACACTTGGGATCGAGCTGAAAATTTATCGTTATCACTTCGCTCGCAAACATCGCGGAGTAATTTCAAACGACATTGGCTTATTGTTTCGCTGCCTCGTATTTCTATATATCCTTGACACGGTCGTTTACTCCAGACCGTCGTATTTCCGCGGTTCTAATGAATATTATCCTCCGTAAAGCTGTGCGGTCATTCGATAAAAATATCCTCGACCTCACTTTTACAGAAAAAAAAAAAAAAAGCATCGACCGTATTGAGTATAAATACGAGAAAAGAATGGCCGTTCGTACGGAAGTTGGTTAAAAGTTTACAAAAATTAAGAATGTTAGGCCATGTGAACACTGACCTAAATAATACAACAGACAATAAAACAAAAAAATAGACTCTGGTGACTGAGTATTAGTAGTGTAAGATTTTTCCACCGAATGTCATGATGACAGTTGCGATTTCTCATTAGAAATTCTTTTCATTCAAACTAAATGTTTTAGGCTGGAGTTAAGATTGGAGAAATTTCGATCTAATTAACGCATTTTTGCTAAGCATTGATTACATTTTGGTTAAACCCCGACTTTCAATGAACTGCTATGAATATTTTATTGAAATTTGACTACCCTCACAACGAATCATACTTGACTTGTATTGTTAATAATTAATGTACGAGTCAAATATAATTTCGCATATAAGCTGTTTCCACGTGGTCGAGCCAACTCGCGGCAGTGCCAACTTTCATTGACTTAACCCAATTGAGTTGAACTTTGGTCTACTCTCGTCTAATTTTTTATAAAATTTTGGTTCAATCGCGTTCTTCCATCGACTATTCACCATACATCGCAAGCAGTAATTGTAACCACACGAAATATTCTTCTGTATCTTATTGTACTAAGGTTCATCCATGATATGACCCAATCTCGCGAGGTTCTGGCTATGATGGACCCACACACAACGACGTTCGGTCGTAAGCGAGGCTGCACGATATCTCGATGCGGAGGTTTTCTACTTGGAGCCGTGTTCCTGCTCTGTCTCGTTGCAACTGGATTGCTCGTATATCATTTTGCGCCGTGTCTCGAGGGTAAACCGATAAGGACACTCGACGAGTTTGGCGACAGTGCGGTTTTCGAAACGGCCCGTAGTTTTGCCACGGCCTCGTCGAACAAGAAAAAGATCGACGTGAGATTGCCAAAATCGGTTATACCCGATTCATACGAAGTCAGTCTGATACCATTCATCTGGGAGGGGAATTTTACCTTCAATGGCGAGGTACAAATCTTGCATTATCTCTATATATTCTCTAATTTTCAGTAACTTCTTCATATTTGTATTCTGCAATTGAGATAGTTGAGAGTCCTTTCGATTATTGCAAAAAAAAAAAAAAAAAAAAAAAATGTTGCCTTATTCAATGTCGTCAGGTCAAGATTCTCGTGAACGTAACGATGGACACGAAGAATATAAGTCTTCATGCTGCGGACATGAAGATCGATGAGAAACTCACGAGCGTTGTCGAATACTCGTACGGTAGCAACAAAACCAGAAACATCGAGATCGTTGATCAACTCAACGACACTGCCAGACAATTTCACGTTCTACGAATGTCGGAGACTCTCAAAGCTGGCAAACAGTATCTCGTTCAACTCAAGTATCTTGGATATCTGAATGATTATCTTCAGGGATTCTACAGAAGCTCGTACACCATTGGCAATCAAACGAGGTAATAATTATATATGGTTATTTCAGTGCGAACTTTAAGTTCTGGGGGGAATTAACATCTGACGAATGTATGCGAGTTTATGATTAGACTTATGATATCTGCATATTATGTTGATAATTCTTTGATGATGCAGTTAATTTTTTCGATAAAAAATCAATTCGATTGGTTCTTTATGCTAAGGACACATCATTCACTATAGTATAACGGTTATCTTGTATCGATGATAATAGATACAAGTTTATTCAAACAATTTTTAGAATTTAACGCTCGTTTGACGAGTAAGTATAGTACACTATCCACGAGAAGGCTTCAGCGTGGAATGATAGTGGGGGTAGAGATTGGTCACGTGGCCCGCTGGTTGCCGGGCAGACAGCGTATGTGCACAAGAAAAGTCCGCGTCCCGAGATCTTGAACCGTCTCATGTCCGCAAACAAATGCACACGTCGATTTGTGATATGACCGAAAACTAAAACGTTGAATCATCTCCACATGTTCACATGTTCTTCTGTAAAATGTTTTCTCGCAATAGCAGATTAATTTTTTCTGATATGCTTTTCTATTTTTTATTTTTGTATAAGCATCTTGTATCCTAAAAATTAATGGGCCATCCATCATATAGCTAATGTCAAATAACTAAAATTTAACGGGGAATATCTCAGAAAATAAACGGTGAATCTATTTAGCTAGCAGCCAAAGCCTCATTTTAATGCGTACGTTTGACGATGAGAACCGCATTTACGTGAGACTACGGGATGATGCAAAGATGTGTCACTGGCTTAAGTGTGAAAGCACTTGCTGATGCTCGCGATCGAGCTGTTTGCACTCCTCGCGCAATCCAAACGAGAAAGAGAGAGAGAGAGAGAGAGAGAGAGAGTGTGTTCCAGAGATGATCGAGGGTGCTTTGATTCAACCGCGAACGGTTAACCAAGCCATAGATGCGCACGTATGCAATGTGCAAACGAAGGGATGATTGTTGTTTACAGAAGGTTCGGTATGCTCTTATGCATTATAGATGGATCGCTGCGACGCAGTTTCAGCCTACGGACGCAAGACGTGCTTTTCCATGCTTCGATGAACCAGCGCTCAAAGCGACGTTTCAGATCAGCATAGCGAGACCCGAGAACATGACCTCGATATCCAACATGCCCAGGAAGGGTGAGCCACAATCAGTGTGAGTCTGGGCGCAGTGAATTTTAGTTAATTTTTTTTATTTTTAATTTCTGATGGAAGAAGGCTTCTCAGTCGGAGAAAAGTGGCTCGATGAAGGCGGTTGGGTTTGTATGTTTATTTTTCCATCAGTTCAGGAATATCGAATTACGTCTGGGATCATTACGAGCGTTCGGTACCAATGTCGACGTACCTGGTTGCTTTTCTCGTCACCGATTTCGAGGTTCTCAAATCGTTCAACGGAAACTTCGGTGTCTGGGCTCGTCACGAGGCAATCGAACAGTCACGTTACAGCCTCAACATCGGACCAAGGATACTCAAATACTACGAGGATTACTTTCAGATCAAGTTTCCATTACCAAAAATAGACATGATCGCGCTGCCGGATTTCTCCGCTGGTGCCATGGAAAATTGGGGCTTGATTACTTACAGGTTTGAATTTTTCATAAAAATTAAATATCGAATCGTGATTTCGCTAATCAGTTGAACGAGTTTAATATTTTTGTTTTATTCTGTTGCACATAAAAAATTTTACTTTCACGGAATCACGATTGAAACGTTTTTTTTTTTCTACTTCTCAGATTATATCGTAATTCTTAATTTTATTATGTTTAATTTATATTCTCCGATATAATCGTTGATCTATTTTTTTTTTTCACATTTTTCCGTTCCAGGGAGACGGCCATGCTCTTCCAAAAAGGTGTTTCGACCAGCAGCAGTCAACAACGCGTCGCGACAGTCGTTGCACATGAATTGGCTCATCAGTGGTTTGGAAATCTCGTTACACCCAGCTGGTGGACCGATCTCTGGCTCAACGAGGGTTTCGCCAGTTACGTCGAATACATCGGAATGAATTCGGTCGGTTATCATTATTTTCTCTCTCTCTCTCTCTCTTTCTCGTTTCACTTTAATTTTTTTCTCTCTCGATACGAGAAGGGACTTTATTAACGCCAAAGTGGCCAACTTTTCAATTTTGGTATATAAAAAAAAAAAAAAACTGTAAGGTCGAGGTCCTTTAAGGATGTATTGGACGTATCTTCCCAACCAAAAGTGACTTTCGTCGACAATATTGAGTAACTTTATGATAAGATAAAAATAGGAAAGAATTCAACCGCAATAAAGATGATAAGAAGGTTAATTTTTAATAATAATAATAATTTCAAAAAGTTATCAATAAATTGGTTAAACGAAACATTGATTGAAAAATTTGCAGGGAAATTTTTTTTTTGACACGTGAAATGAATTCGTTTGTTTTTCTAACTACACGTGAATTTTTTAAAAAATTTCTTATCATTTTGAATATTCGGTTTTCGAAATTTTTTTAATTTTGAAAAATCAAGAAAAAATCATGAATTTTGGATGTGTTTTCGTAAAAACGGTGTATATTACAATTAAGAAGTTTCCAGGGCATTGAACGAATAGTTTCGTAAAAACAACCTTTACAAATTTCCGAAAATCGAAATTTCAAAAAGATAAAAAATTTTTTTTTTAATGAATGTGAAGTCAAAAAAATCAACGAATTCATTTCACATGACAAAAAAAACATTCCCTAAAAATTTGTTAAACAATGTTTTGTTTAAACAATTTATTGATAACTTTTTGGCATTATTATTATTAAAAAGTAATCTTCTTATCGTCTTTATTGTGGTCGAATTTTTTCGAATTTTTATCTTATCATTAAGTACGCAATATTGTCGACGAAAGTCACTCTTGGACTTTTGGTTGGGAAGGTACGTCCGATACATCCTTAAATTTTCAAAATATTCGTACAAAGTGTTCGTATAACATACAAAAAAATCCAAGTTGCAAAGTTAGATTTTGTTCGATTATCGCACTTCCCTAACAAATTTTACTTGTCGAATACAATAAATTACTATTTGTTTTTTTTATTTATTTTTTTTTTTAATATAATGCAAACAATTTTTTTGTCGTGTCATTTGCAGGTTGAACCCGAATGGAAGGTGCTCGAGCAATTCGTCGTTCACGAATTGCAAAACGTGTTTGCTCTCGATGCCCTGGAATCGTCGCATCCCATATCGGTCGAGGTTGGACATCCGGAAGAGATCAGCGAGATATTCGACAGGATTTCTTACGGCAAAGGTATGCAGTTGTCCATTCGAAATGATCGATTATTCTTCGTTCATTAAATTCAATCAAATTATTTTGATCAATTTACTTGATGATCATTGGAATAATTATTTGAATACAACTTTTTGTTTTCGCCAGGTGCTTCGATAATTCGTATGATGGATCATTTTTTAACGACGAAAGTCTTTAAGCAAGGACTCACGAATTACCTGAAGGGAAAGTGCGTAAAGTCAAATTGAAAAAAAAAAAAAAAAGAAAAACGAAAAATTTGATTCGATTGAAATTGTTTTGGTATTTGATGATCGATCGATTTTTCGATACAGGGCTTATCAGAGTGCCGAACAGAACGATCTGTGGGAAGCATTGACGAAACAAGCTCGCAAAGATCGTGTACTGAGCCGTGACGTTACGGTAAAACAAATTATGGACACGTGGACATTGCAAACTGGTTTTCCAGTTATCACCGTCACGAGGGACTACGATGTTGGTAGCGCTGTGCTTATGCAAGTGAGTTGACGAATCGTTAGATCAAATTTTCGAAAAATACGAATAAAGCAAAAAAAAAAATTTTATTTATCATTATAGTGCGACGATTGATCAAATTAATTGTTTGATCGTGTGAACTACGCGATTAAGGATGCATTGGACGTACCTTCCCAACCAAAAGTGACTTTAGTCGACAATATTGCATACTTCATAAAGAAGATAAAAATCGGAAAAAATTCACCCACAATAAAGACGATAAGAAGATGAATTTTCAATAATAATAATGCCAAAAAGTTATCAATAAATTATTTAAACAAAACATTGTTTAAAAAATTTTTAGAGAATGTTTTTTTTTGACACGTGAAATGAATTCGGTGATTTTTCTGACTACACATGAATTTTTTTTAAATTTTCTTACCATTTTGAAATTTCAGTTTTCGAGAATTTTTTAATTTTGAAAAATGATTGGAAAATCGTGAAATTTGGATATGTTTTTGTAAAAACGTTGTATATTACAATTAAGAAGTTTCCGGGGCATTTTACAAGTAGTTTCGTAAATACAACCTTCACAAATTTCCGAAAACCGAAATTTCAAAATGGTAAGAAAATTTTTAAAAAATTCTTGTGTAGTCATAAAAATCACCGAATTCATTTCACGTGTCAAGAAAAAACATTCTCTAAAAATTTTTTAAACAATGTTTTGTTTAAATAATTTATTGATCACTTTTTGGCATTATTATTATTAAAAATTAATCTCCTTGTCGTCTTTATTGTGGGTGAATTTTTTCCGATTTTTATCTTATCATGAAGTATGCAATATTGTCGACTAAAGTCACTTTTGGTTGTGAAGGTACGTCCAATACATCCTTAATAATTTTTCGCAATTAAATTTATCGAATTAATTTATCGCATTGACGTAAATTTTCGATAGGATCGATTTACCATTCGAAATTCAACTGTAACGACGTATCCACACTCTGAGCCTCTCTGGTGGATACCGATAACATATGCCACCGAGGCTGATCGTAATTTCAGTCATACGCAACCGTCCACCTGGTTGAGGGCACAGAAATCGATGATTTTACCGAATATCGGTGTTAGCCGATCACAGTGGGTTATTTTCAATGTACAACAAACCGGTAAGCCATTTTTTTTATTTTTTTTATTTTTTTTTCATTTTCGTAAACGATTTTACGAGTTTCGAGCTATTCGTTCGTAATTAAAATGAATAAAAAAAAAAAAGATAAATAACAAAAAATATAAAATACTTTACAAAAGGTATCGTGATATGTTCTTCATACCACCGGAAAACAATTAGTTTCAACCGATTGTAAAAAATTTTTTTTTTCATTCAATCCTCAATTTCAAGGCTACTATCGTGTGAATTACGACAATGCAAACTGGCAGCTCATAATTAAGCAGCTCAAGGGTACGAATTTCAAGGATATAGCGACGATAAATCGCGGCCAGTTGATCGACGATGCACTGAACTTGGCGAGAACCGGAAGATTGGATTATTCGACTGCCCTCGGTGTGACTTCTTACTTGGATCAGGAAACCGAATACGTCCCATGGAAAGCGGCTCTCACGGCAATGAGCTATCTCGACAATATGCTCATCAAGTATCCCGGCTACGACAGTTTCAGGGTAAATTATATAATCTTCATTAATTTTTTTTTTTGTAGTTTTGTGCATGCACGCGTCATTACAGCTTGACAAAATGCAAATCCTTGTAAGTGAATAAGGAATCGAACTGTCAGGCTGAAATTTTGCTCAAAGATAAACCATTCGGTTTTCTATGTTTGGCAAAATTTTTGTGAAAATCGAAACAGTATTATGGATTTTAAAGGTTTTTTTTTTTTTTTTTTTTTTTTTGAAGAATCTCCGTCTGAATGTTCCAACTTTGGCAAATTTTGCGTTATCAAACTAAAAAATTTCTTTCGCATAACTTGAATACATTATGAGGATTTTATTCTAGCAACTTTAAGAGAGAAGCCCGAAAAACGTTGAGTTTTTATGAAATTTCAGATTTTTGTTTTTTTGAAAATCTAACCTTCAAATTCGAGCAAATTCTGACTGTTGAGTTGTGGGCAACAGAAAGAATTCCAAACGTTATGAATTTAAAATATTCTACAATTAATGATGATGTTCATGCAATATAAGTTTATAGAATTTTAAAAGTATATTTTATAAATAATAATAACTTGATGAACAAATTTGCAATTTGTGCGGCCAAAAAATCGTTTAGATCTACGTAGATGTAATTTTGATATACGTAGTTCTTTTTTTTTTTAATCAAATTCGTAGATCGAAATTTTGGAAAATCGTAGATCCAGACTTTGGTATACAACGGTAGATTTACGTACATTCGAATCAGGGTTGGGCACATTCGAATATTTTTTTATTCATGAATAATGAAGAAACTTATTCAAAATTCATTCCGAAAATGAATAATGAATCCAACTTGATTCAGTATTTATTTCAAAATCAATTTTGAATCCAACTCGACTCATTGTCAGTATTCATTCCGAAAATGAATAATGAATCCAACTCGATTCAGTACTTATTTCAAAATCAATTTTCAATCCAACTCGACTCATTGTCAGTATTCATTCCAAAATTAATTATGGATCCACCTCGATTTAGTATTCATTCGAAAAAAAATTTTGAATCCAGCTCGACTCAGTATTCATTCCAAAATGATTTATGAATTCAGCTCGATTCAGTATTAATTTTAAAACCAATTTCGAACCCACCTCGACTCAGTATTCGTTTCGTATTCGGATATCATCAAATTGAATAATCTGGAAATTGGACGGAAAGCATGTTTTTTATCTGCTAAAATATATTATTTAATGATATCGAGGGCTTAGGACCAGAAAGGCGTAACCCACAAAAAACGGACTATACTGCCATAAGGGCGTATCCCCAACTTTAACACGGAAGTTCCATAAGAGCAAAATTAATTAGCCTACAGCCAGAAGGGCGTAAAACCACACTACAATACTGCCAGAAAGGCGTAAGCCACGAAAAATAAAAAAAAGTGGCTTACGCCCGTCTGGCAGATCATTCATCATTTTTTTCCGGATTCAAATCGCCTGATTACAGCCAGACGGGCGTAACCCTCTTTTTTTTATTTTTCGTGGCTTACGCCTTTCCGGCGGATAACTGGTCAGTTTTTTCCGAATTTCGATCGTCTACTTACTGCCAGAAGGGCGTTACCCCAAAAAAATTGAAAACGTGATGTGTGTGTGTGTGTGTGTAAAATTTTGAAAATGTTGAATAAGTTTGAAAATTTTTGAAAATTTCGAAAATTTTGAAAAATTTTTAAAATTTGAAAATTTAAAAAATTTTTAAATATTGAAAAATTTGAAATTAAAAAAAAAAATTTTAATTTTGAAAAATTTGAAAATTTCGACTTATGCGACAACGACTAAATATACGCATGCAACCATTTTGCAAATGATATATTTCGTTTTTGTTTATATTTCGCATTAAAAAATATTAGCAAATAGCAAATAGTTTCCTGACCAGCAACTGCCGAGTTTTTCTGATCAGCTACTCGTCAGTCTGCCAAGACTGGCACTGGACAGATTTGCGTTACACACCTAGTCTGGAACTCGACAGTTTACTGGCCATCAACTGGCCAGAAAGATGGAAAACTGGCCAGCATCTTACACACATCACGTTTTCAATTTTTTTAAGGTAACGCCCTTCTGGCAGTAAATAGACGATCGAAATTCGGAAAAAACTGACCGGTTATCCGCCAGAAAGGCGTAAGCCACGAAAAATAAAAAAAAGAGGCTTACGCCCGTCTGGCTGTAATCAGGCGATTTAAATCCGGGAAAAAATGATGAATGATCTGCCAGACGGGCGTAAGCCACTTTTTTTTCTCTGCGCGTTACGCCTTTCTGGCAGTATTGTAGTGGGCTTACGCCCTTCTGGCTGTAGGCTGATTAATTTTGTTCTTATGGAACTTCCGTGTTAAAGTTGGGGATACGCCCTTATGGCAGTAAGGTAATGAAAAGTCGAAAAACCGTGGGTTACGCCCTTTTGGTCCTAAGCCCTCGATATGAATTTCGCTACTATTTAAAAATTTATACCTATGTAGTAAATTTCCGCGCCTAATGAGTTTGCAGAAAAAACATACACGCGGAATGTCTCCTTCTCGCACGATATAATGTCCCATTTCTACCATCAGCTTTATTGAAGCTTTAAAATCACAACATTTGTTCGATAGCGTCCGCTTTTATTATGATTTTGTGTGTGTATATACACCACTTCCATCATCTGCATTCGCGGAACGCTTATTTTCTTGTGCAACAATGATAAATTTGCCACGGTATAATCGATTAAATGATAAAAACTTTGAGCGAGTACTAGGATGAGGGTGTAACGCTAAGCAAACATGGTAACATGTTACTCAGGTAAATACAATTTAATAGAGAGACAATGTTTTAAGGCCGGATCCTGCTTTAGAAGACCAAAAAAAAAAGCTTATTTTCGAGAATTTTTTTGGAAAGGAAAAAAACAACTTAGCCCAGTGAACTTTCGGATATCTCTTCTTGTGTATTTGAAGTGTAAAAATAATTTTTTTCAAGTAAATAAAATAATAAACTGCAGAGCAATGAGCCCTTTCCGTGAGCGCCTTGCCACTGTAGGTCCCAATTGGCGGGAAAGATGCAGTTCATAATTTTTTCAGAAACAAAAAAACTTACAAAATTTCCAATCATCATATATTTTTCTTCTGGGTGAACTAAGGAAAAGTTTGAATAATCATGATATCATAACTTTTTCCACGTTGAAAAGAAAAAATATGTATTTAAAAAAAAAAATCACTTTGACGTGCTGTAAAAGTTATTTAAAAATAATTTTTTAACAATTTTGTTCGTTCACTTAGAGGAGAATTTAATACTGAAGAGAACAAACTTTGGTTCGAGTCGACAGGTCGCTCAGTTGTTTTGCCATCACGCCCGCCAATTCAGAAGAATCGAAAAAATGAAAACTCGAGAAAACGCGCTTTAAAGTTTTCAATAGCGCGCAAACCTTTGTGAATATATTCTTGGATAGTCTAAATCTATCGATTTAGGAAAAAAAAAAACGAATTTTTGGACCTTCTAAAGCAGGATCCGGCCTTAATAGATTAAACATGTTTTCTGTTAATTTTTACAGATTATTCAATTTGATGATATCCGAATACGGAATAAATACTGAATCGAGTTAGATTCATTACTTATGGTGGAATGAATACTGAATCCCGGGGGATTCATTATTCATTTCGGAATGAATACTGAATCCACTGGGATTCATTATTAATTCTCAGAACGATTACTGAATCGAGTTGGATTCATTATCGAAAAAAAAAAGAATACCCATCTGACATGTATTCGGTATTATTTTAGTATTCGAATACCTAAAGTATTCGAGTATGCCCAATCCCTGATTCGAATCGACCTAATGTTGTGCTCAATCACTCTTGCTTATCAGATCACCGTTTATATATCTAAATGTCCGTAGATTTATTTGTATCTGGGTAGACCTAACGAAGGTTCAAGGTGGCTGCAATTGAGATCTAAATGAAGCTGCAGGTGAATCTACGATTATCCAAAATTTCGATCTACGTAGATCTGAAAAAGTAACTCCGTCGATCTAAATTTGTTCTACGTATACATTGACACTATTTTTTCTGGGGTTTTTTTTTTGATGAAAAATTGAAGATTCTTTTATACAAAAATACCGCTGGATCGAGTAAACGAATGTAACGCTGAATGAAACATTGACAATTGATTTTTCCAACGTTATCGCAGGTCTACGTTTTGAAGCTCTTGAAGAACGTTTACTCCCAGACTGGTTTCCAAGACAATCCCAATGATCCTCAGCTCAAAGTATTCACCCGCATTGACGTTCTGAGCTGGGCTTGTACATTCGGCCACGATGATTGCGTGCGCAATGCCGTTAAGTCCTTCCAAGACTGGCGAAATTCGCCCGATCCCGAAAAAACCAATCCGTAAGTGATTTGCCAATTTTTCTCATCGGAAATGATCAATAGCCATTTTTATTCAAATGTCGCAAATGAAATTTTCAAGTCTCTTTCGTAAATGATGAATCAATTGTGGTTCGGTCATTAAAAAAAAAAAAAAAAAAAAAAAATTTCTAAAAGCTTTTATGAACCTTATCTGGCATTGCGATTGACAAATGATCCAACGATTGTTCTTTCCCGCATCCCAGGATCTCGCCAAATCTCAAGAGCGTCGTTTACTGCACGGCCATTCGAGTCGGTGGCCAGGCAGAGTGGGATTTCGCCTGGGAGAGATATCAAAAAACGAACGTCGGCTCCGAGAAGGATTTGCTTCTCTTCGCGCTCGGTTGTACCCGAGAAACTTGGATACTGAGTCGTTATCTCGAGTGGGCCGTCACGGAAAATTCGGGTATAAGAAAGCAGGATGCACCGCGTGTATTTACCGCTGTATCGAACAACGTAATTGGACAATCATTGGTCTTCGACTTCTTCAGAAACAATTGGGATCGTCTCAAGCGATAGTGAGTCTTGAAATTTTCTTTACAGCTATACATTCTCAGCCTTGCATAAACAAAAAATGCAAAGAAGTATTTTTAAAAAAAACCGTTTTAAAATCTTCATAAATATTATTTAGTAATTTTTTTTTGATATTATTTTTTTTTTTTTCAATACACGTTTGACGACGAGTGAACATTTTTCCTCGGAACTATTCTATGAGATAACGTTTGAGATATTCTCCCTCAACTGACGAAGCTCGATCATTTCTCATTCCGATGAAATTTCACGATGTCACAGTCTCCTGATCTAAAAATCATTGATGATTAATTGCAAATTTCAATCTCAAGGCTTCCTCGATTTACCTATGAATGTTTTTTTTTTTAATAAAAATCCATAAAGACCTTTCTGCTTTCTCACGAGGAAGCTTTGGTTTTGTGGAAAAAAAAATTTCGAGATTTTGTATGTCAACACGTTCAAAATATCCTAAAGCATCGAGAAAACATATTGAGAATAACTTTACGTGCATAGGTTCGTCTAGTGTGTGTGTGTGTGTGTGTGTGTGTGTGTGTGTGTGTGTGTGTGTGTGTGTGTGTGTGTGTGTGTGTGACAAAATAAAGTGTCCACGCTCTAGCTTTCGTAGATTTGAAGCTACCAAGCCTAAGCTTTGCACGAAAATAGTCTGAAGTACAAGAATGATTGGTATTCAATTTGAAAAGAATTCCTTGAGGGGTTCAGATTTTAGAAAATTTTGAATTTTTCGAAAATTTATGTACGCCCTTTAACTTTTAGAAATTTTACGCTGTCGGACCCAAACTATTTACATGAATAGTACATGTGACAAGAATGATTGGTATTGAATTTGAAAAGAATTACTTGAGGGGTTCAGATTTTAGAAAATTTTGAATTGTTCAAAAATTTATATACGCGCTTTAACTTTTGGAAATTTACCGCTATCAAATCCAAACTATTTACATAAATAGTACGTGGGACAAGGATGATTGGTATTGAGTTTGGAAAGAATTCCTTGAGGGGATCAGATTTTAGAAAATTTTTAGGTTTTAGAAAATTTATGTGCGCGCTTTAAATTTGATAAATTTTACGCCATCAAACCCAAACTATTCACATAAATAATACGTGGGACAAGAATTATTGGTATTGAATTTGGAAAGAATTCCTTGAGGGGTTCAGATTTCAGAAAATTTTGAATTTTTCGAAAATTTATTGGCGCGCTTTAACTATTAGAACTTTGACGCTCTCAAACCCAAACTATTTACATGAATAGTACGTGGGACAAGGATGAATGGTATTGAGTTTGAAAAGAATTCCTTGAGGGAATCAGATTTTAGAAAATTTTTAATTTTTCGAAAATGTATGTGCGCGCTTCAACTTTTAGAACTTGGACGCTATTAAACCCAAACTATTTACATAAATAGTACGTGGGACAGGAATGATTGGTATTGAGTTTGGAAAGAAATTCCTTGAGGGGTTCAGATTTAAAATTTTTTTAATTTTTCGAAAATTTATGTGCGCGCTTCGACTTTTAGAACTTTGATGCTATCAAACCCAAACTTTTTACAAAAATAGTACGTGGGACTAGAATGATTGGTATTGAGTTTCGAAAGAATTCTTTGAGGGGTTCAAATTTTAGAAAATTTTGAATTTTTCAAAAAAGTTATGAGCTTTAACTTTCGCTAATTTGTGCCTATAAGGCCACGACGTTTTACCCTAACAGTGTAGGTGACAATAAAAAAAAAACGTTCAAATTAGAAGTTCCATTGAAATTCCAATTGAAATTCACTTCCTCATAGTGAGATAAAGTAATGAGGAAGCAATGCGCAAACTTCGAACTTACACGCTCTTTTTTTAACTTCAAATGCACTTATCTTCGTGTAACAAACGCATGAGACAACAAGCGGCCATTTTGTCAACAGTCTCGGCGGTCTCGGCCATTTCGTGCACGACCGCGAGGTCTCGCATTCTCATTATACGATTTTAACCAATTTTTTTCTTTCACAGCTGCGGCTCATCGTTGTCAACTATGAACAACATCGTGAAATCGGCAACGAAGAAAATAAACACCAAGTACGGATTGAAGGACGTAAGTAAATAAAAATAAATAAAAATTAAAAAAAATTATTTCACGTCAGTCATTTTTTCTTTGTGGATTATGAATTTAATTTTTTTTTTCAATTTTTACCCATGCATCAATGCAGTTATTGGAATTCGCGAAAGAGCACGCTGATGAGCTAGGTAGCTCAACGAGAGCGGTGCAACAGTCAGTGGAACAGGCGGAGAGCAACGTTCGATGGTTGGACAGGAATTATCCGACGATTCGCGACTGGTTGCACAAAAATACATAGTCATCCCGTAAGTTTGTTTGATTTATATTTATGTATACATTTTTTTTTTTCCAATATCAATCACGAGTGAGCCGATCGAGTCATTGACTTTGAACAAGATTCAGAGACAAAGTTGCGATTTAGAGTGTGCATGAATTTCCCCCTTTTCCCCCTTATAATCGTCACTCGTATACTGATATTCGAATTAAGTATCCGATGAATAATTGCCAAATAAGGTGGTGTCTACAAAACGCGCGATTATTCGAGTGTGTAATTTTTTTTTTTTTTTTCTTTCTTAATTGATAATTAAGTGTTTTTCTTATGTATGTGTAACTGTAAATATTGATACGATTGATTGATATTGATTAATATATATATATATGATGAGATCGGTATTGGAATTTAAAAAATCGAAAACTTAAACAGATAGAGACCAAAAAAAGAAATCTCGTTCGAACTATACGATTAATTTGATTGATCGAACAATTAAATGTTTTGAATAAAAAAAGATCTGAATTACAAGCACTAAGCTCAAATAATACAGCATCGAATCGAATTTAATGAAATTAAATTTAATTCGACTCTCGTATCGGAACAGGGGACAAAAAAAATGAGAAAAAAAAAAAAAATCAATGATGCCAACGAACGTCAAGTCGCACAATAATTTATTTTGATACGCGGCGCAGTAGTTTTCAGCCCATTTGGATGACAATTTAAATTTATTTTCCACCAATATGGAGCAACTCAATGCGAAACTCATATGCGTTGTCAGTCTTCCCGAGATATTATTAAAGAAAAAAAAATGGATTAAACGAGATACGACGTTCAGATATTATAATTTTTACACATTTATTTCATTATTAAAAAGTATATCGATTGAAACAGCTGATTGTGAATAATAAAAGTTGTATGAATTTGTACATTACTTGAATTCATTTTATTTGCAATTATCCTTACATTCCTTTGAACGAAACATTCTATTAGGACAATAAATTCCCTCGTATTTATATGTTTAATTAATTATTTGCTTTATTAATCAATTACATCGATTAGTTAGTTGATTTATCGATCGATTTGATCGATTAATCAATTAGTAATTATTTTATTATATTTTTATATTAAAATTATTACTTTTTTCGGTTTTATTCATACGCAAAAGTTGAATTCTTGAATATTCGAATGAATATTCAAGAATTCAAGAATATTCGAATGAAAAATTGAATGAATTGATTCTTCCCGAGATAATATTATTAAAAAAAAAATGAATTAAACGAGATACGACGTTCAGATATTATAATTTTTACACATTTATTTCATTATTAAAAAGTATATCGATTGAAACAGCTGATTGTGAATAATAAAAGTTGTATGAATTTGTACATTACTTGAATTCATTTTATTTGCAATTATCCTTGCATTCCTTTGAACGAAACATTCTATTAGGACAATAAATTCCCTCGTATTTATATGTTTAATTAATTATTTGCTTTATTAATCAATTACATCGATTAGTTAGTTGATTTATCGATCGATTTGATCGATTAATCAATTAGTAATTATTTTATTATATTTTTATAATAAAATTATTACTTTTTTCGGTTTTATTCATACGCAAAAGTTGAATTCTTGAATATTCGAATGAATATTCAAGAATTCAAGAATATTCGAATGAAAAATTGAATGAATTGATTCTTCCCGAGATAATATTATTAAAAAAAAAATGAATTAAACGAGATACGACGTTCAGATATTATAATTTTTACACATTTATTTCATTATTAAAAAGTATATCGATTGAAACAGCTGATTGTGAATAATAAAAGTTGTATGAATTTGTACATTACTTGAATTCATTTTATTTGCAATTATCCTTGCATTCCTTTGAACGAAACTTTCTATTAGGACAATAAATTCCCTCGTATTTATATGTTTAATTAATTATTTGCTTTATTAATCAATTACATCGATTAGTTAGTTGATTTATCGATCGATTTGATCGATTAATCAATTAGTAATTATTTTATTATATTTTTATAATAAAATTATTACTTTTTTCGGTTTTATTCATACGCAAAAGTTGAATTCTTGAATATTCGAATGAATATTCAAGAATTCAAGAATATTCGAATGAAAAATTGAATGAATTGATTCTTCCCGAGATAATATTATTAAAAAAAAAATGAATTAAACGAGATACGACGTTCAGATATTATAATTTTTACACATTTATTTCATTATTAAAAAGTATATCGATTGAAACAGCTGATTGTGAATAATAAAAGTTGTATGAATTTGTACATTACTTGAATTCATTTTATTTGCAATTATCCTTGCATTCCTTTGAACGAAACTTTCTATTAGGACAATAAATTCCCTCGTATTTATATGTTTAATTAATTATTTGCTTTATTAATCAATTACATCGATTAGTTAGTTGATTTATTGATCGATTTGATCGATTAATCAATTAGTAATTATTTTATTATATTTTTATATTAAAATTATTACTTTTTTCGGTTTTATTCATACGCAAAAGTTGAATTCTTGAATATTCGAATGAATATTCAAGAATTCAAGAATATTCGAATGAAAAATTGAATGAATTGATTCTTCCCGAGATAATATTATTAAAAAAAAAAATGAATTAAACGAGATACGACGTTCAGATATTATAATTTTTACACATTTATTTCATTATTATAAAGTATATCGATTGAAACAGCTGATTGTGAATAATAAAAGTTGTATGAATTTGTACATTACTTGAATTCATTTTATTTGCAATTATCCTTACATTCCTTTGAACGAAACTTTCTATTACGACGATAATTTCCCACGTATTTATATGTTTAATTATGGTATGAGTTCTTACACCAACTCCCCTGAGGGTTGCGGGCTCCATCTACCCTTGGTCTCCTCTCGTATCTCGTATCCGTTTGTCCCCGGTTCGATCTCCGCTGCCGGAGCTTGTCGCGCACTCGCTAGATTTCAACACCTGGGGCAGAAACAGTCGTAGTTCGTACGCCGTGCCTCTGGAGCTACGTTCGAGCCCGTTTGTGCTTTTACCATCTGCTGTGCTACGGCAATGCTTCTCGCTGCCGGAGCTCGTCTCGCACACGCTAGATGTCAGCACATTGGGACAGAGGCAGTCGTAGTTCGTACGTCCTGTTTCTGGGGCTACGTCCGAGCCCGTTGTGTTTTCATCAGCCGTGCTTACGGCATCGGGAATCGAACCCGAGACATCTTCCCAGCCTTTCGGTCACCACACCAAGGCGCTGGTTTCCTTTGTCCTACTTTTTTAGGTGGATTCCGAACCACCGGGGTCACAGAAAAAGCACTTAGAAAATTTTTCCATTGGTGCCGACAGTGGGAATCGAACCCGGCCACATCGCGCGCCACTGCGTGCGAGCCGAGCACGCTACCCACTGCGCTACTGCGCTACTGCGCTACTGCTCCCCTTTTATATGTTTAATTAATTATTTGCTTTATTAATCAATTACATCGATTAGTTAATTGATTTATCGATCGATTTGATTGATTAATTAATCAGTAATTATTTTATCATATTTGTATATTGAACATTCGAATGAATATTCAAGAAATCAAGAATATTTGAATGAAAAATTAAATGAATTGATTCATCCCGAGATATTATGGAAGAAAAAAAATGGATTAAACGAGATACGACGTTCAGATATTATAATTTTTACACATTTATTTCATTATTATGAAGTATCGATTGAAACAGCTGGTTGTGAATAATAAAAGTTGTATGAATTTGTACATTACTTGAATTCATTTTATTTGCAATTATCCTTACATTCATTTGAACGAAACTTTCTATTAGGACAATAAATTCCCTCGTATTTATATGTTTAATTAATTATTTGCTTTATTAATCAATTACTTCGATTAGTTAATTGATTTATCGATCGATTTGATCGATTAATCAATTAGTAATTATTTTATTATATTTTTATAATAAAATTATTACTTTTTTTCGGTTTTATTGGTACGCAAAAATTGAATTCTTAAATATTCGAATGAATATTCAAGAATTCAAGAATATTCGAATGAAAAATTGAATGAATCGATTCTTCCCGAGATATTATTTCAAAAAAAAAAAAAAAATAGATTAAACGAGATACGACGTTCAGATATTATAATTTTTACACATTTATTTCATTATTATAAAGTATATCGATTGAAACAGCTGATTGTGAATAATAAAAGTTGTATGAATTTGTACATTACTTGAATTCATTTTATTTGCAATTATCCTTAAATTCCTTTGAACGAAACTTTCTATTAGGACAATAAATTCCCTCGTATTTATATGTTTAATTAATTATTTGCTTTATTGATCAATTACATCGATTAGTTAATTGATTTATCGATCGATTTGACCGATTAATTAATTAATAATTATTTCATTATACATTTGTATGATAAAATTATTACTTTTTTCGGTTTTATTGATACGCAAAAATTGAATAAGAAACTGCAATAACGATACTCAAGCTCGAATTTACGACGGCACTCGAATTGGGTTTCACCTCCGAGGGTTTTTCACTACTACCGGATTCCGATGAATCCGGTGTTCTCGTCAGCCAAACGTGAATATCCGTTTCGTGTTTCCGGAACCATTCGTAATTTCTCTTCGCGTTAGAAACCGCCGATCTCAGGGATGACGTTATTTCGTCGAGCTCGCTCGTCGTGCCGTTGACGAAAAGCTCAAGCTGTTAACGAAGAGAGAATATAACGAACAAATTTACACGCGTACAAGACCCAAATTCCTTACGGCAAAGAAGTATTTCGAACTGAGCAAAAAACAAATATTATTAATTGAATAATAATGATAATATGTTTTTACTTTTTCGATCTGTACTTGGGTCGAAATTTTTTCCCCGACATCCGAGAACAAATTCGCAACGCCGGTCCAGCTGCCGTAGCTTAAAGAGAAAAACAAAATCGTATGAAAGTCGGATTTGCGTCGAGACACCTAAAAATTATGAAGATAAAGCTGGCGATACGATTGCACAAATGAAATCTTGAGAAAATGGAAAAAAACAAAAGAACGATGCCGGAAAGAAATGAAAATTTCTGAATTCCAGATCGGAAATAATTATTCTTAAAAAGAAGAAGGAGGCATTGAAAATTTATTTTGATTCATCCGGTGCTGCCAGAATTTTGGGGAAAAGTAGAAAATCAAACGATATTATCACCCACGAAATGATCTATGAATGAGTGAACTGGAGTCTCGCCGTAAGTTGACCTGAACAGCCTGGCCCCTGGCCTACGTTGACTTTTCCAACGAGTCTTTACCCCCCACCATCGTTCCCTTTCTCCGCCAAGCGTTCACCAATCAACGCATGGGCACAATCCCGCGCTAGTCGTCAGTGAACGAGTGGGGGTAAGAGGAAAGCGTCGACTTGCCTGGAGTGCCTCGGCCCCGTCTGGTCAACTTACGTGGGACTTTTTTCACATTTCCATGATTTATTATGTGCAATTGCAAGACGGTTCTTCATTATTTTTAGGGGCTCTGGTAATTGAAAAAAATAACGATCGTTTATGCTTACTAATTTCGCAAATCTTGGTAATTATTCACGAGGAAATCTAGCATCGCATCGACGCCGAAGCTATCGGCATTGGAGATCGAATCGAACGCAGTATTGACGTCCTGATCGCGTATAGCATTATCGTTGGATATCGCAAGTTTTAGATAACTAAAAATTAAAAAAAAAAAATTCTCATTCAACGATGCCTCCGAATTATCTATAATTGCGATAACTCTCGAAATTATTTTCAAAGAGTCGCCAATTTTTCATAATATTTGTGCAAATTTATTCGATAAAATATTGTTTTCTTTTCAAAATATATTTCCTCATTCGAATTATTTTCAGAATGATTTTCTCACTTGCGCAGCGTAGTCGCGTTTCTCGAGCATCCGAGAGCTTTCAGAATGACGATTTTCTCGCTCGCAAATTCCGTTTTTACGTACTTATCCCACAGGAATTGCCAATCATCGTAATTTCCATGCTTGATCGACGCGCAGTAGACCGCGGGTCTAGCGTTCGGTGAAATCCTAAATTATAAAGATGTCGGACAAAGAAAATCATTGCCGGCAAAGTATTGCTGGTATAGGAGATTATTTTTTTTTTCTTCTTCTTCAATTCAAAAAAATTTAGTAGAATAATTTTATATTTTTGTTCAATGATTCGTTCGTTTTCCAAAAATAAAAACTTCTGCAACGATCAATTTTTTGTTCTCGAGGCTCAGTCAGTAAAAAGCTAGCTGCGTCAGCCAGGTTTTTTTTACAGTTTCCCTGTGCCCCTGTGCAAATGTGATACAGAAGCGCACCAGGAATACAGCATGAGTACGAGAAGAAAGGAAAAGGGACGTAAAGGCCTGGATGGATATACGATGGGAATACGAATTAAAAAAATATATAAAAAATAAATGTTAATCATGCAACTTGAATAGAAAATACTGGTCAGGGACACACTTTTTTCCCCGGTAAAGGCAATGAGAACGCAGTGGTAACAGCAAAATGATATTGGTAAGTGGCTCATCCGACTTCATAGTTAGAATGACACACACTTCACACCTCGAATAAGCATTGTATACAAAAATGAAGACCAATAAATCACTTATCCTGAGTAAGAAAATAAAAAAAAAAAAACGACAAAAAATCTTACCATCTTGTCTCGTCTTTTTGCCACTCGTTGAAGTATTTTCTCGAAGTCTCGATACATCCCGGATATCCGAATTTACACGACCAACTGAGTATCAATTCTCTGTTGAGCTGATCCAACTGGGTCTCAGCGGGAAAATCGATAAAGCCAATTTTTTCATACACTCTTTGCATGAGTACGAGCACGTGATCGACAAAATCTTGACCAATTTTATGACCATCGAAGCGTCGATTTATAAAAGTGACAGCATTGAAAAATGCTTTCCACGGCAAATGATTTTCCTCTCTCGTGAGATAATTGCTCGCCTCGAGGGCAAGATCATACGTGACATAATCGATTCTCGCGAGATTTAGAAGATCATCGATGATTTGTGCTCGATTAGTATCGTGAATACCATCGAAATTATCCGTTTTGAGACCAGCCACGAGACGATTCCATGATTTTACATCGTAATTGACGCGATAATAACCCGTCTCTCGGATATTCATTATGAACCATTCGTCGTTTTTCAAGATCAACGATGAATTTGCTCGCTTCGTACCGAGCCAAAAATCAGGATTCGTATCATTGAAATTTAATTTTGACTTTGTCGTTAAAGTGATGGGAATCCAAAATTCATTGTTAACATTTTTCATGGTTGCGTTCGTTCGATGGAGGAAAAAACGTTCTTGTGCGAGTGTCAGTAAGCCCGAATTCCAGGTCGCATTGACAACCGGATAACCGGGACTGTTCGTCCAACTGTTCATCAGAGTTTCGATGGTAGCATTGAGATTGCCCAGTGACGTCTCTGTATTCTCGTGAAATTGAATCGCCGACCAGAGATCATTCGGTGTGGCAGTTTTGTATTTATTTCTTTCGAGATACGTGCGAAGTCCCGATTCGAAAATTTTACGACCGAATGCATGATGCATCATTCGAATTACGCTGGCAGCTTGAATATCAAATGATCAACGAAACGTTATAATATATTGATGATGAATACATCGATCGATCGATTCGTTAATTATTGACGAATTGACGAATCGATAAGTTCATGAATTCTTTCATTCATTCATTCATGAATATATCGATGGACTAATGCCAAAGGGGCGTAAGCGCCAAAAAGTGGGTTACTGCCAGAAGGGCGTAAACGCTATACTTGGCGGGTTAAGGGAAAGAGATTTCTACAGGCAAACGGGCGTAAGTGCCAGTGCGCTTATACGCCCCTATGGCAGTAAGAACTCGAAGAAATTGTGAAATCACTCAAATCTTACCGCCAGAGGGGCGTAAGCGCAAAAAAGTGGGTTACTACCAGAAGGGCGTAAGTGCTTTACTTGGCGGGTTTGAGGGAAAGAGATTTCTACAGTTAAACGGGCGTAAGTGCCAGGGTGCTTATACGCCCCTATGGCACTAAGAACTCGAAGAAATTGTGAAATCGGTCAAATCTTACCGCCAGAGAGGCGTAAGCACCAAAAAGTGGGCGACTGCCAGAAGGACGTAAGTGCTATACTTGGCGGGTTTGAGGGAAAGAGATTTCTACAGTTGAACGGACGTAAGTGCCAGGACGCTTATACGCCCCTATGGCAGTAAGAACTCGAAGAAATTGTGAAATCGGTCGAATCTTACCGCCAGAGGGGCGTAAGCGCCAAAAAGTGGGTGACTGCCAGAAGGACGTAAGTGCTATACTTGGCGGGTTTGAGGGAAAGAGATTTCTACAGTTAAACGGGCGTAAGTGCCAGGGTGCTTATACGCCCCTATGGCACTAAGAACTCGAAGAAATTGTGAAATCGCTCAAATCTTACCGCCAGAGAGGCGTAAGCACCAAAAAGTGGGTGACTGCCAGAAGGACGTAAGTGCTATACTTGGCGGGTTTGAGGGAAAGAGATTTCTACAGTTAAACGGACGTAAGTGCCAGGACGCTTATACGCCCCTATGGCAGTAAGAACTCGAAGAAATTGGGAAATCGATCAAATCTTACCGCCAGAGGGGCGTAAGCGCAAAAAAGTGGGTTACTACCAGAAGGGCGTAAGTGCTTTACTTGGCGGGTTTGAGGGAAAGAGATTTCTACAGCCAAACGGGCGTAAGTGCCAGTGCGCTTATACGCCCCTATGGCAGTAAGAACTCGAAGAAATTGTGAAATCACTCAAATCTTACCGCCAGAGGGGCGTAAGCGCAAAAAAGTGGGTTACTACCAGAAGGGCGTAAGTGCTTTACTTGGCGGGTTTGAGGGAAAGAGATTTCTACAGTTAAACGGGCGTAAGTGCCAGGGTGCTTATACGCCCCTATGGCACTAAGAACTCGAAGAAATTGTGAAATCGGTCAAATCTTACCGCCAGAGAGGCGTAAGCACCAAAAAGTGGGCGACTGCCAGAAGGACGTAAGTGCTATACTTGGCGGGTTTGAGGGAAAGAGATTTCTACAGTTGAACGGACGTAAGTGCCAGGACGCTTATACGCCCCTATGGCAGTAAGAACTCGAAGAAATTGTGAAATCGGTCGAATCTTACCGCCAGAGGGGCGTAAGCGCCAAAAAGTGGGTGACTGCCAGAAGGACGTAAGTGCTATACTTGGCGGGTTTGAGGGAAAGAGATTTCTACAGTTAAACGGGCGTAAGTGCCAGGGTGCTTATACGCCCCTATGGCACTAAGAACTCGAAGAAATTGTGAAATCGCTCAAATCTTACCGCCAGAGAGGCGTAAGCACCAAAAAGTGGGTGACTGCCAGAAGGACGTAAGTGCTATACTTGGCGGGTTTGAGGGAAAGAGATTTCTACAGTTAAACGGACGTAAGTGCCAGGACGCTTATACGCCCCTATGGCAGTAAGAACTCGAAGAAAATGGGAAATCGATCAAATCTTACCGCCAGAGGGGCGTAAGCGCCAAAAAGTGGGTTATTGCCAGAAGGGCGTAAGCGCTATACTTGGCGGGTTTTAGGGAACGAGATTTCTACAGCCAAACGGGCGTAAGTGCCAGGGCGCTTATACGCCCCTATGGCAGTAAGAACTCGAAGAAATTGTGAAATCGCTCAAATCTTACCGCCAGAGGGAGAAGGACGTAAGTGCTATACTTGGCGGTTTTGAGGGAAAGAGATTTCTACAGCCAAACGGGCGTAAGTGCCAGGGCGCTTATACGCCTCTATGGTAGTAAGAACTCGAAGAAATTGTGAAATCGCTCAAATCTTACCGCCAGAGGGGCGTAAGCGCCAAAAAGTGGGTTACTACCAGAAGGGCGTAAGTGCTTTACTTGGCGGGTTTGAGGGAAAGAGATTTCTACAGTTAAACGGACGTAAGTGCCAGGGCGCTTATACGCCCCTATGGCAGTAAGAACTCGAAGAAATTGGGAAATCGATCAAATCTTACCGCCAGAGGGGCGTATCTCCGCCGCAAAAAAGTTTGTCGCTTACGCTCTTGTGGCAGTACTACAACTCGAAGAAATTGTGAAATCGGTAGAATCTTACTGCCACAGAGGCGTAAGTGACACACTTTTTTGCCATGGAGATACGCTTCCCTGGCAGTAAGATTTCACCGATTTCACAATTTCTTCAAATTATTACTGCCACAAGGACGTGAGCAACGAACCTTTTGTGTTGGAGATACGCCCCTCTGGCAGTAATATTTGACCGATTTCACAATTTCTTCGAGTTATCACTGCCGCATGGGCGTAAGCGACAAACTTTTTTGGGGTGGAGATACGCCCCTTTGACAGTAAGATTTTACCGATTTCACAATTTCTCCGAGTTCTTACTGTCATACGGGCCTAAGCGCCCTGGCCCTTACACCCGTTTGGCTGTGGAAATCTCTTTCCTTATACCTCTTATAATCTCTTTTTTTATACCTGCCAAATGTAGCGCTTACGCCCTTCTGGCAGTATGAAAGCGAAAATTTCGAAAAAAGACGCTTATGCGTCCTTTTGGCATTAATTCATCGATATTATGATAAATCGATGTTGGAAAGTTTCGAGAACAACTCTTCGTTTCCTCATCATCGATTTTTATTTTTCTTACATTTGCCATAAGCGATCTTGTCGAATGAATCAGCGATAGCCAATGGCTTCTCGACACGATTGTTCATGGAATGGACAGTCGGCGATCCGTCGAAATCCATTGCAGGTTGCATTTCGTAAACGACGAATTGTTGAAGAAGATTCCATTCGGGTTTCAACTGTCCCGATGGGTTTTCATCAGAACGATAAAATTTTCTATCCGTTTGGCCTCATTGATTTTTCGCGTTTGCAAATTATAGGCCGCTAATTCGATAAAAAAATATACGATAGACTCGAAAGTTTTAAACTCACATAGTCACCGACGAACCATTCGAAGTACTCGGCGAAACCCTCGTGCAACCAAATGTAATCCCACCAGTCGCAGGTCACCAAATTACCGAACCACATGTGAACAATCTCGTGAGCTACGACAGTCTGCGAGTATCTCCTGTACGTTGCCGTTGTCACGTTCTCGTGTTGCAGTAAACCATATTCTCTGTGACGAAGAAAGAAAGAAAGAAAGAAAGAAAGAAAAAAAACTTTGAAAAAAGGAGGAAAGAAAAAATCTAACAAGATACGAGATGAGTAAAAAGAGTATTCGAGATCATTTCCAAAATGCATGTCATAGATTCACGAGAAAAAAATATACATATAAAAAAAAAAAGTAGTTGTTTCTCAATGGCATTTATGTTCTTTAAGCTGCAATGATGTTGACCTGAAAGTGACGAGACCCCAGTTCTCCATGGCGCCGGAACGAAAATCCGGCACGGCAACGAGATCCATTTTTTTAATCGGATAATCGATGGCGGTGAAATTTTCCAAGAATTTGAGAACTTTTTGTCCGCCATCGAGAGCATCGGAGCCGTATTTAACGGCTTCCGGTCGTCCCCAAACGGAAAAATTACCGGCGTAATTTTTCAGTGATTCGAAATCCGATACGACGAATGCCATCAAATACGAAGACATGGGTTCACTCTGTTCGTAAGAGTCCCAAGTACGATTGGGCGTTCTGAATTATAGCGAGAAATGAAAAATCAATAGGAAACAATTGGTACAAGAATATTTTCCAAAAACTGTTAATTGTAATTGAAAAAAAAAAAAAATTTCGTTAAAGATTTTTTCGAGTGTCAATGATGGAAATTAAAATGATAAAACGAGTCAGTGTTCGAAAATTAAAATTGCAGAATGTTAAAATGTAGTTTATCGATATTAATTACGTGGATGGAGTTGAAACGATCCAGGGCATATTGCTGAGACTTCGATAGTCATTGGGTCTGTTGATGTGGATTGTGAATTTTGCCTTGAACGCAGGCTCGTCGAAGCAAGGGAATACCTCTCTGGCATAGACTGGCTCGAATTGAGTGCTCGCTAGCCACCTACAACGATTCACGATCGTCAAATTTTGTTTTTCTCTTCAATTAATTTCATCGAATTAATCAATCGATCGTCAAAATTCGCTCATCGATCTCAGTTAATCATTTGAGGATGGATGACGAGAAATTTCACCGACTCTCGTCGAATCCAATGCCCGACAATTCTTCATTCATCCGTGTAAAAAAAATTTAGCCAAAGCACCATAAAATTTTTGCAAGCTACAGCGATCACACGAATTTTTCAAATAATTCTGAATTTTACCAAGCTTGAAATTCGTAAGTAATTCCGATGAAAATTGCATCGAAAAAGAGGAGCTCGAAGCTTTATCGCGCGTCTAATGTCAAAAGGTCGTAAGCGCCATTATACGATCTTTTGTCGTTTTTAATAGCAAAAGGTTGTATGATTATTTTTTTTCGTATTTGGGATAAGAACGTATGAAAGTATGTCCAGAAACGTTGAAATTAAAAAGCCGGTCAAACTAATGACAGAAGGTCGTATGTAATGGTACATACTTACAACTTTTTATTACGAACGTGAAGAAAACAAATTGCGTAGACTAATTGAAAAAGGTGTCGTATCCTCCGAAAATATCATTTTTGGGGAATACGATCAAGTTTTGTCAAATATCAAGACTTTAGTTGCGAATAACGTAATGTTTCGCGATTTTATCACATCAGCGTTGAAAATTTCTAATCGAAAAATAAATTCCATTCATCCGCGGTACATACGACTTTTCGGTTGGACCCGGAAGTTCAAAATTTCAACGGATCTTCGCGTTTCAGGTGTTTTCGGAGCGATTCGAGAGAAAAAAAAAATTGTACGACTTTTTGTTATTTTACTCGAAAAAGTAATGACAAAACCTCGTAACATTTTTTTTTTTTTTTCATTGATTTTTAGTGGATACGACCTTTTGCGATTACGTTTTTTTTTCTTGCAAATTTTAATGGATCTAGGCGGTTGCTATACTATTTCCAAAGCGAATGCAATAAAAAAAAATTTTTACGGCACAGGCATTGAAAAGCCATTTTTCGACGCCTATTATTATCGACCCGTAAAGTAGCACTTTTCGTGGCTATCTTCGCAACTGACACAAAATCGTGCATGTGTTACAAAATAGATATTGTGCACCTAGGGCGTAAAGTGGGCTTTTTTAGACCGAGTGTGGAGATTGCAGTACGAGTCGAAGGCGAGCTAGCATGAGCCAAAGGCGAGTGCAGCAGCGAGCCGAAGACGAGTGCGTCCGCGAGCCGAAGACGAGTACTGCAACCACAAGAGGTCAAAAAGCCCACTTAGCCCTTGGCGCACGACGTATTTTTTGTAACGCATGTATTGATTTCTGCGTTTTTTGTGCCTATAAGCGGCACTAATTGTAAGGTCTTCGTAGGTTTTCGTGTCCAGGTCGACCAGACCATAGTTTTCGAAATCCAGGTCAGCCGGTCGACCTCGACACCAAGAACTACGTTCCGGTCGACCTGGACACCTAGACTTACGGTCCGAGCGACCTGGACGCAGTTGTATATACAGTCGCTCAAAAGCGGGCGTAAAGTAGGCACTTTACGCCCGCTTATCAAGCGTAAAGTGCTCACTTTACGCCCGCTTTTATGCCCGCTTTTTCGAACCGGTCAAAAAAAGGTCACTTTAGGCCCGCTTAATAGGTAAAAAAAACGCAGAAATCGTGCATGTGTTACAAAAAAAGTCTTTTCGTGGCGCTTGTCAAGCGCAGTACGGGCACGAGTCTCAGAACTGCCATGAAAAAATTTTTTTGTAACACATGCACGATTTCTGGGTTTTTTGACCTATTAAGCGGGCCTAAAGTGATCTTTTTTTGACCGGTTCGAAAGAGCGGGCGTAAAGTGCTCACTTTACGCCCGCTTCTGAAAGACTGTATGTACGACCGCGTGCAGGTCGCTTAGACCGTAAGTCTAGGTGTCCAGGTCGACCGGACCGTAAGTTTAGGTGTCCAGGTCGACCGGTCCGTAGTTTTCGGTGTCCAGGTAGACCGGTCCGTAGTTCTCGGTGTCCAGGTCGACCGGACCGTAAGTCTAGGTGTCCAGGTCGACCGGAACGTAGTTCTTGGTGGCCAGGTCGACCGGCTGACCTGGATTTCGAAAACTATGGTCTGGTCGACCTGGACACGAAGACCTACGAAGACCTTACAATTAGTGCCGCTCATAGGCACAAAAAACGCAGAAATCAATGCATGCGTTACAAAAAATATGGTGTGCACCAAGGGCTAAGTGGGCTTTTTGACCTCTTGTGGTTGCAGTACTCGTCTTCGGCTCGCGGACGCACTCGTCTTCGGCTCGCTGCTGCACTCGCCTTCGGCTCGTGCTAGCTCGCCTTCGACTCGTGCTAGCTCACCTGCGACTTGTACTGCAATCTCCACACTCGGTCTAAAAAAGCCCACTTTACGCCCTAGGTGCACAATATACTATCGTGTCAACTACAAAGTTACCCACGACAAGTACTACTTCGCGTATCAATAACAGGCGTCGAAACGTAGCTTTTCAATACCTGTGCCGAAAACAATATGGTATGCGGCGTGCGTGTAAAGTGACTGTCCAAGCGAGATGATGTTTTTAGAACTCTCCGTTGGCTTTGCCTGGTGAGCCGAAGGCGAGCCGAAGGCGAGCCAGGCAAAGCCAACGGCTCGTTCTAAAAACATAACCTCGCTCGAAAACAGTCACTTTACGCGCTTTTATACGATTACGCTATTATACGACCTTTTGCCACCAAAATCGTATTTTTGGCGCTTTGACGATCTTCTGTCATTAAACACACGATATATTTGGATGCAAAATTTGAACACGATTTCTCAAAATATTTTCGAGAAATTGTACATTCGACATTTTTCCCCATGGAAACAAAGTATCAAAAAAAAAATTTATTTTCGATTATCCTTTTTCTCCATAGGTATAGGTGAGAGATTTCACGCATTCTGCTTAACAAAAACTAATTACTTTTAAATGTAATTATATGTATATTTTTTTTTTCACGAAAACGAAGCTTCCTTCCTGAGGAAGAAAAATCATTTCTCTTGTACAAAATGAGTCGGATTTTTTTGCAAAAAAATCTTCATCACCTCGATAACATTGTTTGTTTACGTTTGATAGAAATAAAGGATACAAGCGTACCGTGTTTTGCCATTTTTGTCGACGTAAGAGCTTCGATAAAAACCAATCATTTTGTCATTGATAACGCCAGCGTACGAGATGTAAATCGATAGCTTGCTCCTGGCTGGAATAGTCGCGTTCAGATAGATCGTGAAACGATGAGTCGTCGAGTTGATCGTGTAACTCAAAACTCGAAGTTTATTCACCGAATCGATGTACGGTATGATATTTATTATCGTCAATTCGTTGGCATGCAGAACAATGCTCGATGTGTTTTCATTGACATTCATGTCTATGGTCACCTCACCGTCAAACGTGAAATTATCCTCGTCGAGATTAGGCGTGATATAAATATCATAGCTTTTCGGATGAATTTTCGTTGGCAATCGAAATTGAGAATCTCGACTCGGATACGTTTTGCCGAGCCATGCCAAAATTGACGGACTGTATCGATCGTACCATGCGAGTTCATCGTAAGCACTTTTCAAATAATTATTCATCGACGATGAGATCGATACGAGGCTCTCGTGATGTTTTTTCACAAATTTTTCAAACTTATAGAATAAAAAAAAAAAAAAAAAAAAAAAAAAACACAGTAAGATATTGACATTGAATTTAATAATTTCAATCACTCAGGAAAGAAATGGTTTGGATCTACATAGTTACTTTTTGGGTCATACTTGATACATGTATGGATCTAAATTTTCGAGTATCATTGACCTACCTAGATCTCCACATATAACGGTAGATTTACGTGCATTCGAGTTGGCCTAATATTGTGTTCGAACACTTTTGCTTATTAGATCTCCGTTTATGTATTTAAATTTCAGTAGATTTACTGAGATCTAAATAAATGTACGATTTCTTAAAATTTAGATCCAAGTAGATCTAAACAATTTTTTTTTCCCCGGTATTTTTCATAATTTAATTAATTTTAAAAATTACATGTAACATCTGTACCTTGAGTGTGAGTTTCTTGGTCTTGAAGACGGACGAAATTCCACTGAGAATGCTCGCGATCTTGCTGTATTCTCCATAGCTTGAATAAAAATACGATAATAATACGAAAATAATAATGCTATTTCAGTTTATAAATTTTTGAAGATTTTACGGCTATGGGGGTTTTTTTTCCTTTTTTTTTTTCTTTTTTCATGTAAAACTCACTATTCATATAATTTGATGTGATTGCTTTCGACAAAGTCCAATGCGTATTCAGCCCCGAATAAACCAGAGCCGTATACAGCGGTAAAAGCACTCAAGCTATCCTGAATTCGAATTCCCGAATTTTTTGTTATCGCGCTCGTGAGAAGTCTGGAAAAAAAATTTGAAAAATTTTATTGTGGCTATCAAAATTTTCCATGGGCTTGAAATTCATGTATGATATTTTTGTTGTTGTTGTTGTTGTTGTTATTGTTATTGTGAAATCGTACTTTTCAAGAGCTCTGGTATCGTTCGAACATCCAAGAGCAGCTAAAATAACTGCCTTCTCGATTGCTACCCCTGTGGACAAAAATTTATTCCACAAAAAGTCCCAATCGTCCATCGAGCCATATCTTATCGCGGTACAGTAAATTGTATTTCGATAGTTTACCGAAACTCTGAAAATTGACGAAAAAAAAAAATATTTCTACCATTCGAATCGAAGATTTTTCATCAATGAATAAGCTGGGAGAAAAAAATTATGCGAGGAAAAAGTCATCGAGGAAAAAAATGTATTGTTAGAAAACCAAGGAATTGCATCGTTCGTTGACTAATTGATTGATCGAAGACATTTCATTCTTTCGGCAAGAATTTTTTTTCTTCATATTCAATTGATTCGATGAATTTTTTTGCTCAATCGATTTTATTAACAATTTTCTGACGAAATTTTCTGACGAAATTTTCTGACGAAATTTTCTGACGAAATTTTCTGACGAAAAGCAATAAAATGTCTTTTCTTCAATCGAGTTTTTATGTTTCAAATTAAAAGGAAAATCGCGAACGAGTAAATGAGAACTTTGAAATGAAAAATCATTGTCTTACGGGATCGAATTATTGGATTTCCATTCAGCGAAATGTTTGAGCGACGAGGAAACGCAACTTTCGACGTTGAAATTACAGACCCACTCGAGTACGTATCTCCTCAACAGTTTGTCGTAATGGGATTCCCCGGATTTTTCGTCGAAACCAAGTTTTTCGTAGATCGGATTTAGAATAGTCAGGATATGCGACTAGAAAGTAGATCAGAGGATTTTATGAAAAATCGTTGCTCGAATCGATCGAAAAAATTGATCGAACATTGGGTAATTCTTTAGTTTAGTCTCTTATCCGAAAAATGAGCGTAAGTTTTTTTTTTCTATTTTATCCTTTATTGGGTTATAAATGATGATATTCAGTTGGGGGAGACTGTAAAAGTTGAATAAATAAATAAATAAATAAATAAAATCAGTTTTTCCATTTTATTTTGAAAAGTGTTGATCTTGGAGAAAAATGTTCCCCACAAAAGTTGTAGCTTATGAGAAGATCGATCTTTTATGTGCTTTATATTGTTTGTCTAAAACCATTTTTTTTTTCGAGAAAAACGGGATAATGCTCCATCTATCGCGCTATGTTCGTTAGACGCTGCTTTGTGATTGGGAATGACGACGAAATCTTTTGTTGCTATACGGGAGAACTGAGGGTGCATTTTAAAGGTCCCTTATTTTCTAGACGTAAACAAAGCAAAGAACAAAAACGATAAATGAATTGAACAAAAAAAAAGAAAAGACATTAAAAAGCAAAAAACAATAAAAAAAATACAAAAATTGATTAAGGGCTCAACTGGCCCTTTAGTGTGTGTGTGTGCGTGCGTGCGTGCGTGCGTGCGTGTGTGTATGTATAATCATTTCAATAAATAGTTTAGGTTCATTTATCGCTTTTGTTCACTGCTTTGTTTACGTCTAGACAATAAGGGACCTTCAAAATGCGCCCACAGCTTTCCTGTATACAGGGTGGCCCAAAATTAGATGCGGAAAATGATAGGGCTAATAAAGGGCGTCGAGCTGAGTAAATTGATCCCAATAACATATGGTCTGCGAAGTCGCGTTCGCGAGATACGGCCGATTAAAAAATCCCGCTAACCGCCGGCATGTAGGCAACCGAGTACACAGGAATCATCGGTTCTGAGTCTTGTTGACAAGCGCGCGCGTACGCTGATGCGGAACATAACACTTTCAAATTTACGAACAAGTCAATTTACGTCAACAAGACTCAGAACCGATGATTCCTGTGTACTCGGTTGCCTACATGCCAGCGGTTAGCGGGATTTTTTAATCGGCCGTATCTCGCGAACGCGACTTCGCAGACCACATGTTATTGGGATCAATTTACTCAGCTCGACGCCCTTTATTAGCCCTATCATTTTCCGCATCTAATTTTGGGCCACCCTGTATAGTTTTACGTCCTGGGTCGACATTGACGCCAAATGAATTTATAGATAAGTTATAAAATAACTACAGTAGAATAATATACCTACCCACGAGTCGCTCCTAGAAGCAACCCGTGCAGCTTTTATCATTTTATTCTCACGGGTTGTACAGCAGCGACCCGTCTTAGTTAAATTTCAACGTACCATTTATGCGTGGTCCTGTATGAGGAGTCCACTTTCTCGCGAGGCTCAACTCGCCAGCGCCTCGCACATAAGATAAGAAACGCTAGACTCAACAGTGATTAGCGTGGCGAGGAGAACCCTTTGTGCGACTCTACCATCTCGGGACTGTGACAAAATTGCGTCGTTGAAAGTTTTGTCCCACCAAGACATACAAAAGTTGAGATCAAGCGCCCGGGAAGAAAGAGTTAGTCAGTCAGTCGAAGATCGGGAACGAGAGCCATCGAGTAAAATCTTCTCGCAATGGCAATCACTAAAACTCGCGGAATATTTCAAGTATCGGGCGAACTCGCGTAGTATTGGCAACTTATCTGATTCATCAAATCACTTAAGATATTTGTTTAGGTCGAATCGTTAAATACTCGATTCGACCCAAAATATTAAATTCATTAATTTGAATTCGATTCTTCTAATCCTTTAAAATATTTGATTGAAGTAAACATTTTCGAGCTTGGTCCAAGGGGTCCAATATCATGACTATCGCGAGAGGCTTACGGAGAGCGAGTCTGGAAACACTTAGAAATGCATCAGCGTTGCTGGATGAGAGTTTTCCTAAACAACGAGACAAAGAACGAGCTGAGGCCTCGCAAGGGTTTCGGGGCTAAGGACAGTTCGCACTGGACCGTTGACGAGATCACATACTCACATATATATATCGAATACCAACCTTTGTCGTTATTACATTTTAAGGGACAATATAACTGCTCCCATCTTATACGAGTCCATCGGACAACACCTTTAATAAATATACTTATAGTAGTAAATATCTTACTACATGATAATCATTCGATTCGTTCGAGTTTTCGACGTAACGATACGTCCTACTGACACAGCGCAAAATTAACGCGCGACTAGTGACCACGTCGATGTGTAAAATTTCGACCAATAAAATATTCATTTTATACGTGCACGTGCCGGTTCAAGCAAGAGTGATTATTGGCGTAATACAAATCCCCGATTCCCAACGCCGGCCGGAACGCGACTCAAGGACTTTTGGATATTAGCAGCGTTGGTTCGATTCTCCAGGGCGCAATCAACCGTCGACCCCCAGTCACGTGACACGTTGGTCAAACAACCGTACGGTTGTTTGACCAACGAAAGGTAAGAAATTTACTCAATATTTACCAACACAACGGCTCCTATCCCGAGATTGTTTCTACAGGCTCAAACGGGAGCAAAATGTTGAAAATATGGTACGTCAACGGTAAATTATAAACCCGGGACGTAACAATAGCAACAAAGAATTTCGTCGTTATCCCCAATCACAAAGCAGCGTCTAACGAACATAGCGCGATAGATGGAGCATGTTCAGGCCTGCATATATACAATTAAGCTATATATATAAGTAGTATATAAGTATATACGTGTAATAATTATAAAATAACCGTCGGTCTGACTCATGGAATTTCCATGCCATGAGGAGAGGCAATCCCAGGCCAGGTTTGACCCTTGGGTGTTTTAGCACCATAAAGAGTGCACATTTAATCCTTAAAGAAAATCACCATGGGTGGGACGGTAGCAAGAAAGGGGCCTCTCGGCTGTGAAGTTGACAACGTTGGGTTTTTCCTATCCCTACCGGCCCACGCATGGAGATACCTGGCACTGCCTCTCACCCTCTCGGGCTCAGACAAAATACGAAGTTTTAATTGTAAAGAATTTTCTAAAGCGTGTTAGTCTTGTCGAGTATTCGCGTAGTACACTAGGACCTCGATTTAATGGCCCTCGATTCAATAGACAGTCCCCACCATGTCGCATTTATCGATCGGTTTTTCGCGTGGTGGGAGATGGTGGGGGACGCTTAAAGTCTCCCCGATCAGGCCCGTAGCACAGAGTGCCGATGCGCAGATACAGCATGGGCGGGCATACGCATACCTCGATTTAACAAGGTGCGATGCGGAGCCGGTCCCGCCACTGGCCGTTAAATCGAGGTCCTAGTGTAATACATCTCTCCTCCGGGGTGAACTTGCACCCTCGGAGTATCGACGCGATTCATTGAGTATGATACGTATACTCTCTTATAATATAATTTGTCTAAGTCACTTTGCTTAGCTCAACACATTCATTTTTATACTTTATACGTAGGGATATTCGATCCATTAGAATTAATCTCCCTACCTCTCAAATGTAATAATGATTATCCCAATAAAGTACGTTGTTGTTTAATCCTGTGATTTATTCAACACAAACACACACTGAGAAAATAATATCGATGCAGGATACCTAATCCTGATAAAACATTGCAAACAGAGCATTATCCCGTTTTTCTCGAAATAAAAAAAAATTGTTTTAGACAAAAAATGTATGAAACATAAAAGATCAATATTCTCATAAGCTACAACTTTTATCGGCAATATTTATCTCTAAGATCAATACTTTTCAGAATAAAATGAAAAAACTGATTTTATTTATTTATTCAACTTTTTCAGCCTCCCCCGACTGAATATCGTCATTGGTGACACAATAAAGCTATTTATGATGAAAAAAAAAAAATTCCGCCGTTTTTCGGAAAAGTGACTATAAGCTAAAGAATTACCAAAAAATCATATTTATTCGTAATCCATTTTTGGCTACTTTCATATACGGCTAATTGCAGTATATACATATACCTATCATGTTGAAATAGTTGTGTATTCGATGAAATTGATTTTTTTGAAAATAATTTTTTCATTTCGTTATTTAAGCAATAGGTTATATTAATTTTTAAAGAAGTGAAATATTATTATTATTATTATGAACCCACCAATTTCAATTGAATTAAAATTATTACTAAATGATTTTTCCAATTAAATGTCAGCATACCTTGTACAATTCGAAGAGGTCTTTTTCACGAAACTGTTGATTGAGATAGGCGAGACCATTGAATGCCGCACGCCACGGTATGTAGTTCGTTTCCGTGGTCAAATATTGCGTTGCTGATAGAACAATTGAATAATCAACCTGACCCGCTTGTCCCAGAATGAGAAGATCGTCGATGATTGAAGCCCGATTGATTTCGTGAATGACGGCATAATCATTGCTTTTTAGAACTTGGATTATTCGCATCCACGATGCGGTATCGTAATTGACACGATAATATCCTGAATATATATATATATATAGTTTTTTTTAAATTCAATTCAAACAAAATAGAAAATAATAATAAATAAATCTAGCCAGCACACTGTTTTTCTACTCGTTTCATAATTTTTTTTTCAATTTTCGTATTACGAGAAATATCCTGTACCTGATTCTTGAACATTGACGATGACCCATTCGTCGGTGGAGTTCAATTTCACCGTACCGTATTTCCCGTTCATCCAATATTTCGGCGTAGTTTTCGCAAAATCGGGATTCGATCTCGAGGCCCAGGTCACGGGAATCCACCAGACATTGGGGCTCGTTGTGTCTTCGTAGCTTTTAAGGTAAAATCTGTTTTGCTCGAGAGAAACGCGATCTCCTGTTATATTTACTTTAACAACGGGATAACCGGCTTGCGTCGTCCACGTGTCCATTATCGTCTTAATCGTTGTTTCGAGCTTCATATCGGTTGAATTAATTTTCTCCTGGAACGCCTCTATCAAATGCTCGGGCGTGGAATCATTATATTTACTAAATAACGCAAAAATGACAATACGATGTAATAATAATAATAAATATTATTATTATTTTAATCTGAGATAATAAAATATGATGGAAAGCCATGTCGTCTGGTGAGAATTCGAATAAGGATGAGGAAATGGATTTAATTATAGGAAGAAATATCATTTCATGCTGACCGTGCTTCGAGATAATCGTGCAAAGCCTCGTAAAACAGATCGGACCCAAAAGCTTTTTCAAACATTCGCAAGACACTCGCAGCTTTGGCATACGAAATGGAATCGAATATATCGCTTATCTCCTTTGGACTGTATACGTCGTGGGTCATCGGATGAGTCGACGTTAGAGCATCGGTTTTGAAAGCCGCATGAAGCTGCTCAACGACAAACTGTGACGGGAGTCCCCAGTCCGTTTCCACCTTAGACAGTGTATTGCCATTGAAGTGAATGTTTCAACGACAAAAAGATTAAAATGATGGAAAATTTGGTCTCTTTCTTCAAAGAAATATATCCGTTTAACAAGTTTTTATTCAACGAAATGATGTTGTTCAGAAGTTTCGAATTTCGATAACAGGGCGATATGAATTGAATTGGTTTTTCGAGAAGAATGAATTCTTGAATAAATTTTTTTAAAATCTGCTTCAATGAGGCGTCAGTTTCAGGAGGCAATAGAGATGTGTAAAGGGGTTCGTGGAAATTTTCACCGCCTATTGGAGTTTCAGTATATGTTATCAAAAAAATTCACCACCCGTAAATGACACAATGATTTAATTTCATTGACGTTCATACTTTTTTTTCAAATGTTGCAATTTATCTCTGTCGAGGGCTCAGGACCAGAAAGGTGTAACTCACAAAAAACGGACTATACTGCCATAAGGGCGTATCCCTAAATTTAACACGGAAGTTCCATAAGAGCAAAATTAATCAGCCTACAGCCAGAAGGGCGTAACACTCTTTTTTTTTTATTTTTCGTGGCTTACGCCTTTCTGGCGGACAACCGGTCAGTTTTTTCCCCAATTTCAATCGTCTCCTTACTGCCAGAAGGGCGTTACCCCAAAAAAATTGAAAACGTGATGTGTGTAAGATGCTGGCCAGTTTTCCATCTTTCTGGCCAGTTGATGGCCAGTAAACTGTCGAGTTCCAGACTAGGTGTGTAACGCAAATCTGTTCAGTGCCAGTCTTGGCAGACTGACGAGTAGCTGATCAGAAAAACTCGGCAGTTGCTGGTCAGGAAACTATTTGCTATTTGCTAATATTTTTTAATGCGAAATATAAACAAAAACGAAATATATCATTTGCAAAATGGTTCCATGCGCATATTTAGTCGTTGCTATAGTTGAATAAAAAAAAAGTATTGTAGTGGGCTTACGCCCTTCTGGCTGTAGGCTGATTAATTTTTCTCTTATGGAACTTCCGTGTTAAAGTTGGGGATACGCCCTTATGGCATTAAGGTAATGAAAAGTCGAAAAACAGTGGGTTACGCCCTTTTGGTCCTAAGCCCTTGATATAATATAATTCATGGATGGATGCTGTATCTTTGGTTGAAATTTATCACCGATTCCTTCGAAGGGTGGAGACATGAAATTTATGAGAAATAAAAATTCACGTACACTTGCAGTGCCATGATACTGAAAATATCTTGCGAAACCCTCGCTGAGCCATAGATATTTCCACCATCTCGGGCTGACCTGATCGCCGAACCACTGATGGGATATCTCGTGCGAAATAACATTGGCTATCACTTGCTTCGACGTTATCGGCGAATTTTTCGGATCGTAGAGCATATTGCTCTCCCGATAGGTCAGTAAGCCCCAATTTTCCATTGCCCCTGATGCAAAATCCGGCAACGCCGCCATATCGAGTTTCGTCAATTGATAGGGATGTTTAACGGCCGTTTCGTAAAATTTAACCAACGGTGCCATCACGGAAAGAGCATATTCGCATTGTTCAATGGCGTTCGGTCTTGCCCATGTCGCGTAATTATCATCGGCGAGGGATTTGAAATCAGAAACGACGAGTGCCACGAGATACGTGGACATGATCGGAGTTTCCTCGAAAGTAACTAAAACTCGTTCGTTACTGGAGAAACGAAAAAGCTGTGAATTTCGTTCGCGCGAAAAAAAAAAAAAAAAAAAAAAAACGACCAAACAACACTTTTGGCGATTGACTATATAATTACTAGCAAATTTCAAAGGAAAAATTTCATAAGAGAAAATAAAAGAATAATGAAATATATTGTAGTTTTTTTCATTCGTAGTGTTTTGCCTTCGTGGCTTGAATAAAATATAATATGTAGCATACGTACCCATCGGGCACTGATGTGTTTAAGCGAGTATTGCTGATTGCATTGTAATTCGTTGGTCTGCTTACGCTCAGGACGAATGTTGCTTTGAGGGCTGGCTCATCGAAGCACGGAAACATTCTTCGTGCCCCAACGGGTTCCAGATGGGTAGCAGCCAACCATCTGAACAAAATGATTATATAAAAAGTCAGACCTTGAATTGATTCGAATTCAAAAGAAAAATTTGAAATTCACAATAACGATTCAAAGCTTAATATAAATTTACATCCGTAAATCGCTTAACTCGTTGCTTTTAAATTGAATATTAAAATTATACAAATCAAAATGGCGAGGATAATACGTCTTGGTAAAAATGCAATAGATGATTCGATTTGGAAAAAAAAAAAAAAAAAATGATTATTTTGCTGTTTTTTTGAACCTCGAATTTACAATCAAATTAAATAATCTCAACATTCGCAATGGCGATCTGCTGAGAATGAAAAGTCCATGAAGTGATGATCGTGCGAAAGATAGAATAGAAAAAAATTAGAAAAAAATCATGTAGTCTATATATGGAGGATACTAACGACTATCGAAGTTAAGGTTGTTTAGAAGCATGGTGGGGATGGATCAGAGTGGGGGAAATTTTCCTATGCTTATACATTGGGCGCCGTAGCAATTTTTTTTATGCCCTGTAGCCTATCCATCCATTATTATTATTTTTTTTATTCGTCAATTATTATTTAAATTCGCATAAGTTGGAGATTTTATCAAAGTTATCATGATATTTTATTTTTGTTCGTTCTTAAATGGTTAAACATATCGATAATAAAAAATGTTGAAATCACAAATAATCGCGGCAACATTGGGGCCTCTTTTGTCGCCCGCGTTTCCAGTAACGTAGGCTCAAAGTTCGTTGCCTGCTTATGTGAGTGACATAACCTCAAAAAAGTACACAGCGGTGAAATGTTTTGATTGACGAATTGATTATTGTAACGACATCATAATGAATAGTGAGCGAGATGAAAAGACGAGTGAGACCGGTAGGGATGATTGTAATTTATTTTTCGGTATGTTTATAATTATTCTGTGCTAAAGCGTCACGAATGCTATTAATTTTTCAAATTTCGCGCGCGGATTCAATATCCACGCTATAGCTCAGTCCTTCCGCCCCTTCTCTCTGTCTCGAAAGTCCGATGTTGCCGTGCCTGGCAGATACTCGGCCGCTCCGAGTGAGTTTTGACCCGATTTTTCATGCATATGTTGTAATATTTTAGAGGAAAATCACCAAAGGCTAATCATTTTGGTATTAATCGACGCGGAATACTTCAGAGAATAGTTCGTTGGTTTTTCAAAAAAAGTTCAATGGCACGATCATATTTATTGTAAGATTACTGAGGTCGCGCACGGCTCTGTCCATTAGAGACTGTAGTCAGCCGCTCGAATGTACACAACTTTGTGATTTTTTTTCTCCATAAATAAGCTCCAAATCAACTTGAAATTTTACAGAGACATAGTTCACATGTTCGACTATTCACTGTAAAAATTTCAAATTTTTTTCATAAAGCGTGATTTGCTTCTAAACAACCTTAAGGATGTATCGGACGTACCTTCCCAGCCAAAACTGACTTTTGTCGACAATATCGCATACTTCATGATAGGATAAAAATCGGAAAAAATTCCACCACAATAAAGATGATAAGAAGATTATTTTTTTAATAATAATAATGCCCAAAAGTTATCAATAAATTGTTTAAACAAAACATTATTTAACAAATTTTTAGGGAATATTTTTTTTTGTCGTGTGAAATGAATTCATTGATTTTTCTGACTACACATGAATTTTGTTAAAATTTTCTTATCATTTTGAAATTTCGGTTTTCGGAAAGGCACGGACGTGGGTGACGCGTGGGGCATGTTGCGGTTGGCATTTGTTTTGCCGTAGCTATAACAAGAAATCGCGTTTTTCATCCACATTATTATTTATTACTAATTAACGGTGTTGTTCGAAGTCCGGATTTTTTTTTTTAGGAGGCATCCTGAGGAAATTTCCAACAATATGCAAAAATTAGTTTGCTATGTAAACGGGTCATCTGCGCTCATTGACTTTGAAATTCCGTCTAATTTCATGACCTGCCATAAGAAACTGTGCTAAATGGCCCAAATTTCAACTGTTATTTTCTCGGAAACGGTGTAGCATCAGAACCTACGGATACTTTGGGGTTAAACTTTTTGTGGACATACCTATCTATAAAAAAAAAAATCAGTACCTCTCAACAGATATCGATGTAGCACTCGTTAATTGTAATATACAACGTTTTTACGAAAACATATCCAAAATTCACGATTTTTCCTTTATTTTTCAAAATTAAAAAATTTTCGAAAACCTAATTTCAAAATGATAAGAAAATTTTTACAAAATTCATGTGTAATCAGAAAAAACAACGAATTCATTTCACGTGTCAAAAAAGAACTTTCCCTAAAAATTTGTCAAACAATGTTTTGTTTAAACAATTTATTGATTACTTTTTGGCATTATTATTGTTCAAAGCAAATCTTCTTATCGTCTTTATTGTAGTTGAATTTTTTCCGATTTTTATCTTTTCGTACAGTATGCAATATTGTCGACGAAAGTCACTTTTGGTTGGGAAGGTACGTCCTATACATCCTTAAAGCCTAATCAGAGACGAACTTTTATCAAGATTTCGTTAAACGCCTATTATAACTCCTGAAGGTTATTCTTGAGGCAGACTAATCACTTGATCAACTATTTTAGCACTAAAATTGTTGGCGCAAGCTACAAAATCTTATAACACCTAGAAATACTTTTCAGAATTTACAATAACTGCGGAGCCGTCTTTTAGTGCTTGAACTAATTTTTTTAAAAGTAATTTCAATTTTTTTTTTCATCTATTTCACTAGATCGTCGAATCCTATCGCATCTCGGCAAACCTCATAATTGTTGGATTTTTTTGTGATAAATGTATCGTACACACAATCCTTAATGGATTTTCATAATTCATATAATTTCATCTTGTATACGGAAATAATAGTGGCGGACAGTTTGATATTGAACACACTGCAAATCCAAGTGTGTAGTTTTTACACACTTATGTGTGTAATTTCTTGTAGTCACTTTTTACTCACTTTCACGTGTGTAATTCTACGAAATAACACACTTAAAGTGTGTAAAAAGTGACTACAAGAAATTACACACATAAGTGTGTAAAAACTACACACTTGGATTTGCAGTGCACTGTCAGCTGATCGGTTACATCGTAAACTGAGTTCTGCTTATCATTAATTCGTAATTTCATTGCCAAACATCCCGTGACCCTACTTTTTTTTATATATAATCCATCAAAAGCTCATAATTTCGTGAACAAATTCATTATTAAACGAATCACTTCTTCAGTACTTAAGTAGATTAATTTTTCAATGAAACTTGTTGCGAGCTGATTTCTTCGTGTAACCTATGCTAAAACGGTGATTTTAAAATCGAAATTTTTTAAGGAAAAAGTTGGCAACGCGACTTGAAACTTTTCAGTCTTAGAAAAAAGTCTTTCAGGATTTTAATATTTCCAATTCACAAAAATCTCCAATAGATGCTTACCTCGTCTCACCAGAATCATCGACGTATGAGCTTCGGTAAAAGCCTTTCATTTCATTGTTCAATTTTCCCGTATATTCGATATCAATTGTCACGGTTTGTCCAACGTTCAGACTGTCCTGAAGATTTATAGTCAGAAAATTGTACTTTGTGTCACGTGGCATGCTCGTAATAACGAGAATCTTCCCATCGACGCTCGGTATGATGGAATGGCAAATGAGGTCGTTGACATGAAGAACAATTTTCGTTGTTTTTTCGGCAACAGTCGCGGTTATTTTGACTCTACCGCCGAACGTAAAATTTCCCATCTCGATGTAAGGTTTCAGATTGATAACGTAACGCTTGGGCAAAATACTCGTTGGTAATCGATAGTCGGTGGTATTGCTCGTATCGACGCTGGGAATTGTATTATCGGTCGTAACACCCGTTGTCGTTGAAGTTGTCTCGGTCCTGTGATTTTTCTTCATCCACGTTATTATATCGTTCTCGTTATCGTCGTACCACTTTAGCTCGTACTTTGACAATTTTAAGCTCGACTTCAAAGACTCGGCTATTGTCTCGAACTCCGTGGAATAATCGTTAACGAGGGCCTCGAATTTCGCGACCAGTTCTTCAGTGGAGAAATAACGCGAAGCTCCGGTCAATACAGTGTTGACGATGCCGTAACCATGATCGCTAAAATTTTCGATATATCCGAATATTTTACGTGTCAGTTATAAGACGATGGTCCTATATAAATAGGAAATCCAATTTAAGGTCGTTAAAAAAAAATCGGTAACGAAGTTTGATGGATTGTTCACTATTTTGATGATGGCTATTGTGGTGTACTCTGGGGTGGTACATTTAGAATTATTTTTTTATTTGTCAGGCTGCTTGAAAAAAAGATGTGAAATGGAGAGAAAAGTTTGTGAAACATCCCCGAGATCGGAAAATATTTAGAGGTCCCTTCCAAAAATCTTTTTGAAGGATGAAAATTTCCAAAATTATTTATATCGAAAAATGAATGCTACTTATTTTCTAGAATAAAATATTTTCTATACGAAGGATTATCGTTCGAGCTCTCCTCGTCTCTTATTCGTAAAGTTTTTGCATTGCTTACTAATCCGCCATGGCCGAATGATGTTTTTCAACGAAATCCAAAATGTATCGAGCACCGAGAAGACCGGATGCGTAAACTGCGCGAAATACGGTCGTGCTGTCTTGTTTGCGTATTCTGCTGTCCTCGAATCTCGTTATGGCATTCAGTAAATATCTGCGAAAATGATTAATTGAAATGTTTTTAAAATTTAGTCAAACGAGTCGCAAGAATTTTTCCAAAGAGATAAATTTTCTTCGAGAACAAAAGAAATATTTTAAAAATTGCACAATACATTTACTACACAACTAGAGATGCATTTTGAGCATTTTAACCTCTGCTAAGATTTTTGATGGTTGTTTTTTTTTTTCTTTGGAAAATTTAAAATAACAGATTTCTTCCGTCTTATGAGGGTTCAGTCTCAATTTATTTAAAATTCATACCTTTCGAGAATGGTGGTATTTTGACTGCAGGCGAGAGCTTCCAAAATCACCAATTGTTCCGAGGCACAGTTGGACTTTAGATATTGTTCCCACAAGAAATTCCAGTCTGCCGAACTTCCATGTCTCATAGCAGAGCAGTAGGACGACTCTCTCTGATTCTTTGGCACACTGGAAAATTAAGTTTTTTTTTTCTTTCATCAATTCTCATTGAACACTCATGCGTGATTGATCTCCTTTTTCTTTCCCCGAAACTTACGGCTGGGAATTATTTCGCCAGTCGTGGAAGTAAAAGCGTGATTTTTCAATGCATCCTCCATGATCGAGTTTGCAGGCCCAATTGGTGACTTTTTGTCGCAATAGAATCGTCAATCTGTCATCGTCAATTCGATCCTCGTAACCCAAATCATTGTAGATGTACTTGACGATGGACCGGGAGTAACTCTACAATTGCAATTTTAATGGTAAATAATCGATCCAGTGATAAAAACATTTCACTACGAAAAACGAGATGACATTAATATTTATAATTATTGAAAGGCGAAGCAGAAATATTTATTTATATCAAAATTGAGGTAGTTGATAACCGAAGAAAAATTATTTGAACGTTTAAAACTCTTATCTATTGAAACTTTAATTAATATTTAGAGGATTCAACCACGACACATTTTTTTGGGCTATCGACCGAATTGAAGGATCTGGGTGTCAAGATTTTCCGAATGATAATTATATTGGAGAATTTCTCTCCAATAAAATTTGGGGTGCTGAAAGTTTACGATTATTACTTGATGTCGTATATATGCTGCCGCAATGAAGCCCTGACTCCACCAACTATTTGCAAATTTATTGAAGATTTTGAAAATTAAGGACACGCCAGCTAAGCCGTATGTCTCGATAGAACCCCGGCTCAAATGATCCCACTTTCCCCGATAAACTTTTTCTTCGCGGGAAAGTTTTTACCTTGATGTAGTCATAGTTCGGTCGACCGGAAAAACGGTTCAAAAGATATTCGAAACCCTTGAATACTGCCATGAACGGAAGATAATTTGTCTCTCGTTTGATGTAATTCACGCCGGTCAACGCAATGTCATAATCCAGCAGATTCGCTCTCGCAAGATTCAACAGATCGTCAACTATAGCTGCCCGATTAATTTCGTGAATATCCACGAAACGTTCGCTCTCCAGAACGCTTATTATACGATACCAGGAGTCAGCGTCATAGTTGACTCGATAGTAGCCAGCTTCTTGTACATTGAAAACGATCCATTGATCGTCGTCATTAGCCACCTCAATTTCCGCACTTTCTTCGTTGAACCAATACTTCGGACTTGTCGAAATAAAATTGGGATTTTTTCCACTCGTCCAGGTGATTGGTATCCACCAAGTCTGATTGATCGGCGTGAAATTTGGATTTCTTAATAAAAATCGTTCCTGACGCAGCTTGGCGGTTCCATTGACGATGTTGACCGATAAAACGGGAAATCCGGCTTGTCTTGTCCACGTGTTCATGATCGTTTCGACAGATGCTTCGAGTTCAAGTTGCTTCTCGTCAGCTCGATGCTGAAGAGCTGACCACAAATATGTCGGAGTCGCGGAAGAGTATTCGCTGATGGGTGGGGAAAAAAAAAAAAACATCACGTGTAATCAGACACTGTATAATTGCACAGGCAATTGAACGAAGATGGCTCATGGAATAACGTAAGTGACAATTGGATGGCCCAGGTGTCACCATTGACCTGAATGGTCAATAGTCACAACATACATTTGAGTCCAACTCTTAACTTTACGTAAATGATTCACTAAACGTGTGAATGGAATTTTTTTAAATCCAAAATTAATATTACATCTTTTTAAAACATAATCAAGGCTAAACTAAATATCTCAAAATGACTTTTCACGGTTATCCATTGAAACTCTATTTGAGCCTCAAATTTATCAGTATTCTTCGATCAGGGCTGAAAGTTTTTTCGATCAAAGACGATTTTACTATCAAGCGTTAGCCTACTTTGTTTTCAGATATTCCTGTAGAGCCAATTCGAAGACGTCAGATCCAAAAGTGAATTCCATCATTCGTATCACACTCGCAGCTTTCGCATAAGCAATTGTATCCCCGGATGTTCCGATCTCCTCTCGGTTGGAAACATATCTTGTCATTGGATTCGAAGAATCTAATGCATCTGCTTCATAGACTGATTGTAATTCGTCGACGACAAATTGCTGTTCCAGCTTCCAGCTTGGTTTGAGCTGTTCCCGGAAAATTATAAAGACAACAAACGATTTGTTGTATAATAAGATTTTCAAGCAAAGTGAATAGGCAATAATCTATGTCGTTTACATGTACTCTTTTACCTATATAATCAGAGTTTTTAAACATTTCAGTATTGAAATTTGGTTAAATGAACCACTCTTATTTTAGCTCTGGGATTCGATTAAGGTCTTTTGTTTACTTCAGATTTTATTGGACTCCTTAATATGACAGAATTTGTATAGGGTGGATGTACGTTTATTGATCATTGCATCGTTTTCCATAAATGGTACATCTACCCTGCATCTTACTGTCCGCAATCTTTATTTAAAAAAAAAACAGTATGCCGATTCCAAGTATCGCATCGATCTTAGCCTGATTGCCTGATTACGTTTCGTTCAATAGAGCTCTTTTGTCGAGTACTCATTTTGATTGATCGCATTAAGGTTGCCGTGTCATAAGTGGATAATTGAAGGGGTTGATCCTTCGTCCACGTATGAACAAGAATTTAATGGGTGAATCAGAGGTTTGTTCTTATGTTTGAGATTTTTGTGTAAAAGGAATACATGCTGGACTTTATTTCCATTGTATTTTATTATACGAGTATATGTTTTTTCGTATTCTATAAACTGTTTCAAAAATATTTGTATTGTAGTTTTAAGATTTGAGAGGTAGGGGTGAGGAGTCACGTGAGCGGTGTGGTATCACTCCAGCAGTGCAGATCACTTTTGCAGTGTGGCTCACCTTAGCGGTGGTAGGCAGCAAGCACAATGCGGCTCGTGCTCGGCCTTATATGGCCGCCCGGCGTAGCTGCCGAGGACGAGAGAGGCTTCGCGACGCCACCGCCCTCCCTCGGTCGCTATGGACACTACGCCGCGCTTGACGGGGCGAGGCAGCTGCGAGTGGACGAAGACGGATTCTCATGGGTGGGGGAAATTCTCCTATAGAGTATCGTGTGGTGTGTGGTGTGTGTGTGTGTGTGTGTGTGTGCGTGCGTGCGCGCGTGCGTTCATGCGTGCGTGCGTTCGTGTGTGTGTGCCTGCGTGCGTGCGTGTTTGTGTGTGTGTGTGCGTGTGTGTGTGTGTGTGTGTGTGATTTTTCGCACTATATATCTTTTTTCGTGTATATGGAACTCTCGGTACGTACAGCTATTTCTTATTTATATGTATTGTTTGTTAAAATATAAATTTTTACTGCAATAAAGCTGTAGCCTTGGTTATAACTTCAATGTTTAATTGTTCCTTTATATTAATTGATTTTTTTCTTCGTTTCAGGGTTTATTGGGACGAAAGAATCGCAAGAATATGAAGGGTTCACGTTCACGTGTAACAGCCGTTCAGTTTAAAACCTTCACCTGACTTTCAATGTCCTTGGAACGCTATAAAATTAGGTGTCCCTAGCTCTAAATCTGTGTTAGCATTAATTTTTCTATCATTGAATTGGGTCCCTCTACAGAAAAAGTCTTGCAGATAAATTTACCTTTGCCGTTGCCATGTACTCGTAGTACCTGGCAAATCCTTCGCTCAGCCAGAGATAGCTCCACCATTTCGGAGTGACTAAATTCCCGAACCACATGTGAACGCACTCGTGAACAATGACCGATGCAACTTTCTGTTGCGACATGATTGACGAATCCTTCTCGTCGTACAGCATTCGTGTTTCGCGAAATGTCATGAGACCCCAATTTTCCATCGCACCTGCAGCAAAATCTGGCACCGCCACCATATCCATCTTATCGAGTTGATAAGTCTTGTTGAAGAGCGTCGAAAGCTGCTGGAGAGCCTGGGGACCGATCTCCAGGGCGTACTGTGCCTGAGCTATGGCATCGGATCGCGCCCAGACGGTGAAATTTCCTTCCGTGTTTATCAGTCCCGAAAAATCGGAAATGATGAATGCAACGAGATAAGTCGACATGACTACGCTGTCACCAAACGTATCCCAGAAAAGTTCGTTTCTGAAAAATATATCGTTTTCTCTTGTTAAGCAGTTCAACATGAAAAGCGAACTATTATTTCATTTGTGTGTGGATCGCATGATTTACGAATGATATGAAATTCAATATTGAATGCTTGCGCTTATATCCGATACGTGGAAGATCCATATAAAGGAAGATCCGAAGGAAGATTAATGTATTTTTTTTTCTTTCAGGTTTACTCGCATAGAACATCACAACAGTTTTATTGAAAAAAAAAAAGATTATTTTTGAAAAATTCATCTTTCACAATTGCCCAACAGATTTTACTTTTGTTTCTTATATGAAAATTCATTTGACTTTCATAAAACTTATTTTATAAAAATAAAAATTATTTTTTTCGCTGCGATGCATACATACGTATGGCCATATTTCAGCTTTAACTATGCGTCGAATTGTGTCTACTCACGACGTTTCCTTGGACTCCACTAGTGGCATGTTGCTCAGACATTGAAATTTCTTTGGTCTCAGAATTCGAATCATAAAAGTTGCTTTAAAGCTCGGCTCGTCGAAGCATGGAAATGCGTGTCTCGCATGGATACTATTAAATTGAGTCGCAGCTAACCATCTACAATTTTTGTTTAAATTTTTTTTTTTTTTTAATTAGAAATGTATTTCTTATTATCAAGATAATCGAGAATAAAATTATTTCACGACATACTTTGTGTTGCCAATTTTATCGATGTAGGAGCTTCGATAAAATCCGATCATATCGTCTCGTAAGGCTCCACGATATTTCATAGCCAATGTTATATTTTGCTTTGCTCCAAGCGTGGAATTTAGGATGATTTTGTATTTCTCGGTTATGGGATCGTACGTGCTATTGCGGGTGTCCAACGATCGTCCAAGCGAATCAACGCCTTTGCAGGATATCAGGACGATTTTACCCATGTGAAAAACGATCTCCTTGGTCGGTTTTGAAACGAATGCTTGGATAATAACCGTACCGTTGAAAAACGTGTGACTTTCATTTTGCGGAAGTTCCAGCATGATTTTGTACGACGTGGGCATAATCGTAAGTGGCAAACGATAATCGATCGGTCCTTCGTTAAATTTTTTTCCATCATTCTGATTATCATGAATCTCTTCTTTGGCCCAAGAGATTGCTAAAGTCGTCACGACGATCAGCACTAAAGTCGAGTTCCACGCGTAAGTCATTCTGCCAAACGAAAAAAAGGCAAGTATTTCCAATCTTCTCAAATCTAGGTGATAATATACCGAGCCCACGGTGCTTAATCGTAAAAATTTTGTCTTATTGGTCTGTGTAAATTGTCACTCTAATGGTGAGCACATTGAGATAGTGGACAAATCAAACGACAAGAAAGAAAAAGAGGAAAAAAGAACCGACAATCGTGTCACTGATATGGATCATTCGTAGAATACGACGAAGCTTTCACAATCATTGAATCTTGAGGAGCGCTTATCGCTATTGTATTTCGGAATTTTTTCGTTTCTCTTATCTACGTCGTGTGGATTTTTGAAGCAATTTTTCGTATCGAATTTTCATCGGCGCTTTTATTCCTACTAATTTTGCGAGATTGAAAGTACAGAGCGCGATAATGTTCCTTTCATTGCGATAAGAAATTCGATTGTATAAATATATGATGATCATTTTCATAACAAAGCAACCGTGACGATAAGACAGAAAGTCTTTTATATCGACTGTATTTCGGTCAATGATGATTAGCCTGTATTGGTGATTTTCGACTGACCTGTCACCTGTCTGGAGAGGCATGCTGGGTAATGCAAGCCATGGCAAAAAATATTTTTCTGTCTAATGAAAAAAAAAAAAAAAAAAATCGAAGCAAACTCATTTCGAGGCTGGGCCAATTACAAGTTCTCCCTGCTATTTGCTAGTTCTTGGTACATGGCGGATGATCCAATGAGAAAAAATGATTTATTGATGAATTATGATCATTCACTGTCTGAATCGCGAGCGATTTAGACTCGTAGCTCCGACTGATCGTTCTCAAAAGCTCATTATTATAGCCTTGCACTCTCGGGGGTAATTGTAACACGTTAAAAAAAATACATTTTGAACGCCTACCCAAACCATCTCAAGCACGGTTATCATAGCATGACTTTGTGTTTAAATAATGAGAAAATCCTAGATGAATTAATTCGATTCAACGTTTATTGAAAACATATGGAATTTTTCATTGTTCCCTAGCATTCCATCTCTCCTTGAATCGCTCTAGGGTATTGCTCACTATTTAGTAAGTGAATTCCTTTTTCATTTTCTTCATTGAACAATCCGTTATAGTCATCGGATTTCAATTTTACGTTGCCGATTCGATACGTTCAAGGATTCTCTGTTATTCTATTGAAAAATATTTTGGATATACTTCACAACTTCAATGGTAGTTTAATTTAATAAGAAATATTGTATTATCAACAAAAAAATTTCAATATCAGTTGCATCGGGTCTATCTATAATCAATGATCATTTTTCAAGTGAAATGATCTATATGAAATACGGTTTCATATAGATCATACGGTTGTTAAGGTGGGTACCGTTGAGGTGATATCCGCGGACAAAATATCCGCGACAAAATATCCGCCGAAAAAGATATCCGTGGACAAAATATCCGCGACAAAATATCCGCGGAAAAAACAGGAAATATAACAAGCACTCATTAAAATCGTCAACCCCGCTTTAATTATTAAATAACATGTATCATGTATCATGTAGTAACATGTATCATGTAGTAACATGTATCATGTATCATGTACATGTAGTCCATGATTCCTAGTATCGAAAGCTTAATACTCTGGTTTAGATATTTTGTCCGCGGATATTTTGTCGCGGATATTTTGTCCGAGGATAATAAAGCGTGTTACCGTTGAGGTGGTTACTCGGCCAGGGGATTGGGCGGGGTCGGTGCGCGGTGAGCGCGGGGTATGCATCAACGGGATGGGGGTCAACAATTCGAATAACCAAATGTAGAACAGTTAATATTTAAAAATTCCAGAATTGGAAATGTTGAATTAACGAACGATAAGTTATTCGAAGTTTTTACTATCTCAACAGATCATATTGAGTCGAATATCTATTTCATGCAAGAGAGTTTATTCAAACGCGCATTCATTCGAAAATATATTTTCAGACTGTCTACACTTCGAATGCAAATAATAAAGATTCTACCGATGTAGAAAGTTTATATTTTCGAAATTAAAAATAGAGAGCAGCCATTTTTTTTAAAGGCCAGTATATATAATCGAAAAAAATCGAGAGTAAATATTTTGAATGAGTGAAACGTAGATATACAAAATATCGAACGTTCACAATAGCGAACGGTCAATTCGTGAACGTTCAAAATAGCGAACATTAAAATAGCGAATCGGAAAAAGCAAGTTACGCTGAAAATGACAGCTTAGTCATCTTGGGAAAATATTCAGTGTCACTATTTTTACAGTGTAAACCATGAAAGTGTCAAAAACGAGGAAAAATGTGGTTTTTTAACGGTTTTTATTTTTATTTTTTGCAAAATTGAGCGGTGCTATAATCCCAACAACTCAGATCCTTATTATGTACACCGCCCCGAACATTTTCCATATTTTTCCATCCAGTGCTTAATTAGTGGAGTTTAAAATCGAAAATTGAGTCGCCTACGGTGGCCTACTTGCATAGAAGAGGGCCTTGAGAGATACTCTTCTATTCGCTGCTAAATGATATTCCTGCAAATGACCGCCAGCGCCATCCGTCAGCTTCATTCGGAGGCGCAAATAATGTATTTCTCGTTCACAAGTGTTCGCTCTTACGACCGTTCGCCCTTTTGGCCTTTCGCTATTTTTACCTATCGACTTTTTGGCCCTTCGCTTTAATGAATTCGAAATTGTGACCCGTTGTAATATTTTCCATTCGGAAATTTGACGTCTTGAATTGTTCGGTCGGCTTATAAAGTTAATTCGATGTTATACCTCTTGATATTTTGTCACATCTTATATTTATTTTCGCTATAAATTAATTTCGACATTTTCGTGTTCGTAATTTTCATTAATCACTTTACAGACTATCAAAGATTGACCTATCTTCTATATTCGAGCGTCTCTTAATTTTTTTTATTTGAGATTTCGGTCCTTCTGAATATTGATCGATCGAATTTTTTACCCTCACTCGCATCAATGGTACAATGTTGCGTCGCTCATACGGGCGAGCGGGTCCTCTTTCTCTTTCATTATAAATATTCTAAAAACTGTAGTGTCAAAAATTCTTAAATTTTTACAGAATATCCAGGTAATTTCTCTTAAAGCGTATTCATATTTGTCAGCTTATTAGCGCCCTTTTTCTTGTCAGATATTACGTAAATACTGCAAAAATTGGCAGAATTTATCGATCGTAGCAGGTGCAGTTAACCTACGAAACACATTAACTTTCCGAATTTTTTTCTCAATAACGAGAGTCTTAATCGTCGTGAAATTTTTACACGACCTCTTGACTATTTCATATAAAAACATATAAAGATTTCAGAATTCTATCATTATTTCCGATTTTGAACTCAACATCCTTAAGGCCGGATCCTGCTTTAGAAGGTTCAAAAATTCGTTTTTTTTTTGCCTAAATCGATAGATAAACTATCCAAGAATATATTCACAAAGTTACAGATGACAGTTCGAAGTATTTTCGGAGATGCGCGTTTTCTCGAGTTTTCATTTTTTCGATTCTTCTGAATTGGCGGGCGTGATGGCAAAAAAACTAAACGACCTATCGACTCGAACCAAGGTTTGTTCTCTTCAGTATTAAATTCTCCTCTACGTGAACTAATAAAATTGTTAAAAAAATATTTTTTCCTCATTCTAACCTCGAAATCGCAACTTCGTTGCGCTTTCTCGCCTCTCATGAGGAAAAATTATGTTCGATACTCGTACGAAAAGGCTTTTTGACGAAACTCGTTACAGCACTCGCCTTCGGCTCGTGCCGTAATCCTCTCGTTTCGTCAAAAAAGCCTTTGCGTACTCGTGTCGAAATGTACTATTAAATAACTTCTACAGCACGTTAAAGTGATTTTTTTTCAAATACATATTTTTTCTTTTCAACGTGAAAAAGTTGATTTCATGATTATTTAAACTTTTTCTTAGTTCACCCAGAAGAAAAATATATGATACACTAAGACCTCGATTTAACGGCCAGTGGCGGGACCGGCTCCGCATCGCACCTTGTTAAATCGAGGTAGCGTATGCCCGCCCATGCTGTATCTGCGCATCGGCACTCCGTTCTACGGGCCTGATCGGGGAGACTTTAAGCGTCCCCCGCCATCTCCCACCATGCGAAAAACCGATCGATAAATGCGACATGGTGGGGACTGTCTATTAAATCGAGGGCCATTAAATCGAGGTCCTAGTGTAATTGGAAATTTTTTTAAATTTTTTTTTTAATTTCTGACAAAATTATGAACTACATCTTTCCCGCCAATTGGAAACTACAGTGGCAAGGCGCTCACGGAAAGGGCACATTGCTCTGCAGTTTATTATTGTATTTACTTGAAAAAAATTATTTTTACACCTCAAATACATAAGAAAATATACCCCAAATTTAACTGGGCTAAGTTGTTTTTTTCCCTTCCAAACAAATTCTCGAAAATAAGCTTTTTTTGTCTTCTAAAGCAGGATCTGGCCTTGAATCTAATCTGCATGGTCATATTATTACATTTTTTTCAATGAAGAAATCGCAATTAAAATTCATCTTGTTGATAGTTGCAATAAGGTAAATAATTTCTGTGTAAATCGTCAGTTATTTGTCTTTATCTATATTGTATACGTTTGTACATGGTACACTTAAAAAACCGAAGAAAGGAAAATTAAAGTCATATATAGCTGGTAATACTGTATCGCTTTTTCCACATGACTGTACGATCAGTGGATTTTTAATTAATCGAAAGAAAAAAATGTTACATTGCCGTTAATTAATTATCAAGAATTCATTAACGTCGCAGAGAAGCTTTGGTTATTATTATCCTCTTCATAAAAGTTCACACGTCATTCCGTACCTATCAATTTTAATTTCTCTGCTTACTTTCCGCCACAAATGGTCCGGTAATCCGCGATTCGATGAAAAATTTGTTCAATTACTTTTCACGTATTTTTAATCGCCATCAATTGGGCATGGTGATGGTGAATAAACATTTTGCACGCACGAAACAATCTTGGTAAGCAAACGCAACGAATTTTTTTTTTTTTTTAACCTAAGCGCAAGGTTGATCGCAGCTGCTCCTCTTCACTCTAAAACTCTGGTTGGCTGTTTTTTAGCACACCAGGGCGAAAGTTTTTTTTAGCGTAAACGTCAGATCGACCACAACTGTTCCTCCTCACTGCAAGTCCGTTCGGCTATTTAGTATTACGTCAGGGTATATCAAACGCACTCGTATACCTCTGAGAGGCTGATAAATCATCGGTTGTCTGACGATTAAAAAAAACAAAAAAATTAATTCACCGAGCCACATTTGAATGAGCATTAATTTACGAATGATCCGATATTCGAACATTCTCGTAATTTTATAAGATTGATATCATTATCTTATCTCCGAGACTGACCGTCGGATCATTTTTTGTTTCATTGTTTTCAATGGATTTCACGTATTATTGGTAGTCATATATGACATTTTTTTTCCATTCATCCAATATCGATGATTATTTGATTTTTAATTAATACTTTCGAGATCGATTATTAACGTCATCATTGTGTGTAATATTCGCATTTATAAAATTGTACATTATTCGACGATGATTGCATTCTATTAATGAAAACCCACAAGACAATGAGAACACAGTTTTCATTATCTTGTGGGGTACTTTATTTCGCTTCAGGTTTTTCATCCCGATAACGTTTGATGGATTAGGCACAGTGTGATAACGATTAGATTCAGTTAATATGGACTCATTACAAGTAAAGAAACGAGAAAGAAATTAAAAGCACTTGAGGCAGGAAAATGAGAAAGTATGGAGCTCAGATGATCACGCAAAATAACTTTGACATAATTTTTCGCCGGTTATAATTTATAATATATCTTCAACGTGGTTGCTATTTGTTGCGGAGAGTATCAGTGATTATTATTTTTGTTTAAAATTCTTTATCGCATGAAATTTTCGAGAAATCGATGTAAAAAATATAACAATGCGTAATAAAAAAAATCAACTGAGTGCGATCACGTTTCTTTATCATTCTCTAGTCGACAAACATATATATTTTTGGAAATTTAATTTTTTTAAACCGTTTTTTTTTCGGATAAAAGAACATTTGAAAAATAACAATAGAGGCTTTTGTAATTTTTTATAGCATTATTGTTATAAAAAAAAAACGATCGAACAAATAACCGAAGAAAATCACATGTCAGAGTACATTGACAGGTGCTTACGTCTATTTGGGGAGGAATTACATGAATGAGGAAGTGTCAGCAATAGCGTTTGTTATTAGAATATGGTCTCAAAAACCATATGCGTGGCGTTGATTCTTTTGGAGCAAATAACGTTCCGTAATTTCATTTCGATGATAATTAATTTTTAAAAAGAATTTTTCTTTTGAACCGAAAAAAAAAAATTGACGATAATCACTGCACTGTCGCTTTTACTGAAGCATATCGGCTGTCGATGCACATACATGCGCAGATGTATTTGTCAGTTTGCGCGACCGTTTCATTCATTGCAATGAATTTTACGACGCAATTTCATCGTCATCGTGAAATTATCACTTTTCCGATCGTATGTGAATGGTAAATAAATTGAAGGAATGATGGAAATTTTTGCTTAAAAAATGTACAATGTTTACATGTGCATGACGATTATCGTATTATGGTAATTTTTTTTCAGTGCTCAAGAGTAAAAATTTACACAATTGCCGTATCTTAGATTCAAATTTGGAGAAAGACACATGGAAATGTGTGTATAAAACAAAATTATACCGTGATTCATGTCAAAATACATGAGAAATATAGTTTATTTTTCAAGAATTACATGTCGCATAGCCACGACTAGATCTTTGCGCGAACCTCAACGACCGACTTGTGCCTCTCTCTTCCGACATTCACAAACTCATTTCTCGATCATTCGATATCTGCGTAACGTTCTTCACTCGAAGTTTCGACTATCGCACCATCCGAATTTACGTATCGAGGCACACTATATATGGCTCTCACATATGCTATCTTACATTCGGCCATCCTGACCTCTTGGTTCATCTATCGGACAACTCAGCGAACGAAATATCTTTCTCGCATGATGATCAAAACTCGTGGACAAAACTGTACATTTTCTTAATCCAGTAGGTGCCTACATCGCAAGAGAGGCGATTAAAATTTGTGGTGAAAATTGTAAACCTTTTTGTTTCTGTTGTTGTTTTACTTAATTATTTATTTGTTTCATTCTATGCTTAAGGATGTATCGGACGTACCTTCCCAACGAAAAGTGACTTTCGTCGACAAATTTGCATACTTCATGATATGATAAAAATCGGAAAAAATTCAACCACAATAAAGACGATAAGAAGATTAATTTTGAATAATAATAATGCCAAAAAATTATCAATAAATTGTTTAAACAAAACATTGTTCAACAAATTTTTAGGCAAAGTTTTTTTTTGATACGTGAAATAAATTCGTTGATTTTTCTGACTACACGTGAATTTTTAAAAAATTTTCTTATCATTTTGAAATTTCAGTTTTCGGAAATTTGTAAAGGTTTTATTTATGAAACTATTCGTTCAATGCTCCGGAAACTTCTTAATTGTAATATACAACGTTTTTACAAAAACATATCCAAAATTCACGTTTTTTCCTTCATTTTTAAAAATTAAAAAATTTTCGAAAACCGAAATTTCAAAATGATACGAAAATTTTTTAAAAATTCACGTGTAGTCAGAAAAATCAACGAATTCATTTCACGTGTAAAAAAAAAAACTTGCCCTAAAAATTTGTTAAACAATGTTTTGTTTAAACAATTTATTCATAACTTTTTGGCATTATTATTATTCAAAATTAATCTTCTTATCGTTTTTATTGTGGTTGAATTTTTTCCGATTTTTATCCTATCATAAAGTATGCAATATTGTCGATGAAAGTCACTTTTGGTTGGAAAGGTACGTCCGATACATCCTTAATCTACACGCATAAGCTTGGGCTCGATCATCGTCGTTCGACGACTCAATATATTCATTCATCGATTCAGGCCAGAGTCATGTATTTTCAGCCTCCAAAACGCCACCATAATCGTGCGACCAGACAAATTTCTACGTCACCAATAACGTACACTGGGATCTCGATTTAACGGCCAGTGGCGGGACCGGCTCCGCATCGCACCTTGTTAAATCGAGGTAGCGTATGCCCGCCCATGCTGTATCTGCGCATCGGCACTCCGTGCTACGGGCCTGATCGGGGAGACTTTGAGCGTCCCCCATCATCTCCCACCACGCGAAAAACCGATCGATAAATGCGACATGGTGGGGACTGTCTATTAAATCGAGGGCCATTAAATCGAGGTCCTAGTGTACCTATCTGTAAACTGAAAACACCTAACGACATGCGATCCTTCGTAGCGTGGCAGTAGTTTTCTTATTTGACGCGCCTGGGAGTTTTCTCAAAATTCTCTATCATAATTATACGTGTCACACGTTTTATTGGAAAAGTCGGACTATCGCGGTCAGATGTCTCGCTCGAGGCTATAGGATAGTCCGCTCAGCGTGAGATTACTTCTTCGAATGTCGAGTTGATCCTTGATTTTTTTTTTAATTATATAGATAACAATCCCGATCCATAACGATTGAATGATACTTCTTCTATTCTTTAAGTTTTGATTTTGAGTTTTGATTTCTTAACTTCAGTCCCTGTCCGCCGTTCCAGTGCCGTATTGAAAAAAGATTTATAGAAAATTTTTCATCGTTCTGTGACGCATTTGTGCCCGGCAGCATAAATTCAATAGGTACGGACCTGCAACTCTTTGGCGATTGGACGAGCGTCTTTCTCAACAGTCAGAGCTGTTTCGTGGACAGGGACTGAAACCTTCGATCCCAAGAGTGGACAGGGACCGGGGATTGACTGTATACTTGAAACTCAAAGTTGCTCATCGAGCAAGACAGCTTCAGTCGTATGAAGCAGCTAATCAGCGTACGAATAAAACGGCATATAGAAAATTAGGGATGGATTAAAAAAGTTCAATGCATATTTATTTTTATATATATACGCAATAATAATTTATTCGATCATCTATTTCGTGAGAACATCGGTTATTATGGAATAACATAAATTATATATCTACGTACGGAAAATGAAATCATTTGGGCATGTATAGCCAACGGATGATCGCACCGAGGAAAAAAATATGATGAAAAAAGTGAAAAAAAAAAATTTTTTTCATGACTTCAGAAAATATTATTTCGATTATGCGAACAATAATTTCAAAATGAAAAGTTCATTGGAACATTCCAAATAGTTGCAGAGACTATAGAAATATTTCCATTCCGCTATCCAGTCTCATAAATTTTACCCATTTTAATGAATTCGTCAAGCTGTTCGCCCAATATCGAAGCATTCTCCTCGCTCCACTGAATTTTCATCATTTGCTTGGCAATAATCTTCTCCGTCCATGGGGGCATACGTGACGATTCTTTTTTCGTCAAATCGCTTATCTGCAACGCAACTCCATCGATCATCCGTTGCAAGCGATATGAAATATTTTAATCTTTTTTATAACGCGAGAGACCAGCGTGGGTCACAATTATTTTCGTACCTTTTTCATCTGATCGACGGTACGAGTCCGCCAGATGTAATCGTTCAAGATCGATGCCGCGATATTAGTGGTTTGAGATGAAGATTTCGCGCTCAGCGACTCTTTTTCGAAGCTTCGAATATGAAAGTACATCGCCCGATAAAATCATAGTTAATGCAAGTTTTGAACAAATATATTCGTTGGAGTTTGTGAAACAGGAGACTCGTCGTTTGAAAATATAGTACACTAGGACCTCGATTTAACTGGCCAGTGGCGGGACCGGCTCCGCATCGAACCTTGTTAAATCGAGGTTGCGTATGCCCGCCCCATGCCGTATCTGCGCATTCGGCACTCCGTGCTACGGGCCTGATCGGGGAGACTCTAAGCGTCCCCCACCATCTCCCACCACGCGAAAAACCGATCGATAAATGCGACATGGTGGGGACTGTTTGTTAAATCGAGGGCCGTTAAATCGATGTCCTAGTGTAATTCGACTTTCGGAATAGCCAATTAACGAATAACACATGTCCGTCCTGTTCACGGTCACTCGTTGTCTCTCAACGAAAAATTTATTAACCTCAAAATTAGCGAAATTCTCGTCGATATTGCGAAAAGTTTTTTGAAAAACATAATTTACGTTCGCATAGTTCGTTGCTAATAATGCTTTACTTGTATTGCAAATTGTTTTTTTTTTTTTTTCGGTCGATAACAATGAAATGTTTTATGAAAAATGATCGAAAAATCATGTCAGCTTAAAAAATATATAAAAGCGTGAACTTACTATTTATATATGGTATCGAAATTTTCGATAATGTAGTTCAGAGCGTCGTCGAGATTCTTCGGACTATCCTCACCGAGATACATGATTGCCATGTGAGTTTGCTTGGCGGTAGCATTTAACTCTCCGGCGAGAGCTTTCTCCACGTAATCGCGCAGAACCGTTTTATTCGGCGAGCAGCCGAGATAACCCATATACTTTATGTCGGAGCCATTGATATTTTTCATTAAATAATTCTCGAAGCCTTCGGCACCGTGACAATTGACCCAACTCGTGAGATCCGGTGATATTCTGTGAACGAAAAAAATTCATTTTGTTTTGTTTACGGTACGGAAAATTATGTATCTCGTTATTTGAAATCGCAGACTTGCAAATTTTCAATAAAAATGAAAAAATTTTTTTTTTTTTTTCGTGCGTAACTCACGGATTTTCCGTAGGGTTTTCGATATTGGCACGCAGCTGTGCCTTTGCCGAATTCTTGCACAATTTGTGGCCGAGGCTGCAAGCAAATGACAGAAATTTCCCACGGAAGCGTCTTGTCAAAAAGTCCTCGCTTTTGTGAATTTTTTCGAGTGCTTTTTCGGTTGGTACGAATTTCTAAAAATCAAAAATTAACGTTACAATTGTAAAGATTGCTATAGGAAAAAAAAAAAAAACAAACAAAATTTCACCCACCTTTGTTTTCTCGTCCAGATTATCGTAACTTGACTTGTATTTCTTCAACCAATCATACTTGCTGTGATCCTCAAAACCAATTTTTTTGATAACTACTTCCATGAGCTCGAGGACGAATTTCTGCGACAATAAATTCGCAACAGAAACGATTTTGAAATAATTCAAAATAACGAATTATTTTTATCAAATTAATTTTTCGATTTTCGAAATTCAACTTAAAAAATATAATTCGAAAATATTTATAACTTTCGTTTGTTCACAATAATTTACCGGGATTTTTTTAGTCGTTAGAATCGCTTTGGACGTTATTTTTATTTTTATTTTTATTCTCATGATGTCTTTTTGAAAATTTATTTAACCCTTATGCCGATTGTTTCTTACCCTCAATGCTTCATCGACTACCTCGTTGTACATCACTTGTCTGAGCTTTCTTATTGCGTGAAAAGTCGGCAACCATGGCTGATAATCGTCCTCGCGATGGAGATAAGTCGCGAGATTCAGGAGAGTCGTGTAATTCTCACGTTTCGTCGTTACCATATACGACAAATCATCGATCATTTGGGCACGATTGCGAACGGGAATCTTTTTGTACCCATCAGTGTTCATCCATCGCGCTATTTGATCCCAGCTCTTTGTATCGTAATTGACGCGATAGTATCCTGGTTTAAAAAAGAAACGTATATATATATAATTTATTCATCAAAAAATTTGAGAGTTTTCGCAATGTAAAAAAAAAAAAAATTTGGAGTTTGATCACAGTGTTCTGAATAAAATGGATCAGTGATTCATCCACTTGGGCTCAATTCGATAATTATTAATTTTTATCTTCTTTCTCAAACTATAAGCTCAATGTATCGAGTTGTTTATTGCTATTATAATGGGGAGGAAGTGCTGAGGAAATGGGAAGAGGGGAAGATGAGAGGGGAGGAAATGGTGGCGCTGGAAACGGAAAAGCAAGAGGGGGAAAGGTGGAGAAGAATAGTGGAGGCGAGAGGGAATAAGGAATACAAGTTTGTGAAAGGAAGAGGGATACCAGGGTACCTGAAGAAGGGATGGACGGAGGAAAGATGGCAGAGAATGGCGAGATACAGAATGGGAGAAGAGATGAGGGGGACAATGTATTGGGAGACAGAAGGAAAGAGGAGCTGCAGGATGTGCGGGAGAGAGGAGGAGACGTGGGAACACGATATGGGAGATATGTACACTGTAAAAAATCAGGGGTGTCAATTTGGTGCGGTGTTAGTGGTTAAAATCTGTGGTGTTATCGGCAGCACCGTTCTGATATCATGGTTGACCTCGTACACTGTATATCGGTGTTAAGCGATTTTTCATCAAAATTTAACACTAAACCCAGTGTTTCACCACATCGCGCACAATTTTGTCATGAAAGTACACCGTTTATCTTCTGATACGACACCACTCTAATGTCGTGATTAGTTAAATCCGGTGTAAATATGTGCTTCGAAGGCGCAGTTGAACTCACCGACTGAGTGCTATTTCAATTAAAATTATAATTCATTTCGGCAAACAACATTGGAGATATACAGACTTAAAGAATGAACCCGGAATATTTATTAACGGCATGTTAAGGATGTATGAGCACAAGGTGGCGGGAAATAAGCGGAAACGTGGGCGCGGGTGAGCGCGGTGAGCGAGGGGCACGCATGAAACAAGAGAGAGTCATTATGCGACGCACGCGAAAAATTTCCTTAAAATCGATAATTGTATGTCAAAAGGTTCGTTAACCCCCATTTTTTATGGAACGTATGTAATCGTGATAATTTTCTGAACATTTTACAGTTTTAATATTGATCGTATCTGATCGTGAAAGATACGAATTTCTGTTTCAAAGTTGCGTCAGCCCAGAATTCGTATATGGCGTGGGATAAATATCTTGATTTCACGAATTAATTACTCACGTAAAGAGTCGTTGACCCCCTTTGAAATTTTGCAGGTTTTACCCTATAAACTTCTGCTACGGCATATAAAAAATTCAGATTTTTATATGATCGTGAAGCTAGTGCTCATACATCCTTAACGCCGTTCTGAGCGAATATCTCCCGAGTGGCGGTGTTAGCTAGTCACGAATTTGCGTTGCACTTGTTCGGTGGTAATTTTTCACACATGACGGTGTTGCGCATATACTGAAATATACGACTTAATGTGTGAAATTTAATCGCCCAAAATAATCATACATAAATTCGTTTGGAGTCATAGGATACACCGAATGGTGTATGAGAACTCGTATACTAATATCATTTAAATACAAGAAACTCATAAGGAATCAATAGCGTAGTGGTAGAGTATCGGTCGTTAGGTAGGTCGTTAGGTAGGTCTCAGGTAAAATCTCAGGTAGGCTCAAAATTAATTTCGACGGAATAACGTCCGCGCTTCCAAGCCGGGAACACTCGTGAAAAAAAATAATTTCCAAATTTTTAATTTTTTTTTAAATGGTTATTTAAGGGTCGAAAGTGCTGAATTCGTCGATTGGATGATAGTGGGTTCAAATCCCGGTCAACGACTTATTTTTTTTTTTTTTATTTACAGGATTTTCAAAAATAATGGAACAACTGTTTTAAATTCATTAATCGATCATTCCTAATTGCTAATTTATAAATAATAAACAATATTTATTATGCCAATTTGACCCGCGTTTTTCATTTGGCTCCATTGACACGATAAATGCGTACAAAAATAACGCACTTAAAGTGTGTTATTATAACACACTGTAAAGTGTTAGAATCCACTGTAGAATCCGTCCTGGTGTCAAATCGGATGAACCGCAGTCTGGTGTCAACTATCAATACTTAACACCGGGCAATCAACACCAACAGGTCACACAGAGCGGGGTGGACCACTATAGAATTCGTGAGCGGTGTTGAATAAGTGTTGAATTTAACACCACATTTTTTACAGTGTACGGAGAGTGAGAGAGGGTGGAGCGAGGTAAGGAGAGAGGTACTAGGGGTCGAGGGATGGGGGGAGGAATGGCTGGAGAAAATAGAAAGATGGAGGGGCACGCAAGGGGATAGAGCAGCGGGCGGAAGAGTAGTGGGGGTGGGGAGGATTTGGGGGGGGGGAGTAGAGTGGTGCAGCGGAAACGGAAGTCACGGAGTGAATGAGGTGAATGAATGAGGAAGGAATTAAGGAATGAGGAAGGAATTAAAGAATAATTAAGGAATGATAAAGAATTAAGGAATGATAATGGTCTGTCTTTCTCTCTCTCAAAAATGTAGGGTAGGCTAAGATAGGTTAAGGAAGTAACGCAACTACCCACCTATAGTCATAAAAACATTTGACTGTGGTTTGACCTAAGCAGTATTTAATCTGGCAACGTCGCTTTTCGTTGATTGTGTGCGCGTGTATATGTATCAAATATGCCATCGACAGCTCATCAGCGGAATCAGTGAATTTTTTTAAATCGCCAGTTCGATATGCCTAAAGAAAAGAAGCCAAGATTTTATTGGAAAGGTAAAATAGTTACCAAAAAGGTGTACCGAGCTAGAATTAATCAACAAGAAGCAGGCAGAAATGTTCGGAGCATTTACGGTACAATAAACATACAAAGACAGCATAACCTCGAAATCGAGGAAGTAACATCATCAAAATATATTGATCTGAAAGAGGAAGGCTGTAAATTGGTTAACGTGGAAACGATTGCCCATCAGTTGATATGCAAAAATTGTGATAACGTGCTGTCTTTTTTGGATTCTACTGAGAGCATCGTCACTGGTTTAGGAACTACTTATTATGTTAATTGCCGAAAATGCGAGCATAGCAATGACGTTCTCACCGACAAACAACATAGTGTACCTGGATCGCAGAAAATGATTTTCAATTGCAATACAAAGGCAGTGATTGGTGAGTACAGATTAAAAAATGCATTTATATATATACATATATATGGGTCTGTCCACGTCAATCCGATACCCCTCCAGACCGCACCATCTCCGATTTGCCCCGTGATTTTTTGTGTTATTGCCCATGCTTTGAAACACTTTTCTAAATTTTTTCAAATTTTTCTGATCAACCCTTTTTGAGTTATAATTTTTTTTAGGTAAAAAATAACGACCTTTTTTAAAAATCTGAAAAAATTCTGAAAAATCCTCTGAATGACGCAGAACAGTCTCCCGTTTGGGAGAATGTGGACCGAATTTTTTTTATATTTTTTTTACGCAATTAAAATTTTTTTTTCCCAAAACAACAAAAAAAAACTTCCTCTGCGGGCAGAAACGTGGTTTGGGAGAGTTAAAATAATGTCTCCCGTTTGGGAGAATATGGACAGAATTTTTCTTATATTTTTTTTACCCAATTAAAAAATTTTTTCCAAGAAAAACACTACACCCACGACTCTTATCCTCTTATAGACCTGCCAGCACTATGTTTGAACTACACGAATGTTTTTACTAGTATTCATAATTAGTATTCAACTGGTCAGTTACAGGAAAAATTAGTTTGACCCAGTATTCATTTTGTGCCAAGGGTAAAAGGTGGAGAAATTGGTTGTTTCAAAGTGTACATCCCAAAATATGTGAATATGGAAGTGAATATGCTCCCATGGTGGATAAGCCGCGTGAACGATTTGAATCTGTTAAAAAGATTTCGCAAACCCAACAGGTGCATCGTTTTATCCCCCGACGGGACGGAATCGTTCTTACGAAAGAATATACTCGAGAGCAGAAGTGTCGAACCTTTTTGAAAAAAAAAGTTTTTGAAAAAACTTTTTGAAAAAAAAACTTTTTGAAAAAAAAAAGCAATAAACAACATTGAATAATAAAGATTGATCTAAAGATTATGTATAACATTATTTTAACTCTCCCAAACCACGTTTCTGCCCGCAGAGGAAGTTTTTTTTTGTTGTTTTGTGAAAAAAAAAAATTTAATTGGGTAAAAAAAATATAAAAAAAATTCGGTCCACATTCTTCCAAACGAGAGACTGTTCTGCGTCATTCAGAGGATTTATCAGAATTTTTTCAGATTTTTAAAAAAGGTCGTTATTTTTTACCTAAAAAAAATTATAACTCAAAAAGGGTTGATCCGAAAATTTTGAAAAAATTTAGAAAAGTGTTTCAAAGTATGGACAATAATGCAAAAAATCACGGGGCAAATCGGAGATGGTGCGGTCTGGAGGGGTATCGGATTGACGTGGACAGACCCATATATATCTGATGAATATTATGACTATTAGCAGCATCGTATATGCAGATCAACTGATTTTTATTGCTGCGATATTTCTACAACCAATTGTAAATTAATGGAATAGATTTTAATAAATAATTTTGTTTCTGATTGGTTTGTGTTTTTTTAAAATTATCGGTACTTTGAATGGAGGTGGAGGTTACACTGCGCTAAACAAAGTCTTAACATCATTGGGTGTATTTCCGCTAAATTTGAGCACTTACAAAACCCATGAAAAGGAAGCTGGTCATGTTGTGGAAAAAATGGTTGAAGAGAGTTGTATGAACGCCACTAAAAAAAAAAGGCAACTTACAATAAAAAATTCCGAAAAGTTGAAGAAATTATTGTGAGTTACTTTCGTAAACTATAATCATGAACTGCGAAATTTTTGATAAATTAATTTATCCTAATGATTTAAAACAATGAGGATTAATTTTACAAACTTGAAAAAAATTTAATTTTACAATTTGATCATATTGAAAACAAATTTGATAAATTTATTATTGTAAGTTGAAATGTTGAAAGCTATAATTGAAGCTATTATTCATGAAAATTCAATTGCGCAGCAGATTAATTTATTGTAATGAATTTTAAAAATGAACTTTTGAAAATAACAACTGATTTTTTGTAGACTATGCCTCAAAATCGAATATTTAACTGAAATCATGAATTGTACCATATGAGATTACTCTGAATTTTTCTAATAATAATCATTTATATTATTAGTAATTTTGAATAACCAATGGCATTGTTAATGAAATAATCAATTATATAGCTATTCTATATATCTGATGTACCATTGAACAATTGTGTATTACGTTTATACAGGATGTGAAATCATTGAATAAAATAAATATTATATACACATCTTATGACACTTTTTCTTTCCACTTTTCTTTACTTTCTTTCTAGACCCGATCATTTGCAGCAAAATTTCCTATTTCCTGGTTTATCACCGTACGACGAGGAAAATAAAAACATTTCATCGAAAAATATTGTTCGAGTTGGAGGATCATTCGATATGGGTTGGCCGACCAAAGGATCCGAATGAAGCTATGATAGCTTATCGGGTACAGAGGGTTTCGTAGGATATTTCAGTGGAAAAGTAATATCACAAGTTGTATTGAATCGGAGATGCAGAATGTGCGATGTTGGCCATCCTAAAACTGACCATGATTGTAAGCTGAATTTTGTAGGCAGCGCAAAAGCAATGGAGCCCAAAGCTGCGGCGTTGCTCGTCAGTGAGAGCAACAAAATTTTGTCAGCGTTATAAATGTACAGCTTGGAATTTTCATCGGGGACTGTGACTCTACTGCGATTTTGGCAGCTCGTAACGCGGTAAATTACGAAATTGTCAAACATGACGATCTAAATCACACAGCAAAAGGAGTAACCTCCCAATTATATAAAAAAAATCAACAGCTACAAAGAATTGAATTCCAAAAGTATAAAATATCTTGAAAAATGTTTCAACTACTGCGTGGCGCAAAACAAAGGCGACAAATTGGCAATGGCTAGTGCGATTGAAAATATACCGCATCATTGTTTCGACAACCATGATAATTGCGATAAAAAATGGTGCAAATACTCAGAGAATTCAGATTCATATCAGCATTCAGTTATCGGGGACGGTTTCACAGATCCACAACTCTTTGATTTTCTAAAAAAATATGTTTGATGCCATGGCGAAGAAATCAAGTGGATTTTCCGGAGGAGTATCGAGTAATCCTAATGAAAGTTTCAACGCCACGGTCGCTAGCAAGGCTCCGAAATCGCGGCTATATGGAATGTCTCAATCCTATAATACTCGTGTTGGCTTAGCCGTCCTAAAAAATAATGAGGGGGAAAATTTCATGGTCAAGTTATTGGAAAATTGTCAAGTATTGCCTTGTACAAAACTTGCAAAATATTGCAATCAAGTATAGATACTCACTCTACCCGGAGATACAGTAAAGGTCGCACTGCAAGTTTTAAACGGCCACGCTTGTTTTTAAGGCAGAAAAAATCAGAACTTCGGAATAAGAACGAATTGGCAGAAGGAGCAACATATGAATCAAATGTTGTTTTGATGAATTCTGCATTTGATAAAATTCAATTGGCTTCTGTAGATGAAAACTCAGAATCAATTGTTGTTTTCTTTGACTTAGAGACCGGGAGTTTGCATGGTGATTGTGATATTCTCCAAATTGCGGCAAAATATGAAGAATGTGAATTCAGTAGGTACATAAAACCTACTCAAAAAATCTCACAAAAATCCAGTCAGATACATGGGCTAAAATTCGTTGGGGGTAGCTTACAATTTCATGGAAACACGGTGACGACAGTTAATTTACAAGAGGCATTAATTGAATTTTATCAATTTTTATCTCAATTTAACAAAAAATGCGTTTTGACAGCTCACAACTGTGCGTTTGACTACCCTAGACTAATGAAAGCTGTCGAGAAAACATACATGGATAAATACTTCCAATCTATTGTCAACGGATTTTCTGATACGTTACCAATAATAAGAAGTATCACAGGAGTAACAACAGCTGGACACAATAAGCTAGAAAATATTGCTGAGCGCTTGAATATTCAAGGGTTTCAAGCACATGATGCTGTTGGTGATATTGCTGTGTTAGAACAAGTTGTACTTAAATTTAAGATCTCTAAAGAGCAAATAACAGAATCATCTTTCACGTGGAATGCAGCTAAAGAAAAATTGTTGCTATCTCAAAAGTTTACTTCGGATTTAAAATTATACGATGAATTGAAAGGCTGTACATCAGTGGCAATGAGAAAAAAAATGATTGCCGCCGACATAACTGTGGATATGGTTATCGATGCATTCAAAGAACATGGTTTCAATGGATTGTCACGTTTGTTTGGTGCCGACGAAAATGGCAACATTCGTGTAACTAAAGATACGAAAGTAAAAACGAAGCTCGTTGATTATTTGAAAACCAAATATTAATTTAATAAGATAAATTGACTGAATATGTTATTTTGACTTAAATTATATTTTAAATATGCTCATCATTTAGTGATAAAAAAAATTTAAATGAATAGGTATCTCAATTATTTACAAAATAATTGAGACTGTGTCAACATGCCAAATATTATTTCAGTATAAAAATATTCTACGAATGTCGGATAATATGTATGGAAATAAAATTATATTTCAATACTTAATTTATTTATTTATTCCATTAATATTCAATATAATATGTCGTGTAAACAAAAAACGAAAAATCATAAAAATATGTCATAGTCAGCGTGCACGAACTGTCACATACGTTGAAATTTCAAAATGCGCGCTCATAACCTCGAATATGCGACGCTGCAATATTTTTAGCGAGGGTCCGAAAATTCACTATTAGTACTTTTTATTGTTTTTATTATTCCTATCATAAGTCACCTTTGAATATTTATAAGCCGGATAAATGATTCTGAGTATTTCATCTTTCTGCTGTTTAAATTTCATTCGGATCTATCCATCAATTACGGAGATATGAGGAATAATGTGCAGCTAACTCCGTGATTTTCCATAGGAGGCCATGTTAAAGTGGCTTGTAAAGATGTAAAAATAATTACCAATATCTCGCGTAAAAACCCACCTCGGATCATAAAAATTTGTATGAGTTCTTTTTACATTATAATCGACCATTCTGCCAAGTTTGGTATTTTTCTGTCCATCAATTCTATTTCCTGCGTTACTTCCTTAAGTGTCGGATAAGGTAAAACGTGTGAGCGGAGCGGGAGTCCGCAATGTACCCCGCAAGGGAAATAAACATTTATATTGCTATTATAATGAATATTGCAGCCATTCTGAAAGCTTGATTTTGTAATATTTCTTCTGTAAAAAGTATATCGTTAGTATACTGACAGGAAATTTCAATTATAATATTAATCCGCTTATCTATTTAAGGAGGACCATCAGCTTGATAAAAATGGTGATAATGAAATGAAACTTTCAGAATATATTTTTGAATACATATATTCCATGGCCTCTCAAATATTTAAACGGTTTCATTCAGCCATTTTTTAATAAATAATTTGCAAACTTCGAATGTTTTACACATCGTCATAGAGAATAACTCGTTAGCCACATCTTTGCATATATTCAGAGAAAAATAAAAAATGATGATAGGTTAGAAAAAAAACTACTACTCAAGGGGGGGGGGGGGGGGGTAAGGTATTAAATTTTTTTTCAAACACTCAAACACTCAAGAATCTGTATGCGACGTTAGAGGCGTTTTCATTTTGCCATTTTTCTATAATTAACATAAATTATGTCCGAAAACATAAGTTTATCAGCTGATCGCAAAACGCGCGTGTAATTCAAAATGGCGGCATGGTGAAACAAATGCCAAACGCAACATGCCCCACACATCACCCGCGTCTCGCCATACTTTTCTCTTGCCACGCCCGGCATTCCTGATATTCCTCCTTAAGGAGAGTTGAGTGCTGCATCGATATCTGTTGAGAGGCACTAATTTTTTTTTTTATAGATAGGTATGTCCACAAAAAGTTTAAGCCCAAAGTATCCGTAGGTTCTGCTATACCGTTTTCGAGAAAAAAAAGTTGAAATTTGGGCCATTTAGCACAGTTGCTTATGGCAGATCGTGAAATAAGACGGAATTTCAAAGTCAATGAGCGCAGATGAGACTTGTTAACATAGCAAACTAATTTTTGCATATTGTCGGAAATATCCTCAGGATGCCTTCTGCGATAATTCAGAACCTTGAACAACACCGTTAATTAGCAATAAATGATAATGCGAATGAAAAACGCGATTTCTTGTTATGAATCGAGCCATAGCTACGTCAAAACAAATGCCAAACGCAACATGCCCCACACGTTACACCTGCAGTCGGACCTCGGGCACTGACTGAGCTCGAGCACAGGAGCCTCCCGTGCAGAAATTTCGTTAAGGGCGTAACAGGGCCCTGATTATTTGGCCTCACTAACCAATAGGGTCCTTATAAGGAAGATAGTCGGGGCCTCAGAAGCTATGTAACAGTTGGTTTGTAAGGCCCTCGTAAGGAGGAATTCATCGGGCCCTGATTTGATTGCCTTTAAAGGCCCATGTTAGGAAAATTTATGGGGCCCGAATAAAATTGCCTTGAAGAAGCCCGTATTTTGATTTAGGCCTTCCTCAGGAGGCCCTTGGTAGGAAAATTCATCGGGCCCTAATTTGATTGCCTTCAAAGGTCCATGTTAGGAAAATTTATGGGGCCCGAATTAAATTACCCGAGCAAAAATTTCGCCCAGCTATAAATATAATTTATTATTTATAAATTAGCAATTAGGAATGATCGATGAATGAATTTAAAACTGTTATTCCATTATTATTTAAAACCCTGTAAATTTTGCAAAAAAAAAAAAAAAGTTATTGACCGGGATTTGAACCCGCGATCCTCCGCAGTCAACGAATTCAGCACTTTCGATCCTTAATTAATCATTAAAAAAAAAAATTATTAATTTAGAGATTATTTTTTTTTACGAGTGTTTCCGGCTTCGTAGTCCGGACGTTTTCCCGTCGAAAGTATTTTTGAGCCTACCTAAGATTTTACCTGAGACCTACCTAACCACCTACCTGGCGACTGACACGTTACCACTACGCTATTTGTTCCTTATTACTTTCATGTATTTAAATGACATTAGTATACGAGTTCTGATGAACAGCCGTTTCTCAACAGGCTGGATAGAACAACGTGACTGCATAAATCCGATAATACACAGTAATCGTTAATAAATATTCTTTAATATTTTTTAAGGATGTATCGGACGTACCTTCCCAACCAAAAGTAAATACTTCATGATAAGATAAAAATCGGAAAAAATTCAACCACAATAAAGACGATAAGAAGATTAATCTTGAACAATAATAATGCCAAAAAGTTATAAATAAATTGTTTAAACAAAACATTGTTTAACAAATTTTTAGGGAATGTTTTTTTTGTCATGTAAAATGAATTCCTTGATTTTTCTGACTACACATGAATTTTTTTTTAATTTTCATATCATTTTGAAATTTAGATTTTTTAAAATTTTTTAATTTTGAAAAATGATGGAAAAATTGTGAATCTTGGATATGTTTTCGTAAAAACGTTGTATATTACAATTAAGAAGTTTTCAGGGCATTGAACGAATAGTTTCGTGATTACAACCTTTAAAAATTTCCGAAAATCGAAATTTCAAATTGATAAGAAAATTTTAAAAAAATTCATGTGTAGTCAGAAAAATCAACGAATTCATTTCACATGACAAAAAAAACATTCCCTAAAAATTTGTTAAACAATGTTTTGTTTAAAAAATTTATTGATAACTTTTTGGCATTATTATTATTCAAAATTAATCTTCTTATCGTCTTTATTGTGCATGAATTTTTTCCGATTTTTATTTTATCATAAAGTATGCAATATTATCGACGAAAGTCACACTGAAAAAAAAGTTTCAATTCTCTAGCGGACCGGTATATCGCTGAGAGTAGTTCACTACTGTACCAATTAAAATAGTCGCATGAACAGTGCGTATCGCTACACGAGCCATAACATTTAAGTATTCGTACGTTTGCTACAATAAGAATACATATGGCTCTAAACAGGATACTTCCAGTTATTGGAAATAATGTTTTTAGCCCATACAGTAACGATTCTTTGTATAGCTGTGACAGGTATACGTATCCATACGAGCGCGATACTCAGGCCGACCCGGCAAAACTTCTGGCTAAGGGCACGATACGTTCAACGCGCTGCGCGATCCCAAAAACACAACATACAACAAAGGCCTTTGAAAAGTGTCCGCTAGAGTTAAACAGAGAGAGAGATGGAGGTCATTTGCTCTCTCTTTCTAAGAATTCTATTGGCTGTGACGATTGCTGCGTAGAGCGGGCTATAGGGATGTATAGTAGTGTATAGTAATACAAGAGCCCCCCGTTACCCCCGTATTATACCGGGACTATATATACACCAGGATTCGACCAGCATATATACACTGCCATCGCTGCCGGAGATATTTCTTGTTTGGCTCCCTCAGCGATACCGTATTCTTCGAGTAAGTGACGTATGTCTTGAAGAGTTGTTTAGTTTCCATAGCGCCGCTATCGGCTCAAAATACATTCTGGCTTAGGGAACCAGAATTCTCGCTATCAGGGACATATTTTTTTCTCAGTGTGCACTTTTGGTTGGGAAGGTACGTCCGATACATCCTTAAGTATACGAGTAGTGTAAATTGAGCCGAGACGAGGTTACGCGTCTTTGCAGGTATTTTGGCGGGGGGACCGTACTCTCGCCGAAGTGAGAATGTGTAGTCATGTATACATACATACATACATTTCCCTCTAACAACAATACATACATACTTACATTTAACAACACTGTATACATACATACAATTTACTCTATCAACAATACATGCATACATACATACATTTAACAACAATGTACACATGCATACATTTTCCTCTAACCAGGCGTTCGTCTGGGTGTGGACTGTATAGCTATCGCAACTATGTATCCATGTACACGAGTAGTACACATTCGCACTTTCGGGAGAGTGTATTAGAGCATGGTCCCATAGAAACGTGCACGAGCATGAACAGCGTCACTCCCGACAGTTGGCGCAGCGGTGAAATAATTCTTTAGGGTGCCAGATTATTTATTGAACAAGTAATCAGCATTAGAAAAATAAAGTCAATTAGAACCAGTTTATTTATTCATATTGAAAAATATATGAAAAAAGTTAAAATCGGCGCGCGGGTTCCATTGCACGCCTCATTTTCTTGCCTCGTATCGTTTTTCTCTGTAATACAAGTGGTTATTCTATATTTTTAATTAAATAATATTATTCATTAGCAAATAAGACTTTATCAAAAATTAAACGAAAAAATAAATAATTAAAAAATATTATTGGAGCAAATAAAAAATTAATTTGTTAATTAACCAACCAGGTTCTCGAACGAGACCATGTATTCCAAAACTTAGGCTTCTTCAATAATTCCTCATGAGGGTCCCATCAATCGGCCGTAATATAGGACCATCAGTTTGAAAACGTGGACTTCCACAATATTTCCTAACGAGGCCCTCGTCTATAGACCTTAACCCGACCATATATTCCGAAACTTGGGCTTTCTCAATGAGTCCTTGTCGGGGCCTCATCGGCCAGCCTTAATAGGACCATGAATTTAGAAACTTGGGCTTCCACCACAATTTCTAACAAGGCCCTCGTCTGTTGGCATTAATGAGACCATACGTTCTAAAACTCGGGCTTCCTCAATATTTCCTTATCAGGACCTCATCGATCGGCCTTAGTATGACCATGAGTTGAGAAACTCGGGCTTCCACAATAATTCCTAATAAGGCATTCGTCTTTTGGCCTTAACGAAACCATAAATTCCAAAACTTGGGATTCCTCAATAAGTCCTTATCACGGCCTCATTAATCGGCCTCAGTGGGACCATACTTGGGCTACCTCAATAAGTCTTTATCAGGGCCTCCTTGATCGGCCTCAGTAGGACCATACTTGGGCTACCTCATTAAGTCCTTATCAGAGCCTCATTGATCAGCCTCATTAAGACCATACTTGGGCTGCCTCAATAAGTCCTTATCAGGGCCTCATTTATCTGCCTCAGTAGGACCATACTTGGGCTTCCTCAATAAGTCCTTATCAGGGCCTCATTTATCTGCCTCAGTAGGACCATACTTGGGCTTCCTTAATAATTCCTCATCAGAGCCTTATTGATCAGCCTCAGTAGGACCATACTTGGGCTACCTCAATAAGTCTTTATCAGGGCCTCCTTGATCGGCCTCAGTAGGACCATACTTGGGCTACCTCATTAAGTCCTTATCAGAGCCTCATTGATCAGCCTCATTAAGACCATACTTGGGCTGCCTCAATAAGTCCTTAGCAGGGCCTCATTTATCTGCCTCAGTAGGACCATACTTGGGCTTCCTCAATAAGTCCTTATCAGGGCCTCATTTATCTGCCTCAGTAGGACCATACTTGGGCTACCTCAATAAGTCCTTATCGGGGCCTCATTTATCTGCCTCAAAAGGACCATACATGGGCTACCTCAATAAGTCCTTATGAGGGCCTAATTGATCAGCCTCAGCAGGACCATACTTGGGCTACCTCAGTAAGTCCTTATCAGGGCCTCATTTATCTGCCTCAGTAGGACCATACTTGGGCTTCCTCAATAAACCCTTATCAGGCCCTCATTGATCGGCCTTAATAAAAATCGTATTTAGGCTTCCTCAATAAGTCCTGATTAGGCCCCCGTTTGATATTAATAAGGAATCCTTTCTATGGATCCCTAGCTAAGCCTTATAAGGGCCTGGTGTTCCATAAGGCCATCCTTAACAAATTTCTGCACGGGCTCGGGCACTGACCGAAAGACCTTACCTTCTTACTAACCAATGGGAATAAAGCACCAGGCCCGTATCATGCATATGTTGGTACTCTCCACTCCTTGAAATTATAAATTTTTTTGTTCATGGGGGTTCTACACTAAGACCTCGATTTAACGGCCAGTGGCGGGACCGGCTCCGCATCGCACCTTGTTAAATCGAGGTAGCGTATGCCCGCCCATGCTGTATCTGCGCATCGGCACTCCGTTCTACGGGCCTGATCGGGGAGACTTTAAGCGTCCCCCACCATCTCCCACCATGCGAAAAACCGATCGATAAATGCAACATGGTGGGGACTGTCTATTAAATCGAGGGCCATTAAATCGAGGTCCTAGTGTATATTGTAGCGCCACTGTGGATTCCGCAGTGCCCGAGTAACAGCTGACGTCAGTGCCCGGGGTCAGTCAGTGCCCGAGTAGTCAGTGCCCGAGGTTTGACTGTACGTCCGTGCCTTACATTCTCCTTGCCGCGCGCACGAAGCACTCGACCCTCCTTAATTGACGCAACGCAAATTCGATTGAATCAATCGTATTTTTGATAATTCTCCAAAAGTGCATTCAGAACAAAATGGTCGTTAGTTCGAAGAATTTTTTTTTTTCCCCCTCATATCAATTTTTTTTTTAGCGAGATTTCCTTTTCCCAATTTCTCATTTATCCAATCATTATTCGTTATTATTTTTATTTTCCAAAATCCAAGTTTCAGTCTACCGAGTCGACTCGATAGATAAATTTGAAAATAATGCTCACCAGATTGTTGAATATTAACGATGATCCAGTCATCATGGTCGATTCCTTCTATAACGAGACTCTCGTCTTCAGGTCGGAGCCAGTGAGTCGGTGAGGTAGCCTCGAAATTTAAATTCGACGCGGTAGCAAAATTGATCGGTATCCACCAGCGATTGGATTTTTGCTCTTCAAGATTTCCCTCCTGTGTTATTATGACATTTCCCGTCGTCCAATCTCTCGTTACATTTACAATGGGATAGCCTTGCTGCTCGACCCATCCTCTCATGATTTCCTTTATCGACAACGGGCTACTCGATTCTTTGTTATTCTCGTTGTATGCTGATTGCATTGCACTCCACAGATCGTCGGAAGTTATAGACCCGAATTCGCTATGTAATTTCAATGAATAATTTGTCAAATGAATTCATTTGTCAATGAATAATAGTCAAAATTAAAGCGAATTTTTGCGATCAACTGTTGTTTAGCCAAATTCATAATTTTTTTCTGTTAATGATCAAAACAAATTTGTGTGTGTGTTTTTTTTAATCGTGACATTTCAACGCACATAAGATTGTGCACTTTGCGAAATTGTTTAATTCTGTTTGCATATTCGATTATTGTATATAATGTTTTTGTGTATTTCGAAGGGTTTGACACTCACTTTTGTTTAACGAATTTGACGATTCCCGCTTTGAAAGTGGACTCGGTCAAGATATTCGACATCATGTGAAAAATTGCAGCACCTAAAAAATCTCTTAATTTATCGGAGCTTGAATTTTCATACGTAACAATTGCCCAACTATCGGTACAAGTACATTAATTCTATGTATACATGTATATAATAACCTCGATTATAAATTTGTGGTGAGAATTTGCTTCTTATATCAGCCGGATTGTCGGAATTCCACTCGAGAGGCTTATAATAATCGCTATTGTCAAAGTTAAAAGCCGCTTCCTGGATAACTCGTGTCACGAACATGTCCTTTTCCCTCCAATCGGGGAACAACTGAAAAATTCCACGTGCTCTGGATATTAATTTAAAATGAAAGAAAAAAAAACAATGTTTCTTCATTAATTTAGTACGTATAAACCTTGTCGACGATGCCATACTGAAGAAAAGTTGGTAAGCCCTCTTTGATCCACGAATACTTCCAAGTTAAGGGCGTTATCAAATTACCGATCCACTGATGTACCAATTCATGCACCACAGTCAGAGTTACGTATTCCTTTCCGGAAATCGGATTTACAAATGGCTCATACGCGAACGATGATTCCCTTAAATGATTTTGAATTTCGTAAGTGTTGAGAATAAAATATTGACAGCATTATTCCGTTCCATATCGACAGGTTAGTGAATTTTTTTACTTCGTAGGAGAAATTCAACTTATGCCCTTTGATGTAATTTAAAAAAAAACGTTAGAAAAGGACTCGGTTTTGAAATACAGTCAAACCCCGGTCCTTGTCCACTCTTGGGACTGAAGGTTTCAGTTCCTGTTCGCGAAACAATTGACTGTTGAGAAAGACGCTCGTCAAATCGCGAAAGAGTTGCAGGTCCGTACCGATTAATTTTATGCCCCGGGCACAAATGCGTCACAAAACGATGAAAAATTTTCTATAAATCTTTTCTCAATACGGCACCGGAACGGCAGACAGGGACTGAAGTTACGGACCAGACAGGGACCGAGGTTTGACTGTAATCGAATTCGACAAAGTCCATTTGCATTTGCATAACTTTGATCTTCAAAAAACATTCTCCATTTAGAAATTCTTCAAAAATTAACTGTTTTTCTATTTTTGTTAATATTTTAATCGACGAAAAACATTCTCGATACTCGTCTTTAGTGAGGAAGTAAGCGTTGTTTGGACGGTCTGAGAATGCGGTAAAACGGATGAATAATGTTGCAACAACTTAGTTTAAAAAATTATTGGGCATTTACAATTGTATTCGATTGTTCTGTCTATAACAATCTCTCCTTGAATGGATTAATTTCATTAACTCGCTTAGAATCCGTAAGAATTCACAAATATGTATCGTTGTTCATGTAAAAAAGGAAGGCTACATATATTGTTCTTTGAAAGTCTCAGAGGCCACGCAAGAACATTGAATATCAAATAAGTGGCAGCCATTTGATACTAAAATTGATTTTCACTCTGCAGAGAGCCGTGGAAAAACAATTTTTAGATTAGATATTACAAAATTGGTGGTAAAATTTTTACGCGAGACCTCATTCCGAGACCTTCAGAAGTTCTAATCGACCAAGCAGTTCCGGAATTTATTAAATTCTCATGATTTATCAAACAGGAGCTTTGATCCAACTTTCGTGTAATTTCATTAAGGATGTATCGGACGTACCTTCCCAACCAAAAGTGACTTTCGTCAACAATATTGCACACTTCATGATAAGATACAAATCTGAAAAAATTCAACCACAATAGAGACGATAAGAAGATTACTTTTTAATAATAATAATGCCCGACAGTTATCAATAAATTGATTAAATAAAACATTGTTTAACAAATTTTTAGGGAATGTTTTTTTTTGTCGTGTAAAATAAATTCGTTGATTTTTCTGACTACACGTGAATTTTTTTTTTAATTTTCTTATCATTTTGAAATTTCGGTTTTCGGAAATTTGTAAAGGTTGTATTTACGAAAATATTCGTTCAATGCCATGGAAACTTCTTAATTGTAATATACAACATTTTTAGGAAGACATATCCAAAATTCACGATTTTTTCTTCATTTTTAAAAATTAAAAAATTTTCGAAAAACGAAATTTAAAAATGATAAGAAAATTTTTTAAAAATTCATGTGTAGTCAGAAAAATCAACTAATTTATTTCACGTGTCAAAAAAAAACTTTTCCTAAAAATTTGTTAAACATTGTTTTGTTTAAACGATTTATTGATAACTTTTTCGCATTATTATTATTTAAAATTAATCTTCTTATCGTCTTTATTGTGGTTGAATTTTTCCCGATATATACCTTATCATAAAGTATGCAATATTGTCGACGAAAGTCACTTTTGGTTGGGAAGGTACGTCCGATACATCCTTAACAGCCTCAGAGAGTCTACAATTCATGATAGCCTGTCGCATAGGCGATAAGATAAAATCGATTGATTACCGATATATGACGAGGCCCCAATTTTCCGTAGCACCCGTAGTTGCATCCGGTACCGCGAATTGATCCATTTTCGGCAAATTATACTTGTAATCCATGTACTTTTCCAAAAGTTCCATGGCCCGTTGACTAACATCGCGCGAATGTTTCAGATAGGGCAATACGTCCTTTCGCCCGCATACGTTAAATTTCTTATTCTCATTGCGAAGACAATCAAAATCGGACACGACAAAAGCCAAAAGATACGTAGACATGACTGGTGTGATGTCAAAATTGGTCCATTGTTTGCCATCAGAATCGACGAATCTCTTCTTTACTGGCATATTTGATACGGCAGTGTAATTCGGATTGTGCTTCACGGATAAATTGAACGTTGCTTTTAAATCGGGCTCGTCCCAGCATGGGAAAGCTCGACGCGCGTGTAATTGCGTGAATTTCGTAGCCACCAACCATCTGCGTGAACGTTTTTACTTGATTTTATAATATTTTTCGAAAATGGATATGCTTATCGATACTTTAGTCAGAATCTTGCTCAGTCGTCGAAACAATAACATGGATTAATATATCCTACATCCATACTTTCGATTCCACAAATTGATGTCATTCAAATGAAAAATAATTCAAAATAATTTTTCAGGTTTTATGATTCACCAACAAAGTTATACCCAAACAAAATGACGCATAGACATCGGCGAAAGAAATTGAGGATATCAAAAATTTCTCACGACTGATCATGGTTTGATTAATTTTTTGTTTTTGGTTGTTTGGCCAATTGTATGCAAATAAATTATCCCTGTGCAATGGCTCTGAACGATCGAAAGACCTTAAAATATCAATTTTGGAAATTCGACAAATCGTATATTTCAAAAGTCTAACCTCCAAAATTCGTGATCGCACGTGCTACTGCGATATTATCTTTTATACGTTCAATTTACTAAAGTTTTGGGAAAAAATACCATTGTCATAGGACATAAAAAAATCATCGCGTAATCAGTCTGCTATTGCAAACAGTAAATCATGGCAGATTTTCGATATCGTCAATTTGGGTAAAAAAAGAAATTCACAATCCCCCTTTTTTTAGCCTAAGTCAGTACGAAATGGTATTTGTGTGTTCACTTTATGCCCAAGTCAAAATTAACAACCCCGGCTAACACTATTTTTCATAGCGAGATATTTCAGCTGAGTCTCCGTCAAGTAATAGTTATATTAGACGAAACTTTCCAACAGAAAAATTCAAAAGAATAAAGTCTTTAAATACCGATACTTGAGAAACTCATGTGACGAAAGATTAAAAAAAAATCATTCAATCTTTTTGCTTCATGATAGTAAATTAAAAAAAAAAAACAATCATTGATTATCTGCCTACACTTTTTCGCCCTTTTCGTTCGTGTACGAACTGTTGTAAATTCCTTCCGGTACGTTAGTCATGTTACCATCGTACTTGAGACCAAGAGTGTAATTTCCGGCGGCCATTAATTTGTCGAAATGAATCACGAGAAAATTAGTCACGTTATCGTATGTGTGTTTCGTCGGTTTTTGCTTCAAACCATTGGTCCCAATGAGACTGGTAAAATTCTCATCTATGCGCAGATCCTTGCTATGAAGCGTGACATTTCTCGTTGGTTCGTTGATTCTCATCATTATCGTCGATTCACCGTGAAACGTAAAATTATTCTCGATTATTTCGGGCACCAATTTAATCTCGTACGAGATTGGCGTCGTCACTTTCGTCAAACGATACTGCAGTGTCTCGTTTTTCTCATTATTATTATTCTCCGCTGTCGCTGAAACCTCATTGTGCAGCAGCAGTAGCAAAAATAGGGTGAAGCAACCCCGAAGTTTTGGACTCATCGTGCTGCTAATAATCATTAAATAAAAGAAACCAATAAAACGTTATAACGCAAGATCAAATGGTGAAATCAGCACGAAGCATCAAATAATTATGAAGGTCGAAACAGTTCTCAAAATCTTGATAAATGTGTGTCTGTGTGTATGTGTGTGTGCGTTTGTGTATGTACGTGTGAGTGAAGAATGATACGTTCACTGATTCTAAAACGGTGCTCGTTCCGAGTTCAAAATTATCCAAAGTGATCTCGTTTAAAAAATATTTTTAAAATCATTTTTTTTTTCAATCATTCACTCAATGTCTAACAGATTATAATCATTCAATGATTTTGCAGCAACAAATTACGATCGAATTTGAGTTTTTTTTTTTTTCAAATTCATTACCAACTAGCATACTAACTTTTTTTAACGAGTAAAATGATTGGCACATCAATGACTCGTGCAATCATGTTCACATCAGATTTCTCAATCAATCGAGAGAATCAAGGGCAATGTATTACTGATTATTTAATTATTTACGAATGATCGAAAGAATCATTACAGCTATTACATTTTGAACAAATTAATAATTACGCTTCTCGACTGAATGTGAACTTTTTTCTTCGAAATTTTGTCATAAATACCTCATGAGATATCCGTAGCTTTTTACGAGTCTTACTGTTCCACTTTCAACTCGAGCACTGTCGTGCCTGTCGAGAGGTAACATACTTTATAAGCTTCGCACGTCTGACTCGCGCCACAGTAACTTGCAATTTAGAATTTTCCCCGGTGTTCTCTCGGATCAAGCAATTACCTTGTCAACTTGGTTAGATTGCCGGCATTTATTCGACGTACACTTCCTTAGAAATGTGCCTATGCCGGTGCTCGAGTGTCGCAATAGAATGTGATAATTTTTAATACATGATAATCCGTGTGGCTTATGTGCGTGTTGGAAAATTGAGGTAGGAGCTTTACCGAAATAAACTCATTTTATGCAAAGTGTACCATTATTGCTCGTGCTTTGCACTGAACTTTGTATTTGATTCAATCGACTGAATTTGATTTTGCATCGAATCAATGTGTAGTGTTAGAAAGAAAAATAAATAAATGCACGTTCTCCCGACACTCAATGTGATCAATTGCATACTTTTTTTTTAGTGTAAACAATTCGTCCTCAATGTATAAAAAAAATGAGAAATTGTAAATTTTTAAGCAACCATCCGAAAAATATTCACATGCGATGTACTTTTTTTTTATGAGTTTATGTTGACAATTTCCGATTCCAATATTCATTTTTTTTTTTTTTCAATTATGATGAATAATGATGGAAAAAAATTTTCTCAATAATTTGCTCAAGTCTCCAGATTTATTTCCCCCGGCGCAAGCTGGAAAATTCTTTTTAACATTAAATTCACGGTAAAAGAAAGCATTAATTCCTATTATTAATTAATTAATATTGTAACATTATACAATTTTTCAGGAAATAACATAATTATTGAAATCAATCGATTTTTTAGTACGATCTTCTATGCAGGGTAATTTATTTGTTGCTTACCGCTGAAGGAATGATAGTTTCACACGAAATAATCCTCAATATTTGATGCACCGAACACTTATTTGATTTATTTACTAGCCAAAATCCGTTCCTCAGTAAAATAATTCGTCATTGCTAATGCTACTGATTATTGATATTCGTATCCTGTATCATATTGTCGGACAACAGCTGTTTGTCCCAGAATTTTTGAAGTTCTGCCACGAGGTTTTCGGTATGGGCCACTTTTCTTTCCGCCTCAAGCAGTAGCTCTGATTTCGACATTTCCGTACTGTTCTTGACAATGTCCAGATCCAAGATTTTTTTATACTGCAATTGATCACAATGAAAAAAAAAAAAAAAAACATATACAATTCTCTGCATTCTTTTGAAGGTTCCGGTCGAGTTCTGTTACTTCAGTTCATACGTACTTTTTCCAATCGCGCTTTTGACTTGATGAGTGATGAAATATTCATGATTGTCAAATAACTCGGATTGTCCGAAGCACGTGAGGAGTCACTGAAACGAAAAGGATTCGCTGAAACGAACACGCGCCAGGCATCCTAAGCAATGAGTTTTCAAATATGAGATATACTGACTTGTTTGTCATCGCTTTGTAGTTTTCCATGAAAAAATCAACGGCGAAATTGAAATTTTCATCGCTCCCGACAAGTATGTTACTCAATGCCGCGGTCAGGGATAACAAATCGCTGCTATTTTTCTTTGATACATTCAGCCAATTTTTATGAATATCATGATTCTCCGTGCAGCCGAGATTTTGCTCTAATATTTCATTATCATTCGCGCGAGCCCACTCCACAAACCGTTCTGCCTCTGTATCATTGAGCCCGCGGAGGCCGGCGCAAAAGATTGAAGTTTTAGTGTCAGGATGCAATCTGTAATTCCGTTGATCCAGGATCATTTAACGTTTTCTCTAATCCATAGATATTTTATTCGTAACGCTACAGCGTACAAACCCTTTTGATTTTTTACGACTCTTAAAGACGATACGAAGATTAATTTTTAATAATAATAATGCCAAAAAGTTATCAATAAATTGTTTTAAAAAAACATTATTTAACAAATTTTTATGGAAAGCTTTTTTTGACACGTGAAATGAATTCGTTGATTTTTCTGACTGCACGTGAATTTTTAAAAAATTTTCTTATCATTTTGAAATTTCGGTTTTCGAAAATTTTTTAATTTTTAAAAATGAAGGAAAAATCGTGAATTTTGGATATGTTTTCGTAATTAAGTTGTAATCGTTGTTGTATATTACAATTAAGAAGTTTCCAGGGCATTGAACGGATCAGTTTCGTAAATACAACCATTACAAATTGCCGAAAACCGAAATTTCAAAATGACAAGAAAATTAAAAAAAAATTTATGTGTAGTCAGAAAAATGTAGAAATTAATTTCACATGACAAAAAAAAAACATTCTCAAAAATTTTGTTAAAACAATTTTCATAACAATTGTTTTGTTTAAACGATTCATTGATAACTTTTGGGCATTATTGTTATTAAAAAGTAATCTTCTTATCGTCTTTATTATGGTTGATTTTTTTCCGATTTTTATCTTATCATGAAGTGCGCAATATTGTCGACGAAAGTCACTTTTAGCTAGGAAGGTACGTCCGATACATCCTTAACTATTTCTATACCAATTACCGTGACCCTCCCCCCCCCCCCCCCCCCCGCCCTGCGAAAATTCCATGGAAATACGGATGATTCTTGCATCATATAACTTTTAATAAATGCCCTTTCAATGAGTTCAGTTAAGTAAAGGGCAAACGATCACAGTGACTTACATCCTTATGGTTATAATCTCTTGAAATTGAATTCATTTCAATAAACGCACTTGAGAAAAAGGAAGAGATTTTCATCCGGAAAATTCATTACTCTACCGTATTATACCTTATTTTTTGATCCATTTATCCCTCGCAACGCTATTGAAGAGTTATATGAACAAAGATTAATTGAAAAAACATTATTACTGTATTTTAATACATTATAATACGGTAATAATGTTTGTAATACATTAATACTGTATTAATTGAAAAAAAAAAACATTATTACCGTATTTAAATTAAAAAAACATTATTACTACAAACAACAAAGATCACTGAAAAAACATTTGAAAACGAGAAATTATACAGAAAAAAACGCGCGGTCGATTTAGCGTAGCTCCAGGATAACAGCCAAGAAGAAAAAAAAAAAAACAGAAAACAGCAGCATAAGTGCGGTGGGAATTTTCATGACTTGGGATATCGTCATAATCTCACCGATTATCAACCGGATTTTCGATGTATCGTAGAAGTCTTTCAGCCGAGTATTCGGCGCATCCGGTATGTCCCGATTCGCATGCCCATCGGACCAAATCTATCTTCGACAATTTCGTCATATAATCATCGTCCTCGAGTGTCTCGTAGCCGACTTTTTCAATCAGGCTATTCATCAGACCCAGAACGTATTCCTGCAAATTTCTTATATACCTCGATCACCTCATCACACTTATGGAGATTGAAAAAAAAAAAAAAAAAACTAAATTCATTCGATCGAACTGAAGTTATGAACGATTTTTTAAAATTTAATTTGAGTAAAAGGCGAATGGAACGAAATATACATTGGGACGAAGTAACGATTTTTTTTTTTTCTAACAATGTTTGACAGGCAATAAAATTTTTGTAAATCAACCGAAATGATTTGCTTCGATATCACATTCGATAAAAATATGGCCGCCACCTGAAACGTTCGGTGCATTTCGCTGCCACTCAGCGCATTGTCCATGGATATCATAGCAGACTTTGCAGCATTCCACGGCAGATACTCAACTTCACGCGACAGATATTTCGTCAATTGCCAAAAATGTTTGACATATCGCGACGGCTCTTGCTTTGCGAGCCTATTAAGATCGTTTACGAGCTGTGCACGATTTATAACGTGAATATTTTTGTAATCTTCCGTATTCATATATTCCACGATCCGTCTCCAATTCTCGTCGTCGTAATTTACACGATAGTAGCCTAACGAAAATAATCAGAATGAAATCTCAAAATTTCTTGTGATTGCGACTATATAGTAACGAATAAAAAAAGAATTTAATTTATTCTGAATTAATTAATCTTTAATTGAATTTAATTTTAATCGACGGATTCAATTCTGACGAAAGGATTGCACTAACCGGTAGCTTGAACATTGAAAATGACCCAATCGTCTTTGTCGATTCCACCGATCGTCACGCTATCTTCTTTGTCACTGATCCAAGTCGACGGTGCGGTCGATGAGAAATCATGATTCGTCTTCGTCGAATACGTCAATGGTATCCACCATTTTTTCGAGATTTTCTCTCCGAGACTACTTCTCTGAGTGACTTTCGTATCTCCGGTAGTATAATTTCGCGTAACACTGAGAATGGGACATCCGGTCTGCATAAGCCACGTCATCATGGCCTCTGTGATGTTGAGAGGAGCTTTGCCATTGTCATTCTCATCATAGGCTTCTTGCAATGCGGTCGTTAAATCGTTTGCCTCTGCAGCCCCGTAAGAACTGAAAATATCCATCGAAACAATTTTGGCTTGCATTCCTTTAAAATTAATGAATTAATACACTGATAAAGTAATTGACAGTGTGTATTTATATATTTATAAGAAAAAATTTATGGCTCTCCGAATTTTTTTGCATCGAAGAGATGCTGTATTATTTTTCGTCTTAACGAAAGAAAAAATCATCGTCAACGGGCGATAACTTTTTTCGATCTACTCACTGTTTTGTTAGGAATTTTCGGATACCAGCTCGAAATATATCGTCGGTGAGAGCATTGCGAAACATGTGTACTATTGCCGCACCTATGGAAAATTTTTTTTTTTTTCTTTTACAAAATAGATAATTGGACGCAGTGGTCAATATTCCCGTCACTCCACGTATACGTTATTAGTCATGCGACTAGAGTATATTATGTGAAATAGCATTGATCAAACTTCCCATAAATAGGAGGCTTTATCAAAAATTCTATTTCCCCCAGGACTCGGCATAGTCGAGTTTGCTCTGAGTCATGAAAAAATATTAAAAAATTTTATACACCGTTTGCATTAACAATAACGCGCATATTTTTTCATAAGCGATGAGACATCTGACGAATAGAACAGTAGGTCAAATATATCGTCTCTTATACCTTTAATCGACACCGAGTAGCAAGTTATTATTATTCGAAAACAGAACATAAGCGTGACTAAAACTTTTTAAAATTGGACTGATACAGAATATAATAATTCGTAAAATAAACACGCATACATACTACGTACAATGTTTTGTAAGGCTTTTTGAAAAAATTTGACTCACCCTTTCGATAAGTAATCTGTCCAAACAATCTTCTAATTTCAATATTTGTAACCGGAGTCCATCTGATGTACAAATTGTAGTCGTCAAGATCCAGGAGGAACGCTCCAGGAGGAACACTCTGCTCATTGTTTCGAACAACGAATAGTCCCGAATCACCCGAAATTCCATTGATCTTTGTTCGCAAATTGGTGAAAGCATGTTTAAAAGAGCGACACCAATTTTAAGCTAAGCCCGCGTGCAGATGTGGATCATAAGTATATTTACCTTATCCATTATGTAATATTGAAAGTACGCAGCGAATGCCTCGTTCAGCCAGAGATCGTTCCACCACAATGGTGATACGCGATTGCCAAACCACGAGTGTGACAATTCGTGTGCTATCAACAAATTTATTCGATCCAATGCCAGAGTCGTGTCGATGGATCGATTGAAACTCATTATTCTCGTGCTGTGCAGATGTGTTTAATATTATAGTTTAACGCATAATCCTTCAATGACTACTCATATCAATAATATAATTGTGTGGTTGGATTTACTGTAGTGAGTAAAATTATTTCGTGAAACTTAAAAGTTTTGGCACAAATAATTCCTATCACCTAATGGGCCCGTGACAGGAATTTTGTTTCGTGATGGCGACTGTGTATGAGCGTAAATTTTAGTATAGTCTTCCAATACTGTACCGATTTGCACATAAGAGGACTATATATTCAAAGATTCTATAAGCGGTTATTTCAGATCAAACGTGACAGTCTTTTGTCAATCTTCAAATGATGATTTTGTATCCGAGTGTCGTCTGAAAGTGTGTTTAATCACTAGCAAGACAACACAATTTTGTCTTTCAAATAACTGCGCCGAAAGTCCATCACAAAACAATATAAATTTAAACGACTTTTGGGCATTAAATACCTTTTACAACGACAGACGCAGAAAATCGAATCATCATCCTGTGCTAATTGATTATTATCGTCTTTGCTATGAAACAATGCCCGATTGGAGGCCTATTCTTTGAAATTCAACGGAATATATGCGTGCTAGACGAATGGATTACCGATTAGACCTTTACCCTCGAATTTCAATGGCCAATATGGCCATGGGTTTCTTATTTATTTATGATCGAGCGTTACGAACCATAAATCAATCGTCAGAAGCAATTAAAATAGTTACGAATACAACATGATATCAGATACGCTGCTTATTACTTTTAACTTCATTCAAAGATGACAGACATCAGAGAAATTGCAAACGATCGTAGATATAAAGAAGTCTTCCAATGACTCGTCTTATACTATACAGATTTTGGTTTTCAATATTTTTGTCGAAGCCCACCCATAAAAAAACCTGACAACAGCTGGGCCAGAAGCGACGCAGAAAAAACAGAGGTATATTCGCGAATCACCTAGCCAATTTCTTCAAACCGTATCCTACAAACCAAAATATACCCTACATGCCGGAATACCTCGAGACCCCACTTCCAATGCACCTACCGATACAACACACCTCGCCAAACGAAATCCAGCAAATTATAGTAAAAGAATTTAAAGCCAGAAAAGCGCCTGGTCATGACCTCGTCGACGGGAAAATTCTCAAAGAATTGCCCAAGAAAGCCATTGTCTACATAGCCACACTATTCAACGCCATAATCCGGCATTCATATATACCATCGAAATGGAAATCAGCACAAATAATACTCTTTCCAAAACCAGGCAAACCCCCGAACGAGGTCACATCGTACAGTCCAATCAGCCTGCTACCTACCCTGTCAAAATTGTTCAAGAAAATACTGCTGAAACGAATGAACACAACAATTGACAGCGACGAGCTCATCCCAAAACACCAGTTTAGATTCAGAAATAAACACTCGACTATAGAACAAGTGAACAGAGTCTACAACTCCATATCGAATTCGATCGAGGAAAAAAAGTACTGTTCGGCTGTTTTCCTCGACATAAAACAAGCATTCGACAAAGTCTGGCACGACGGACTCCTGCACCCAGAGAAAAGATTTGTTCGATTGTAATAAAATAGTGTATTTAAAATTTATTTGTTTGAATTAAGTATATTCTTACTAAATTCAAAGAAGCATTTGTTCGATTTAAGTGATGACGTTTATTTCATGTAAAAGTATAGTGTTATTTGATGCAATTTCAGCTTTATATTCGAGAAAAAAGAAAAATATTATTTACCGTAAATAGCCGTTAATTTACATAGGTATTTTAAATAAATTATTTACTTCCGTTAAGTAAAAAATGCTCACTTACACCGAGAGAAAAGATTTATTTCATTCAAATAAATCAGTATATTAGAATATCGTGTATTTGATTGTAATATATTTTTATTTGTGGGAACAAAATTTTTATTAGAATGCAACTATGAGGGGTAATTGATATAAACTAATAATTTTATTTGTATATAGCTGTGCACGCAAAGAAAATTTATTTAGATATCGAATAAACACGATATTTAAAATTTAAAATTCAAATAAGGATCTCTTTCGGTCAAATAGATGATACTTAAATTATTGGTGCCAAGTATTCACGCGCTGAACGGCAGGCGCGCAAGGCTATTCCGCGTGCTGGCCCGTTGCGTCCCGCGTCCCTTACAATTCATCACTAATAGGTCCTCTCGCCTCGTCCAACGTGTTCGCGAAAGTGTGTATCGGGTGTGGCGATTTCGGTTTTATTTTTACACATGGATGACGGGATTGTTTCTCTTTTAACCAGCGCAAACTTGGAGGAATACACCGACATATTCATTCGTAAGTATACATTTAAAATTTTAATTATTTACACGGGATATGTGAGATGGGACAAACGACCGGCGCCGTAAGTATATTCACTATGCCGGCACGTGTCTTTCGCTAGAATAACTTAATGCAATATAACTACGTTACGTTTGATCAAGCTTAAATGAATACACGGACGTACTAAAAAAAAAACATGTTGATTAGAAATAGTAATCTAATTATATTATGTGCCAAATACGATGAATGAGAAGCGTTTCATTATCGCGTGGCTTCCCCCTGGTCCGAACAATGTATTTTCATCAGATAAAGGCATAATTGGCGCAAATAAACTCATATTAGAATCAAATAAATAGTCTTTGGCGATAAAAAATCTTTTATTCAAATGAAATAAATAATTTCCCTTCTGAATTTTTCCCTCGTATTTCTTTGGAATTTGGTGACCCCAAATTACTGTAAATTTTAGAGAACAAAAGATCGGAATAAATCAGATCGGTGACATTACGGGAGATATTCTTGCTCAGTTAATGTCTCCGATCCGTGATCATTTGCGTTTCAAGAAGGCCGTCCACGCTTACAATGTAAGTTTGTAATTTTTCTTTCTTTTTTAAGTGAAACTTCTATAGGCGCCTTGGGTGTGTGAATAATCGAATACACGAGAGCGCCTTCACTCGTGAGGATATGAGGGCCAAAATTGTTTTCCAGTCTGACGTGTTGAGGCCTCATATTTTGACGAAAGTGTAATATGCTGAATCGTTATTTCACCTAAAGTTATATTCACGTACTATATCTATAATATATCTGCGCAAAATATTAAATAAAAACTATATTACCATTCCCCATTCCATGTAATTAAAATATGTATTTTTTATATATTTTATATATTAAATAAAAATGTTTTATAAACGTAGTATATATTTTTTATTCTATTTTTTCGTAAAACCCAAAAGCAATAGGCCTATAGAGAAATAAAATAACTATTTCATTTAGAGAGAATAATATTTTTGCCGCAAATAAAATAACCATTTGATTTAAAGAGAATAATATTTTTGCCGCAAATAAAATAACAATTTGATTCAAAGAGAAAATGATTGTTGCCACAAATAAAGAATATATTTGTCGCAACTAAGATTTACTATTGGATACAAAGAAAATCACTGAGTAGACAGTTGAATAAGAAAATATATTTGCGATTAATAAAATACTAGTAGGCCAATGTACAAAGAAGAGAATTTATTTGTTTCGAAAAAATTTTATTTGTTTCAAATAAATAATTTCTCTCGGTGTACGTGATGCGGCAGTATACGCAACTGTCGTGGAACGCGTAGTTTTTCGCGCTCTATATATTCACCCACGATCGGAGGACCGAGCACGCGCAAGTACACGTATACGAGGTTCTTTTTCTCGAAAGTGTTGAAAAAAGTGAAAGATGGATCAGGAAGTGACCGATTTCTTACCCAGGAACAACTTGGAAGAGTATGTCTCAGTTTTTAAAAGTAAGTATTACTTTACTGCGGCTACATAACCTCATTTATGTTCAACGTCGATGCATCTTAGGAAGTTTCTCAATACGTATCGCATAACTGTACCTTACGCTTTGTAAAAATAAACTGAAATTGTTAAAAAAAAAACTCGTTTTTTAATATAACCCAAAGCAACACACTTTTAAAATAAATGGGTTATTTCTATTCAATAAACTACAATCTTCACTTAAATAATTTATTTGTTAAAAACAAATAAAAAATTTGCTCAGGACAAACAAAACATATGCTGAGGGCAAATAAAATTTTATTTGTTTCAAACAATATGGAGCGTTCATAAGTAATACATTTTTTAAATAAATGAATTTCTTCGGAAGAAATAAAAGTCTATTAGGTTCATATATAAAAAAAAAAATTTATTTCAATTGTACAAATTTTGTTGAATCTTAAGAAATCTTTTCTCCGGGTGTGTACAAAATAAAGCAAACCCTACTGTTACATCCCAACCCAAACCAGCTACGCTCTCCTACGACAAAACCCACAATCCTACTCTGATAACATACCCTTTCACTGCTTCTTATCATATCATCGTACACCTTAAACGTACCCTATTGTACCAACCAAGAGAGGTGACCGACTACCGCCAAATCAAGCGGACAGCATCCTACAGAAGAGTAGTTATACCGAAGGAAGCCAGTGGCACAAAGGTAGCATCGAACAAATCAATAATCCACCCCAATAATAAAGACATACCAAGGAAAAACCCACGCTCGAATAAACACGGGAGTACGGGAACCCCAATTTACTTTCAATAAATGGGGGGGGGGGGGGGGGGGGGGGTGGCTTGGTCAAGCGCGCACCCTAACCCCAATAACTCGTAAAATTTGATGTATAGTTACAGTTCATAAACTCCGAAAAGCAAAAGTACGCTGTACCGGGAGATACTACACAGCAGTACAAGCTCGTAAAAGTCCCCACCTCAAGATAAAGAAACAAGAGATAATAAAATCACCCAATAAGGAAAAATCGCGACCAGAGTATCCAACAAGGGATGACTCAGGCGATGACTAACAAGAGAGAAAAATAAAACTACCCCTTCTTTGAAGGATTATACCAAAATTTACGACAAAATCAGGTATACAAGGAAGGCATCCAGCAACCAAAAGTCAGTCAAAAGCCAGCCACCAAGTAGAGCGAAGCTCTGCTCCAGAGGGGCCCATGGGCCACACCCTAAGAGTCAGTCGGTAGTCAGCAGCCAGATCGAGCAGAATCTGTGACCAAAATTCAATCAACGAAGCACCACACCTAAGTCTAAACTCTTGACCGTCGAATATCTTCAAGTCGGGTCTTACAACCTAATTCTTGAACCATAGTCGAATCCAGCATCGAACTCTCTCAGCATAACCGCGTTTCCTTTTTCAAGTCAAACTATACCCTCAAATAATAAAATTAGGCGAATAGATTGTGTGCGTGTGTGTGTAACCAATCGTAGTAATTGTATACTGGGAAGACGTTCAATCTTCCCCAGTATTGTAGTGCATTTAGAGGAATCAAAATATCCTCGCACCACTGTAATCGAACAATAAAAATATTTAACGAACACTTCGACGGACGATTCCATCAATCAACCCTGCACACAATTAATATCGATACTGCATCACTACTGCAGCTCAACCAAGCTCATCAGCGCATTATCAACGTGAGTACAACTACTTTCATCAACCTCAGCTGCTAATATCACAGTTCAGCTCTACGGTCTCTCCACCCCTCCGGTCAATTTTTCCCATATCAAAGACGTGACTTCCGTCCCTGGTGTAAAGGACTTAATTGTCTTGACCCGAAAGAGAAGTCAATAACAACATTCTCGTGTTGCGTCCTTATCTAAATTCCGATAAGCTCCCGGGGACGTAACACTACCTCAATATTTTTTAATAATGAAATCATATCTCAACGGGAGGCAATTCCAAGTACGCCAAGGACAAGAGAATATATATGCAATAGAATCCGGCGTACCCCAAGGAAGCGTACTCGGCCCCGTATTATACACCCTCTACACGGCCGACCTACCGATCGAAGGAAACGTGACGGTCGCAGCCGATATAGATCCAGGCGCAGCATCAAACATACTATACAAGTACAGCTAAATAAAATACAGGAGTAGCTCGACAAACGGAGAACAAAAGCCAGTGAAACGAAATCCGTTCACATCACGTTTGCAACAAGGAAGGGGAACTGCCCACAGGTAAAACTGTATGGTCAGCCACTTCCAGTCGTAAATGAGGTCAAATACCTGGGAATACACCTCGACAGGAGACTTACGTGGGATAAAAACATAAAAATAAAAAGAAGACAGCTTGATCTAACAGTCAGCAAAATGTACTGGCTCATTGGCAGAAAGTCCAAGCTATCGCTGCACAACAAACTCATCATCTACAAAACGATCCTAAAACCGATATGGACCTACGGTATACAGCTATGGGGAACAACCAGTAACTCCAACATCGAAATACTCCAGAGGTTCCAGTCAAAAACACTAAGAATCATCACCAATGCCCCCTGGTACGTGACGAACAAACAAATCCACAAGGATCTCAACATGAATCCGATAAAAAAGAAGATACAGCACTACAGTGAAAAAAACCAGCAGAGGATCACCGACCAGCCCAACCAACTGGCTGCCATCCTTCTAAACGAAGACACAATAACAAGACGACTTCAAAGATATAAACCAAAAGACCTCCAAGCGTAATTTCCAGCTGAACCTGAAAGCGATAATAAAACAAACTATATTCATACGAGTGCATGCATATGAGTGAATGTGTGAGTGCGTATACGAAAGAATGTATACATATATAGACACAACGCGAAAAAATTGTACACACCAGGGAGGGGTATCATTGGATGCCCCCCTTGAATCGCGTCAGTTTCGTACACCGTCAACAAAACAGCTGAGTGTTAGAATATTAACAGATTGCCGTTATATTTAAAAAAAAAAAAAATATTTTTGTCCAACAAGCAGCCAAAAAACAGTTGATATTCCCCCTGGGAGCCTCCCACTCAAGGTTGTTGTGACAATACTTCAAAATGATGCCATGCAGACCAAATTTTTCCACAATGTATATAATCCTTTTTCCTACGTCCCTGTAAAACTTGGGTAAGATTCACAGTACCGTTGGTGAGAAAAAAATTTAGAAAGTTTATGTGTTTCGTAGGTTAACTGCACCTATGATAGATAAATTCTGCCAATCTTTGCAGTATTTATACGTAATACACCGAGAGAAAAGATTTATTTCATTCAAATAAATCAGTATATTAGAATATTGTTTATTTGATTGTAATATATTTTTATTTATGGGAACAAAGTTTTTATTAGAATGCAACTATGAGAAGTAATTGGTATAAATTAATAATTTTATTTGTGTATAGCTGTGCACGCAAAGAAAATTTATTTAGATATCGAATAAACACGATATTTAAAATTTTAAATTCAAATAAGGATCTCTTTCGTTCAAAGAGATGATACTTAAATTATTAGTGCCAAGTATTCACGCGCTGAACGGCAGGCGCGCAGGGCTATTTCGCGTGCTGGCCCGTTGCGTCCCTTACTCATCACTAACAGGTCGTCGCCTCGTCCAACGTGTTCGCGAAAGTGTCTGTCGCGGGTGTGGCGATTTCGGTTTTATTATTTTTAAACATGGATGACGGGATTGTTTCTCCTTTAACCAGCGCAAACTTGGAGGAATACACCGACATATTCATTCGTAACTACATGAAAATTTTTAATTATTTACACGGGATATGTGAGATGCAACAAACGACCGGCGCGGCGCCGTAATCATTCACTGTACCGGCACGTGTCTTTCGCTGTATGCCCAGAATAACTTAATGCAATATATAACTACATTACGTTTGATCAAGCTTAAACGAATACACGGACGTACTCGAAAAAATATGTTTATTAGAAATAGTAATGTAATTGTATTATGTGCCAAAAACGACGAGCGAGAAGCGTTTCGTCGCCGCGTTAAACTATTTCGTTTAAAGAGGATAATATTTTTGCCGCAAATAAAAAATATATATGTTGCAACTAAGATTTACTATTGGATACAAAGAAAATCGATTGTTGCCGCAAATATAAAATATATTTGTCGCAACTAAGATTTACTATTGGATACAAAGAAAAGCGATTGTTGCCGCAAATAAAAAATATATTTGTCGCAACTAAGATTTATTATTGGATACAAAGAAAAGCACTGAGTAGACAATTAAATAAGAAAATATATTTGCGGTTAATAAAATACTAGTAGGCCAATATACAAAGAAGAGAATTTATTTGTTTCAACAAAATTTTATTTGTTCCAAATAAATCATTTCTCTCGGTGTATCTGACAAGAAAATGGTGCCATAGGCTGAAAAATATATACAGAATATCCTGTAAAATTTTTAGAAGTTTTGACAGTACCATTTTTAGAATATTTATAATGAAAGAGAAAGAGGACCCGCTTGCCAGTGAGCGGCGCAGCATTGTATCATCGATGCATGCCCCGCGCTCACCACGCACCGACCCCGCCCAATCCCGTGGCCGAGTAACCAGCACATTAAGGTAGTTGTGCCGCGATCCGCGACGGGGAATAAGCGGAAACGACGGTGCGGCGGCACGCGGTGAGCGGAGCACGCATAAAACAAAAGAGAGTCTAACCGTTCATGCACTATACCCGTGGATAGCGGGCAACTTTGACTAATCATTCCCGAAAAACTAAACGGTAGATCATTCGGATTTTTTAAATTATCAATCCTGAAACATCTTTCTACCATATGCTAATTTTTCGTAACAATTTATAGAACGGTTTTCGTACTAAAATTAGCAATGTGCGGTTTCCATATACTTAACATGGGGAACGCGTGTGAAAAGTTCCAATTTTGAGGGCGATTATTTCGTGTTCCAGAAGGACAAAAAAATCTGAAATAATCTGTCCACCTAGATTTCACAATAATGAAACTGTATTCCAAATTTCACCAATTCTATAGAAAACGCTCTTTGCGGCACAACTACCTTATAAGTCTGATTGATTGATCTTCAAAAATAATCCTGGCAACAAAGGCAATTGCAGGACTATGCCATAACCAACTTCAGAGAACTTTTGGGACCAAACAGTTTTCAGGCTATAAGGCTGAGCTACTGTAAGGTTAAGAATAGATGAACACACTCTTTCAATGAATCTTAGCCTTCAATTAAATTCATAGCGATAATTCGCAGATGGCAAAAAGTATCGCAATTGCGACTAACCTTCCCCGCTATTAGAAGACTATGCGATAGCCCGGAAATCAATTTTATCGAGCGACTAAAATTCTATCTTGAATATTCAATATTATACTGCCACATTTATCCATGGCTACAGTGGCCCGAAAGTAAGCACGGTTGAATAAAGTGTCTTATCGAAAAAAAAAACAACCATCGATGATAAACATTACTCTGCAACATATATAATGTTAGTTCTTACAAGTAACTCACTAGACCCCAATGTTCAGTGGCAGCAGACGAGTAAAGTGGTATCATCACCGAGCCTAACCTCGGAAAACCAAAAGGCAATCCTGTGTATGCCTCCATGACATCAACGACCTTTTGGCTAGTGTTCAAAATATGTCGAAAATTTTCCAACTCATTTTTATCGGCCCACACGGTCACATTTCCTACCTCGTTCGAGACACTGCCGTAATCAGATATGACGAAGGTCAACAGATAAATCGACATTACCGGAGTCGTGTCGAAAGTCGTGAGGATCTTGCCATCCGCAGTTTCGACCCGTTCAATCTCCGGCATGTTAGATACTGCCGTGTAATTGGAATAGTGCTTGATGGATATTCGATAACGTGCCTTAAGGGCTGGCTCGTCCCAGCAGGGAAATGCGCGACGTGCCGTTGTCGCTTCAAAATGTGTCGCGGCAACGTGTCTGTAAGTCATAATAAATTTCCTCTAACCAAAAGAAAGCAGGGAACGAATAAAATATCATTTAAAATGATCCTATAAAATAATGTAATAACGAATAATTATTATTTTGTAACCATTGTTCTCGTTTTTATAGATAACTTGTCTATAGCTACGATATTAGAAAAATATTTTCAATAGTTCTCTATTGATATCCTGTCAATCTCTGCTTTTCATTCATATCCTAATATAAAGAGTAAAGTGGCATTACTTCATTTAATGTCTTAATTGTCTTATTGTCATTACTTCGTGATATTTATTTCTCTGCCACTTCAGAGTACCCTGATGTCTCCTTAGCGAATCAAATAAAAATACCGGGAAACCGATCAGAAGATCGAAAAGATCTATTATTAAAAGTTTGCTGCAATTTTTGTAACAATTGTAAGTTTTATTACTCCATGAATTTCTACTTTTTTCCACTTTTCCCTGAAATATATGCGTTAAAATTCCAAATTCGGCTGTGGTGATAAAAAAGTCACTGCAATTATTTGCTGAATCGCAGGCTCATAGTGAGATATCCGCCAATTAGTCCAATGGCCAACTAGGATAATTTTGACATTCGTCATCTTTATAAAATATCAAAAATGTTTTAGATTCAGTTTCAGCCCATCATCAGGCCCTTCCTTCCACATGTCTCGAAGTATTATCACTTGAAACAAATGCATTCTGATATTATTATCAGTAATCATGTCTGAGTCTCAAGAAGCTTTTGGCAGACAAAGGCTTACAAGTGCGTTAATCAACACTTATTTTCAGTTTAATTCCCAATAATCAGTGTCCAATTTTTTACCCAATTTTAAAATTTACTTCTTTTACAAGACGTTGTGAGGTTCATGAAATTAAAGCATCATTTTTTTTTTCACTCTTTATTATTCACTCCTCGAACCCGCCTGCTTTATACGTTAGACCTTCAGATTTCTTGAGTACTTGCAAATTTGACAAACCACATTGCGCGTCGTCGAGATCTGCGAAGGGCGAAAGCAGGCAAAGCTCGCAACAATATAATATATATCAGAAAATACGATGCTCTAAAAAACTGACCGCAAGCAAGATAGAGCAAGCACTCAAGGAATCTGAAGGTGTTACATATAAGGCAGGCGGGTTCTAGGAGTGAATAATGAAGAGTGAAAAAAAATGATACTTTAATTTCATGAACCTCACAACGTCTTGTAAAAGAAGTAGAACTATCAGTTCGTTACTAATCATTTAGGTATAGAAAGAGGTGTTTAGGGTTCTTTTCCGACGAAAAACGATTTTCTTCTGTTATAAATGTGCTTCAACGACCTTATAAATTAATCTTTTGACTTGCCGATTTTTTACCGAATGGAAAAACGTCTTCTTCAAACTTTTGCGCATGGGTTTTGCGATACTCTAATTACTTTGAAAAAAAAATCCAAAAATAGTTTAGAAATTCGTGAAATTTTTTAATTTTATGACCATTCAATTCCTCGGAAAAAACAGCTACAGAAATAAATTCTTCATTTTTGTAACACTGGTGCATCATATCGACGAAAAGTTGGGTGTAACCTCCCCTTTAGTCAAAGCATAGAACTGGTAGAGAAAAATCTTTCAGATATTGCGAATTTTATTTAGCATCGATACGGACTTCCAGTGCTGTTAAAAAAAAATACACTATAACCATTACCAGATTAAAAAAAAAAAAAAAAGAAAAGATCGTAATGAAAAATGACTGAGTCTTGCAGTTTAATTATGTAATTTTTAGCACAATTATTACGATTGACCCTGATTTGGTCCCAGAGCTCGGTATTTATAGCGTACAACTTACGGGTAATTGGACCCAGGATAGGACGCCCTATAGAAACCAACAACCGCTTGTGTATCCACGCCCTGATACTTTAGATTAAGGCTGTAATTCCCAACGGGAATGTCCTGATCGAATTCGAGCTTCAAGAACTCCACCTCGTTGTCACGAATCTGTCCAATTGGCTTGTACTTGTTACCATCGGTGTCCACGATTTCCGTGAAATCTTCATCTATAGCGAGATTTTTGTAAGCATGCAGAGTAACGATTTTTGTCAAATTTAAAACTTCAAAATCAATGCTAGATTTTCCATTCCACGTGAAAATTTCATCAGACATATTGGGCTCTAAGTGGATTCTGTATAGTCGTGGAATTGTATTATTTGGTAAACGATAATGTTTCATCGTGTCTTCTGGCGATTTCCATGATGTCTTCGTCGCCTTGCCCGGATTGCGTTCAAGTATCAGAATCGCCACTGCCGATGCAATCAGCATTATCGAGAGCAATACTTTTTTTTCACCGAACATCGTGAATATCGCTTTCGTTCCACGTATACGACCGTTTTTTTTTTTTTTTTTTTAAATTGTCTCCACGACGACAACGGACCCTTCGCTTCGACAAGCAATGTTTTACTGATGGGCATTTATCATAGCAGAACTCTTAGTGCTACGGTTTTAGCCAGTTAATAAATATTCATTAGCTCCGTATAATGAAGAAATCGTCCGATCAGAATTTATTACTCACCGGAAATTCGTGAATCGCGTAGACCATGAATGGTTTACCTATTATTATCAAACACTGAATCGATCAAATCAATTGTTCAACTCGACCGTTTTACATGTGAAAATTATTATCCCGAATCGACAAAACTTTGTTTCCGTGAAAAAATTTAAATTCTGAATGTGTTGAAGATTTTCCGAAACACATTGACAAAAAAATTTCTTTGAGAATGTTTGCGTCGAGAATTGAAAATTTTATACACCTAGAACTTTGCTCAACGATCGAGCATTCCCCTTCACAAATTATATCTGTGATCGCTAAAATTTTATTTAATTATTATTGATGATCAGGCTATCTAATTGAAAATTCCTACACGCATAGGACAAACGAATATTTGATATTCAATTTAAGGAGTATCGATAAAGCATTGTTGATGAAAGTATGAATTTTTCGATAAGTTTGTGCAACGTGCTTCTAATCAAGCATACTTCGAACTATCTAGATGAAACTTTGTACTCAGCAGGAATGACGAAAATGAATGTTCGATATGTAGTTTGGTGCAAATCAAGAAAGTATTTCGTGCTATTATGGTCCCGCTAAGTTCGCGTCTTTGTGGCATTTCATGAGACAAACATTTTTTAAAATCTTTAAACATTTACCATCTACTCAATGCGTACATTTTTATGTACACAAATTCCTCTCGAAAACAGTTTACTGGTGACTGAGTTAACCCTTTGAAGCATACATCTCTTAATTGATCGTGTGATCGTAAAAATTCTCACTCGGGGGTTTTCGGGGTCACTGATTACGAATCCGCTATCAGATTTGCGAAATTCAAGATAGCGGATTCAAGATAGCAGCGAAAAACTTAGTAGAAAATTGTGCAATTTTGCTGAAAATAAGACATAGGAGATTTCTCGGGTCACTGATTATGAATCCGAACTCAGATTTTTAAAATTCAAAATGGCGGATTCAAGATGGTGGACACCAAAATTTAAATCTTCGAGAATATCTATAAAAGTTTTTACTCAGGAGTTTTTGGGGTCACTGATTGAAAAGAATGTCAGATTCACCCTAATCCAAAATGGTGAACGCAATATGGCCGACACCAACAAAATATCCATGAGATTTTGAAAATTTACTCTTTCTTTATTTCTTTCAGATTCGTAATCAGTGACCTGAAAACCCCCCCTATGTGTCATTTTCAGCAAAATTCCACAATTTTCTAAATTTTCCACCACAATCTTGAATCCGCCATTTTGAATTTAAAAAAACTGAGTGCATATTCGCAATCAGAGACCCGAAAACCCCCCCTAGGTGTCATTGTCATCAAAATTCCAAAATTTTCTAAATTTTCCGCCGCCATCTTGAATCCGCCATTTAGAATTTAAAAAATCTGAGCTGAGATTCGTAATCAGCAACCCGAAAAACCACTTATGTGTAATTTTCAGCAAAATTCCACAATTTTATAAATAGTTCACCGCCATCTTGAATCCGCTATTTTGAATTTTAAAAATCTGAGTTCATATTCGTAATCAACGACCTCAATAACCCACTTTCACCAAATTTCAAGTCATTTCCTTGGATAGATTCTTCAAAAATGAATTTTTCCGAAAAAAACGTCATTCTTTTAAGTTTCTTTATTTATAAATCTTATATTATCAACAATTATGCTAACAAGACTGTTTTTTAATGTTCTTTCATTACTGAAGTAACTAAAAAGTGCAAAAAACCGGATCTGAATACGTAAAAAAGTGAATAAATTATAAAAATTCAAGAAAATGGAGGTGGGAACCAGGGTCCCCACCATGCTTCAAAGGGTTAAAGAGATGCCCAATGTTAACAGATACAAATGTCAAACTTGGCCTCTCTTAGACTAGCACTGACTCTGTCAGCGTTTTCCATGAACAAGATATAGCTAGAGTTTATACTTTTGACGGGTGGAAATTGAAAAAGCAATATTAAGTTAAAAGTGCACCACCATAATGTGCTGAGACTCATACTTCTACTTTGGAGCATAAACATTATCTACTATCGGATCTTTATTATTTGTCTAGGGTGATAGTCCTTCGATCACTATCACAATCTTGCGACGATAGGATGAGCGATAAGGGTTACAATTTTTTCTCAAAAGGTTGACATTTTGCAACTTTTCGAGACTAAATACTCAATAGCACACCTTGATAGTGGTCATCGATGTATCGATAAGAGGAAACATCTGTAATGATCAGCCATCAGGTTTTTGGGGCATTGTCAATATAAATCTTGGAATATTTTCGGCATAATTTTTACTTTCCGTACCGCTTACATTTACGTATATCAAGTATACATAATTGTTTATTTTGCCAATATAGTGAAGAGTTAGTGATTTCATTGAGCAGAAACCTTTTAGACCTGGATACCTCATTTTTGATAATCCCAACTATTTTTCCAGTACATTTATTACCGTCTACATCGTTTCAACATCAAGATAAGAATCACAATGAGTGACTGTTTATTGTTAATGGTCTGTTCTACCCTTTCAAATTTTTGGACAACACTGGAACACTCATGACACATTCTCTGTCAATCGGTCGATTCTACAACCTAAAAACTCTTATAAAATATAGGAATATTGTTGATTTATCAAGCATCGACTTTATACAGCTTAACACACAAATATACTGCTATTCCCAAAACGAAGAAAACTTATAGCATCCTTCGACCTTTATTTATTTCATACGTAGTTACACTCGAAAACAGCACTTGCGTTTTATTTTCACCTAGACGAGATAGTGTCATTCGTATTTAACGTAACCTTGCTCCAAATAAATACGAGTTCGGTAAAACTCCTACTTTTGACGCAACAGTTGCCATTGCATTGTTCTGATTGACTCTCTTGTTGATTATTCACATGGTCGTCTTTCGAAATGTTCAGTCAGATCCGCTGTGTCAAATAGCAATTTATATTCATCAGTTTGACCTAAATCAATATGGCTGAAGAAATTAATGACTTATCCTCACGTTCTCATCGTAAACACATATATAGTTGCTGATCCATGGTTTGAGACTTGGGCTTGTATAATCAATTATTGTTTATAATTGTGGATAAAAGATTATATACTTTTTTGTAGTGGAAAAATATCATTTTTCATAAATGTACTTTTATAACGAACATTAACATATTCCTTGAATAATTCGACATAATTATTTCTCTTACTTCTCGATTCTCCTCCAAATATAGTACCAAGCATCCTTGTACTTAATTCTAAATCGTCCAACATTGAAGTTGAATATCTTCAAATTTGCCGCATTTAAAGCTTTTACAGATATTTGTCAAAAAAAAAATTCAAACCGTTTTTTAAAGCGTACAGTTTCATAAATTTTCAGGAAACCCCTCGCATAAAACTCACGTCCATTCGAATACTTTTTTAAACCTAATTCCGATCAGATTAACATTGAAAAATTAACTCATTTTTATTTCCTAAAAGCTTTCATTCCAAGGAAGGTAAAATAATGAAAATCAAGAAAAATTATGAATATTAAGAATATAATTTGATCCAGCAGGGCTCACCGAATGTTTTACATTTATCAGCTTGTTCCAAATAACGATAGCTAATACAATTAACAGTTTCTGCTTACAGGCACGTTGTGACTTATAAGTTCGTATAATAGATTAAAAAATTTGCGTGGAAATTGAAAAAAAAAATCAAAACGTGTATTCAAGGGGTTGAAAATTTATTGATAAAATATTAATTTAATAGAAACACGTAAGGAATTTCAGAGGCTTCAATGAGACGAGGAAAAACCGATAGCAAAAGTTCCTAAATAAAATATTAAATAGAATGTCATAAGGTCGTCAATGACAGTGCTGGTAATCGCGTAGCACCACCCCCGCTTTGTATTATTCATGATTTTTCTATTGTAGAGTCTCTGAGATATAGAGTGCCACGAAAACCAACGATATGTTGAGTAGAAGAGTACGAATTGGGATATTGAGAGAACCGGGCCCGGAAGAATTTTTCGAGGGTTCAGAGGGGGAAATGCTGCTAGACGGCATAGTTGTCGAAGAGTTAACTATAGAAGGGTCAGTAGGTGAAGGGACAATGGAGGATAGGGTCATGGTTGAAGAGGCGGTAGTGGAAGAGGCAACGGTGGATGGGCTCATGGTGGAAGAAGCGTTAGTGGAAGGGTCAGTGGTCGAAGGATTAGTTATTGAAGGGGGAGTGGTGGAAGAGGTAGCAGTGGAACTAGGATTAGTGGAAGGGTCAGTGGTCGAAGGATTAGTTATTGAAGGGGGAGTGGTGGAAGAGGTAGCAGTGGAACTAGGATTAGTGGAAGGAGTAGTTGTGGACGATACAGTGTCGGAAGGCGTAGAGGTTAAAGGGCTTGTGGTGGAATCGGTTGGGTTTAGATCCTCGTTATCCAGGAAATAAAGTATCGACGCCTCGTGTTTTTTCATCCATTCGATATTTCTCTGCACCCTCGAGAGGGCATTAGCTCTCAGAGCATCTGCCAAGTTTTTCTCTTTTGATGACAATGATTCGATGAAGCTTTCCAGCTGCAACAACAACGACGATGGCATACAGAACATCGTACATTTAATAATATTGATTATAGCTGTTACGCTGATGGCATAATAGCACGAAACTAACCTTATTAAACTGAGCCACGGTGGTCATTCTACTTCCAATATCATAGAGACAACTCAACAATGTCGAGTTTTCACCATTTCTGAAAACAAAATTGCAATTCAACCACTATAGCTGGTTCATTGGACTCCTCGGTTGATGAAAGGTTCACGAGAACTTACATTGTCATTATGGATTTGTAATGATGGTTGATAAAGTCGAAAGCGACGTTAATGCCAACGCCACTACCTTCGTAAACTGCCTTGATGATATCTTTCTGAGGAATCTTCAATTTCGTATTCAAAGTCTGAGCCAAATAAGCTTTGAGGATCTTGATGTTGGAGGAACAGCCGAGGGCGTTGACGATGGCACTACGCTCGATCGGATCTTTGCTCGCTTCGTAGGTGCTAAAAGTTTTGTTCCACGTCGTTGCGTTCGCCGATCGAATTCCAGCACAGAGAACGACGCCTTGAAGATCCGCATCAATTCTGAGAGCATTTGATAGTTATACTTTGAATTACGTTATTCTTCATCTAAGGGACGATCGGACCAAGCATTACCATTGCTATAATAAGACCTATATGATTCATGCTTTTGGCAAAAATTGCTAAAGTTGCACGAAGTACAACTTAAATAAGATATGTACAACTTAAATAAGATTTGTAGATGTCGCCATAGCCAAATAGAGAGAAAGAGGTTATAGCAACGAGACGGTAATTGCAAACTCCTGATTTTCTTTTAATACAAGTCAATATTGAGAAACCATTTATGCCACCATCCTTGCTCGATACCCAGAAAATTTTTTTTTAAATAAACCTTTTCTTCTTAGTATATAGTTCTATTTTGCTATTAGGCGGTCACCCCCTTCCCCTGTCGTAGTTCGGGGAAACATTTATCATGGTTAAAGCCGTCCACATTTAAAGCTGGTGCATTGGCAAACCACCAACTTTATGTCACGATATAGGTGAGCTACTTACTTCAAACTATATCATGTTTCCAGCTTCCAATAAGAAATCTTTGATTCATTTTTTGTCGCACGACTTACTTGATTTTTCCGTCTATATGGTGGACCAATCTCTTGTGAGTTACTTCACTACAATTCTTCGATCCCACATAACAAGCCCACTTTATAACGTTTATTCGATTCAACTTTGTAATATGATCGTCCTTGGGAGTCTCGGTATAGCCAACAGTCCTTTCCAATTTAGCGATAAGTTTCTGAATATAGAGCTAAAAGTAGACGAAAAACACAAGCGATGAAAGTATTGCAGCAATGACACGGGATCAAACAGTCGGATCCCCATGATTGCCAAAATGTGACTGTTTAACCCAGTAGGTACTGTAAAAGTTATTCATCTGTAAAGCCATTTATGTACGTACCTGAAAAAGATCGTAGTCGTCGTTATTCACAAGAGCCTTGTCCAAAACTTCGAACGCACGAAAAGCTGCGTACCATGGCACGTAATCGTGTTCCACCTTCAGATATGATGATAGTTTGAGAAAAACACAGTAGCTCTTGAGATCGCCGGACTTTACAAGATTAAACGAGTCATCCAACAGTTGAGCTCGATTGAGGACGTCAATTTTTGTGTAATTTTCCGTTCTCAGATAATCCGATAATAACTGCCAGTTCCTCTCGTCGTAGTTGACACGGTAGTAGCCTAATATTTTTTTTATAAATCAACGAAAATGGCAGAATAAAAAGATAATGATTTGAAAAAATTGTCAAGTTGTTCATGTTAAATAGGCGAATAATTGAATGAGGGCTCACCTGTTTGTTTTTTGTTGAAAATGACCCATTGCTTATTATTCAAGTCAAGAGATGCGGTCCCAATTTTTTTAGTGGGCTTGAGCCACATCGAGGATTTAGTATCGGTGAAGCTTGCAGTGTCCTGGGTAGCGTAGTTAACAGGGATCCACCAAGTCTTCTGGTCATCATTAGTATTTTCAGATGAATATCGTTTCTGGGAGAGGTCCACAGATCCTGAAGTGTAATTACGCTTCGCGGTTAAAACAGGATACCCTGGTTGACTGACCCACAAATCCAGAACATTCGTCAGTGGTATTTTCGGTGAAATCTTCGCAACTTTCACAAACTCGATGAATAGGTCATCTGAAGTCGCTGCGGAGAGTTGTCTGACGGATAATGGCTTTGATTAGAACAAACTGATCGATGTTTAGATACATCGACAATCTTCGGAACTTTAATGTACGAACTTTTTTTTCAAGTAATTCATCAGTCCAGATCTAAATATCGTATCGCTGAGCACGTGGGAAATCATTCGAATGACGCAGCCAGCTAATAGGATCAATGGTAAACTTCGATCGGTCAATACGAATAAATAAGATCACGACAACGGGAAATTTGATATTTTTGTAACAAAATTTACCTTTGGCCTGGGATACACTGTCAAATTTTGCAGCGATCTCTTGAGTGCTGTTGACTTTGACATCCATAGCATGCTGATTTTTATTATCGTCAACCACGAAAGCCGTCTCCTGCAAATTCTTGATGACGAACTGTTCCATCAAACGCCATGTCGGTTCAACCTGAAAATTTTGCAAGTTTAAATCAAGAAGCTTCCTCACGAGACTGCGCGTGATATTTTCATGAACGAAACTATTAACCTTGTCAGTAATGTAGTACTGAAAATAATTAGCGAAACCCTCGTTGAGCCATGCATAGTCCCACCATGACGGAACTACTAAATTCCCAAACCACTGATTGGCCAATTTTTGCGACATCAACGTGGCAATACTTTGCTTGCGAACTACGGACGTGTCATTTTCATCGGCAAAAAGTGCGCTCTCCCTTTGATTTAATTAAAAAAAAAAAATGTCCTGTCAGAATTAATTTTCTGCTATATCACTCGCGATTACCCTGTCATTATGACGAATCCGTTTCTCACCTGAATGTCATGATACCCCAGTTCTCGATGGCATTGGTGCTTAATTGCGGTATACCGAAAATATTCATTGTTTTAATAACGTTTTTAAAGCCTGTATAATCCTCCAACTGCTTGAGTTCTTTCGTACCAATGTCATGGGGGTATTTACTCATGTTGGCGCAATTTTGTCGTCCATAAATGTTAAATTTTTCGTACACCGAAGACAATAGGTTCAGATCCGAAACTATGAAAGCTATCTGATAAGTTGACATGGGAGGTGTAACTTGTAAGTTAGTCCAAAATTTTAACGGATCATTCACATCTTTGGATATGGATGCCGATTGCATGTTCGAAAAGACAGTATAATTATCGAAGTGTTTGATGGATATATTGAATTCGGCCCTTATCGATGGTTCGTCGAAGCAGGGAAAAGCTCGTCGTGCATGAGTAGGCTTGAAATTCGTCATAGCGAGCCATCTGTAATATTTTTTTTTTCATATATGCTACTTTTTTTTAACGAGTTTCCAACGTAACTAATGCACAAAAGTATACGAATGAAAATTCCGCACTTTCAAAATACATTTGAAATCAAGATTATTTTTCAATAAAAAAAATTTATAGAACAAAATTAATGGGATTTTGGTTCGTCGTATTTTTTTTATTGAATTAATTTCTCTGCATTGCTTCATTTAAGCCGGCATGAATGTTCACATTTAATTCGAATACAATAATTGTGAACACGTCAATCGTTGTCAACGGGCGAATCTCAATTCAGATTTTCGTCTCAGATCTTGCTCTCCGTTAGGAAATATTGACCAAGTACTTACACCTTTTTGTTCTGCCCATTCGTATACGATGTTCTATAAAATCCATTTGAATTCTCGTTCAATGCTCCAGTATATTTAAAATGTAACGTGTAATTGCCAGCAAGGATCGGACGCCAGAAACGCAATCTCAGGCAATCGGTCTTTTCGTCGATCTCTTGAAGGTTTGGTTCAAATACCTTTTTGCCCGAAATCAGACGCGTAAATTCTTTATCAAATATGAGATCTTTGGCGTGCAAAACTATCTCGCGTATAGAACTTTCAGTGACGGTTATGTCGATGTGAGATTCACCCGCGAATGTGCGATTTGCGATGTCGGGCACGAGTTTGATTATGTAGTACGTCGGTACCACATTTTTAGGCAGACGATAGTCGATGAGATCACTTTTAACGGGAGACAAATAGTTTTTTTCCGAAATTCGAAGGTTCTTCGCGAGAGGATTTCTGCCCAAAAGGGTGATCAGCAGAATCACCGAAAGTACCGATCGAAGGATCGACATCCTCGTTGCGTTTCGATGAAAATTTGCCAAACGAATGGAAAATTAAAGTGCTCGTGATTCAATGGTGTTTCGCGACAAATGTATCTCGACCAATTTTTTCTACGCTTTATATAGAAATTCACCAGGTAGATCTTATCACTCAAAAAAATCAAATAGGATTGTGCCGAATCTTATCTTTTTTTTATCCATGCATGCGCAGTGTACAACGATAAGGATTCCTACGACGGTCAAGTTCCTAATGAAATTTTTTCCAGCCGAAATGATAGCGAGATATTATATCAGAATCGTTGATATTAATTTCTCTGCGTGCGCTGATTGAAATGGACCGGCCGTTGGAACTAAATCGATACTTCAAATGAGACTAAACTTAATAATTTAGGGCATCTTTAATTTTCTTGACTCGGCTCTTTACGCTTTTATTATTTATTTTATTTTTTTATTACATTTGTCGTGATGTTAGGAATTATATTGAGAACGATAAAGATTAGAAACGAAAGATTAGAAACTTTTTTTGATAAATTGATACTATCTTGAGGAGGCCAAATCACCAAAATTTCTACCTCAAAAAAAATTCTAAATTACATGAAGATAATTGGTATAACGATGAACGAATCAAAAGTTACATTTCTTGAAAAAAACAATACCAAAAAACACTAATTGATATGGCCCAACCAGCCAGGATTTAAGCTAGGCTGCTAATTACCTCTCAATACTTTTCACTTCTCGTAACTTTATGTTTTCACTTCGCAGCAAGATGCTTACCAAGCAGAATGTAGAAACTGTTTGCTCATTCAAACCTGCCGGGCAGTGTTATTCAATTATTTATGTGCAAATTTTAGTATTTATCAAGAACCACCCTAGCATTAGGTTATAATTTTTGCGAATCTAGTTGGATTAAAAAACCTTAAATTCTTGTTAAAAAGAGGATGACGCATCACTGACCCAGATCTCTTCACCGGTGTGACCTGAATGTTCAGGGAATGCAAAATATTGAGATGTATGTTACAGCTGAATAGCCAATTATATAGGTACACGGAAAATCCAAATTGGCGGTATTCAAAAAAATACAACAAAGGATTTAATCGTCAATAATGATGTAACTCAACTTGATATCAAGTATTTTCTTACGATCATGAAAAAAAAAATCGCGCTTAGATTTTTACGGTGACATGCAACCACTGATACGTTTGTAATATACGTTTCTCGAACGCACCCATATCTTTGGGGCAATAAAACCAGCTCAAGTACTCCGTGGTCGATTAACGTTGGATTTTTTACCTTGTCCAAATAGTTATTTGCTCGCTCTCTCTCTCTCTCTCTCTCTCTCTCTCTCTCTCTCTCTCTTTCTCTCTCGCTCTCTCTCTCTCTCTCTCTCTCTCTCTCTCTCTCTCTCTCTCTCTCTCTCTCTCTCTCAACACATGCATCCGGTTTATTTTCGACTTACGATACGACGTACATATCTCTCCCTACCGTCACAGGTTGAGATGGTTATCCGTTAAAAATCGACGCTTATATTTTCAAGGAATTCTAACGTATAAAATTCTTCACGATAATGTTCCGGATTATATTCGTGATTTATTCAGGGGTGTTGATGATGCGATGCTTAGGTCATCCAGATTTCCGGCACAGATATTTCAAGTACGGGCACATCGTACTGCAACGTATCGCAGCTCTTTTAGCATTTCAGCTTGCTATTTACGGCACTTTCTTCCGGGTGCTATCACTTCTGTTCCCTCGTTAAGCCTGTTCAAATCCCTGCTATTCGACCACTTGTTTCGCTCCGAAGTAGTAGCTAGCTAGATATGATGTTGGGCATCATTTTCGGGCAATATTCATACTTATATTTATAATCTACTTAGCAAGCATACTCAAGATCTTGATTGTATTCATGCTAAGTTTACGTCGTGAAAAGCCCTTAGTTAAGTACTTATATGTAAGCAAAATTTATGTAATTTTAATCATGCGTGCATGTACACCCACACTTGTTATACACACTTGTCATTTATTTATTATGTTGCGCTGTAATTTTCTTTGTCATTCAAACATTTGCCCCATAGTATAACTAGGGCATATTAACAAATTATCTATCTATCTCTCTCTTTCTCTTCTCTCTCTCTCTCTCTCTCTCTCTCTCTCTCTCTCTCTCTCTCTCTCTCTCTCTCTCTCACGATAATAATGCTTATCCTACTCACCTACATTTATACACTTATACCTGAGAACTCAATCTATACACACATGCGTAAAACCAGATCTAAGTATAAAATTAGAATTAAATTAATCTTATTGTTAGTTATTTAACTAGTTCTTATTTCTTAATTAAGAGGCGCGGTAGAGCCTCGAGACAAGTACATTTCCTCACATACCGACATGTCGCGAGGTACTACAGCCTCTTATACGCCACACATCGAGCTTATACACGGGAGTATATCTATATAACGAAACTTATTTTTCTAATTATCAATTAATTATATAGACTTCGGCAATGATATTAATACGAATATTTTTTATTTTTTTTTCTCTTTCGATTGATACCCAAATGAATGCTGTAGCTATTGACATATGGGAGATATCGCATTTTATTTTTTATTTTCGACGTACAACGATCATCATTTTTTCGCTCCGCAAATTTTTCGCTCCGCAAATTTTTCGCTCCACTAATTTTTCGCACCACCAACATAACCACACTAACCGTCTTCAGTCCCGTGTCACGCTGAAAGGCCGAAAAGATGCGATACCGGCGCATCTTGAAAAAATATTTATTTCTAGATAAATATTTTTTTCATTCAATGTGGTTCTGTGTTAAAAAAGAAAAGTTTCGTCCAGGCTGATCGCACCATAATTTTTGGTGTCTAAGTTAATCGCGTCATAAATTTTTGGCGTCCAGGTCGATCGCTCCATATTTCTTCGTGTCTAGAGGTCAATCGCGTCGTAGTTTTAGGTGTCTAGGTCAATCGCGTCATAGTTATTGGAATTCAGGTTGATGGCACATTAGTTCTTGGCGTTCAGGTCGATCGCGTCATAGTTCTTGGCGTCCAGGTTGACCAAGCCATAGTTATGGGTGCCTAAGTCAATCGCGTCATAGTTCTAGGGGTCCAGGTCGATCACGCAATAGTTCTTGATGTCAAGATTAATCGCGCCATAGTTCTTGGCGTCCAGGTCGATCGTGTCATAGTTCTTGGCGTCCAGGTCGATCGCGTCATAGTTCTTCGCGTCCAGGTCGATCGCATCGTAGTTTTTGGCGTCCAGGTCAATCGCGTCATAGTTCTTGGCGTCCAGGTTGATCGCGTGGTAGTTATTGGCGTTCAGGTTGACCAAGCCATAGTTATTGGTGCCCAAGTCAATCGCGTCATAGTTCTTGGCGTCCAGGTCGATCGCGCCATAGTTCTTGATGTCTAGGTTAATCGCGTCATAGTTCTTGGTGTCTAGGTCAATCACGTCATAGTTTTTAGCATCCAGGTTGATCGCGCGTTACTTCTTGGCGTCCAGCTTGATCGCACCATAGTGCTTGGCGTCCGGGTCTTACGCGCCATTTATATGCGTAATGCCTTGCCGTTGACCTGGAACTTAAGAACTACAGAGCGCGAGGCCTGGACAGCGTAAAACGCATTCCCATCAACTTGGAACTCGAGAACAATCGAGCGGTAGACCTGGACGGTGGAAAACGCAATCCCGTTGACCTGCAACTCAAGAACTACGAAGCGTGAGACCTGGATGACGGAAAACTCATTCCCGTGGACCTGGTTCTCAAGAACAACGGAGCGCAGAGCCTGGACGGCAAATAACGCCTTCCCGACTACCTGGTGCTCAAAGATTACGAAGCGCGGGGCCATTCCAGGATGGTAGGTGACGGATGCCCGTCGACCTGTGCTCAAGAACTACCGAAAGTGATACCTGGACGGCAGGAAAAAAGATCCCATGACCTGGGGATCTGGTGCTACGGAGCGCACCACCACATGTCCATCGGGAGCAAAACATAAAAATAATCAAACGTAAAAATTAATTAAAAAATGATAACTCTGGGTGACGAATGATGTTCCGTAGGATCTGCTTATTGCGAATTTGTACTCGTCTAATCGATTACAAATAATTGATTGAATATATTACTTTCATAATTTATAATTAAACGTTGTTCAATTACAATTTTAATTTGTAATTAAATTCTTGTCGATTTCAAATTACATTTATAATTTGTAGTTACACAGAAGTTTAATTACAAATTACATTTGTAATTTGAAATTAAAAGAAGTGTAATTAGAAATTTTATTTGTAATGGGTAATTGAAAAGAGTGAAAATTTTAATTACAGATTATATTTCTAATTTTTAATTACAAAATGTTCAATTACAGATCACATTTGTAATAGTCCATTGAAAAAGTTTAATTTCAAATTACATTTGTGATTTGTAAGTAAACAAAGTTTAATTACAATTTCACAACTCGGTTCGGTACAGACAATTCAAATTTCAAAGGACCTGCGCATACGGACAACATGCTTCATTTTTCTGTACCAATTCGGTTATAGACTGCGTTTGTCTGGATCAAATCGCTTCATGGGATTTTTTTTGTAGTGCAATGATTTGTCGAATTTTCCCTTGTTCAGTTGACTATGATGCTTTTATGAGTAGAATTACGTGGGTCGCGGTCGGGTTGAGTCTGCGTTTCATTGATATCTTACAAACGAAGCTCTAATATTCCATCGCGAAAAAAAAGATAGTGCTCGATACTATGAACCGACTATAGAAAAGCAATGCTTATGATTTTTATAACTCAGCGATGGTGCTTTGTATCAAGAATCGAAACTCAAAGATGTTTGAATGGATCATGCGAGCACTTTCAAGAATAGGGAGACCTCATTGATAGGATTTTGTACGCATAGAATATTTTGGAGTTCGCTAAACTTGCTAACGATCTAATAAAAAAAAAATGCAAATGATAATTCGTGTGCTAGGTGCTAGATTGGGGCTTCTGAAGTTGTGAAATAATGAAACCATTCCATAATTGTACGAAATGTTTTGGCAAGACAGTTTATGCCGTCAAAAATTGTTCAATTCTACCCTGAGCATAGTAGTCGCCATTCAAGGCTTTTACATAGAAGTTACATCGTAAATATATGTCGACATATATAATGCTTTGCAAAAAGAAACCAAATCCCACCAAAAACACCATGAATAGTGTATAAAAACTTGAGCCAAGTACATTTCCTTGCGTCGTTTTGTTTATGCTTACAAAAAGATGTCAAACCCAAATATTTGACAAATAACCCTTTACAAAAAGATGTCAAACACAAAAAGTTGTCAAATAAATTCAAATAATCTAAGTCACAGTTGCCAAGTACATCAAGCATTTTCATTGTTTACATTTTTATTAACCGTTTATAAGTAAGTAACAACGCTCGAAAACGTATTGAAACGGACTTAAGGACTTAATCTAAAAATTTAATGTTTGAAAGATTTTATTGAAAAAAAATTCGCATTGAAAAAAAAATCCGAACGAAGTACTTGGCGAGTTCGTAACAGGTAGTCTGTACAGTCATTTTACATAACTCGCCAAGTACTTCGTTCGGTTTTTTTTTTTCAATGCGAATTTTTTTTCAATTAAATCTTTCAAACATTAAATTTTTAGATTAAGTCCTTAAGTCCGTTTCAATACGTTTTCGAGCGTTGTTACTTACTTATAAACGGTTAATAAAAATGTAAACAATGAAAATGCTTGATGTACTTGGCAACTGTGACTTAGATTATTTGAATTTATTTGACAACTTTTTGTGTTTGACATCTTTTTGTAAAGGGTTATTTGTCAAATATTTGGGTTTGACATCTTTTTGTAAGCATAAACAAAACGACGCAAGGAAATGTACTTGGCTCAAGTTTTTATACACTATTCATGGTGTTTTTGGTGGGTCATATATACTCGCTCACATTGTAACGCCGTTTATACTCACGGGTCTCTACCCTAGTATAATAAAGACATGTTCTATCTATCTATGTATATCTCTCTCTCTAAAATACGAAATGAAAATATATTTTCGTAAATTGTTGTATTATTATTACGCATTTCTTTGCGTATAGAACATGAAAACGCACTTAATAATTTACTTTTCCCTACATGGGATTCTTCGTGCTTGAGAAACGAAAAAAAACCGAGGTCATTATCTTTTTGCGCAATCACTACGACAAAATTTTAAAATTTTTTAAGTGCGACATATTATTTATAATTTCATAAAAGTGTGTATCAATTTTTATCAGAAAATAATGAGTATTCAGGAAGTAATAGATCGTTGAATACGACGCATCCTCACAAAACGAATCTACGGTGACATGAAATGAGCCACCGATGGTTCACATATAATTTATAACATCGCAAGACCTTCATAAACTCTTATCTTCATTTCTTCACACTTCATATCGGTACGAATTTTTTTTTATCTATTCCTATAAGATTTGGTAAGAAAATATTTGAGATACGTTTAATTTTATCCACTGAAGTTGCCCATTTCTCATTGAATCCGTTTCATCAAGCATAGGCGACTTATGCGATAGACATTTCCACCCCAAAAATTAATAATCTTTTAAATGAAAATTACGGTTAAAAGAAAAGCCTGATTGAGCTAAATGTTCATTATAAAGAAATTATCTAAAATGCCTTGATTTTTTGATCTAAACGAGCTTGACTTTTCGAAGTAAGCGAAAACTCATCAGACTATCGTATCAGAAAAGTTACATTTATTCTTTATGATATTTGATTTTTTATTATGATATTCGTAAAAATGGTATTATTTGTTGTATCTTTAACGACGTTATTACAACTTAATGTTCCTTGGACGTGACCGTACTTCATGTTAAGTTATTCGACATGCTACCACGTTATTGTAAGCTTTTGTTCCCAAAACATACATACGTTGAGATTTATGTCACGAATGAATTGAAAAACGTATGCTGAAAGTATGGCTTGTCCTTGTCCCAAAATATTCGACATAGCTTGCTCATTCGAAGTACCAATCAGGCACCACGAGTCCGATGTGAATCATGATTTTTATCATATACCTGAAATATACCGGGCTGCTGGTATCGAATTTTGTCGAAGCGGGTAACGATTGCCCCACTCGTGCTCGATGACTCGCCAATGTTATTGCGCTTCATTTAGTGATAATTTCGTGATACCCCACATAATTCTCAAGATAAAAAAAAGATTGACTCAGCAAAGATTCGTTCGATTTTTTTTTAAAATGATTTCTTCATTTATTCATTTATTGAATATTGTATTGTACATGAAGATTTAACCCAGAACACAAATAGAAACATAATTAAATATGCGATCGGTCACCGTAACGAACAAAAAAATAGTCATGCGGTCGTCGTTGAAATGTAATAGGCACAATATATTTATAACGAGAAAAAAGGATTAATGAATAAAAAATTCCCCAGTACGTAGTCGTCTATATCCCACTTGGACCAAATCCGGATTAGACCAAGCCGAAATAGACGTCTCGTATTTTTCCAGCCATTTAATGTTCTGCAATACAAGAGAAGTTTCTCGTTCTCGGCTAGCAATGAAGTCATAAATAATACCAGCTAAGAATAAAATTCGTCGTGATAGTTAAATCAGTACACTATATCGTATGCTAAAAAAAAATATCAGTAATGAAAATCGTGTGCTAAAAATAATATTTGTAATGAAAATTGTGTGCTTAAAATAACATTAGCAATGAAAAAAAAAAAAACTAAATCTTCCAGAACTGCTTCCCTGTAGTCTTACAGCTTACAATAAGATTCGGGTAATCAAGAACGGATTCTTTGCTACTTTAGCTGTAGAAATTTAAATTTCATTCAATACTTTAATTATTGATTGTCAAAGCTACACGGAAAAAAATGTGTATATTAAAAATAGCAATAACAGTATTGCTCTTAAAATATTGCTGTGACAACAATAATTTGGTTACTCGTTACACTAATAGATTGCTCTGCAAATTTTCTCATTATCGCTGAAATGGCCTTGCTGTTATAGCCATAATGTATCGTATTTCGAACTAAAAAATTTTAATAATCTAGCAATAAAATATCGTACCATAAATGTTGCAGAAATAGCAATACAATTTGTTCACGGTACATTACAGTGGATTTTGAAGTACAACACTGTTATTGTTAAATTTGAATTGTTATCGTAACAATATCGTTTCACGTACCCACAACAATAATTTCACGCGAAATACAGCAATAACGTCCTGCCTTCTCAATATTGCAATAATAGCAATATGTTTCGTTCGCAGTACATTACAGTGGATTCTTAACTACAATATTTTTATTGTTAAAATTAAATTGTTATCATAACCATATCATTGAACGCACCCACGACAATATGGATTCACGTGAAATACAGCAATAACGCGTCCTGCCTTCTCAATATTGCAATACTAGCAATATGCTTTGTTTCCAGTACATTACATTGGGTTCTCAACTACAACATCGTTATTGCTAAAGAGAAAAGAGAGATATAGCTAAGGCAGGCCAAGGACAAGAGGAAGACAAGATATAGACAAGAATAGACAGGCGCAGAGAGTGTTTGAGTACAAAGGAGAAAAGTTTTCTTATGAAAATTTTTATCCATTTTTTTCCCCTTAATTTATTTTCTTTTGAATTTTTTTTTCATTTCTTTCAAATTTTTTTTCTATGAAAATAAATATTATTTAAAAATTTGTAATTTATATCATACGCGTGCGCGGAAACGAGAGAAAGAAAAGTTTTTCCCTTGTTTCTGCCCTAGTGTGATATAATCTGCACGAGTATGCTATTATTTGAGGAGGTTTGCCACCTCCGCGCAGGAGGGGAAGATCGGTGACGCGTCGCTTGTACGCGGGTTGCCGGGCGGGTAGCGTGCGAGAGAGAAGTCCGCGTCACAAGTTCCCGAGCTTACATTGTATACAACGAGAGCTGTTTTCTTTTTAGAATTTCTCAATAACTATGTATGTACATATGAAGCATTTCGCTCTTTGCGAACTTCTTCCCAAAGATGTGATGAATTATCTAGATCCATTTTCATTAAATTCTTGTCGTTTTTAACGTACACTGGCAAAAATATTCTGAATTTTGGAATACAAAAAACGATAAAATCTACAAACCCTGGTAATTAAATTGAAATTAATACATACATAAAAACTAGAAATTTTATACATGGTTTGAAATTTAATAAAAATATACTAAATATTCAAACCATAGTTTGAAATTTAATAATAATGTACTAAATTTCAAACCATGGTTTGACATTTAGTACATTATTATTTGAATCTTCGTCTGTTGAATTTTCAAACGGGTTTGGAATTTAGTACATTATTACAATTTTTACATTGAGTACAAAATTTGAATTAATGTTAAAAAGTTATCAATAAAATGTTTAAACAAAACGTTGTTTAACAAATTTTTAGGGAAAGTTTTTTTTGACACGTGAAATGAATTCGTTGATTTTTCTGACTACGCACGAATTTAAAAAAAATTTCTTATCATTTTGAAATGTCGGTTTTCGAAAAATTTTTTATTCTGAAAAATGGAGGAAAAATCGTGAATTTTGGATATGTTTTCGTAAAAACGTTATATTATATTACAATTAAGAAGTTTCCAGGGCATTGAACGAATAGTATCGTAAGTACAACCTTTACAAATTTCCGAAAACCGAAATTTCAAAATGATAAAAAAATTTTTTTTAAATTCATGTGTAGTCGGAAAAATCAACGAATTCATTTCACATGACCAAAAAAAACATTCCCTAAAAATGTTTTAAACAATGTGCTGTTTAAACAATTTATTGATAACTTTTGGGTATTGTTATTATTAAAAAGTAATCTTATTATCGTCTCAATGTGGTTGAATTTTTTCCGATTTTTATCTTATCATGAAGTATGCAATATTGTCGACGAAAGTTACTTTTGGTTGGGAAGGTACGTCCGATACATCCTTAAATTTCCCAACATACAACTGATCAAGTGTTTTCTGGTGAGTCAAATACACGATACGAATTACCAAAGTTCATAAGCAGTCGATAGCGTAGTGGTTAGCGTGTTAGGAAGATAGGTAGGATAGGTAGGTAGGTCCCAGGTTCGAGTCCCAGTCGAGGAGGAAAAATCCTATCGAGAAAAATCGGTGTAGAATTTTTTTTTTTTCATTGTAACCCTTCCATGACCAACACTGTTAAAAATTTCTGTTTGAAATTCATTAAAAAAAGTGTGTGAAGCAATTAATTAATATTTTTAATGTCAACTAGTGGTTCAGTACAGCAATAAAGATGGTAAATTTAAGTATAAAGTGGAAGCGCGCATGGTTATATGATATTGCTGTGAGGAAACATATTGTCTAGCAATGTCAACAATTTTTATTGCTTCAAATAGCATGAATATTTGCTGCTGTAAGCTGCATTAATTCGCTGAAGCCTATTGCAATAATATGTTGTAATATGCATTTACAATATTTTTATCGCTGTGGATATCAGCATTTTAGTATTGTAGGGTCGTAGAGCAATACTTATATTGTTTTACCTATCTGCAAAACTGACAAGTTCAATACAGCAATAAAACTTTGTATGTTGAAATAGTACAATAAATTATTGTTGACTCAGCAATATTATTGCTAATATTTTTTTCCGTGTACTAAAACAATGAAAAAATTACGGCCTCATCTGGCCACCAATGCGAAAATTGAAATGGTTCGACATCAAAGAAAGTATTGTATTAGCACTGTCAAATATTTTCTTTATTTTTACTTCATTAGCACAATTTCTGCGAATTGTTCCTGGTTAAAAAAAAGTTTTCGTTCTCAAAAAATAGTGATTAATTAATGTGCGTATCTTTGCTACCTTATAGATGTAGCTTCGTGTCAATGATAGTATTTTTTTTTCGAGATTTTCATGTTACAGTGCTTAAAATGTCCCAACTAGTAAAAAAAAAAAACAGGTTTAAAAGAAAAAGTCCAGACGTAAGATCACCCGATCGGCTCTTCAGACCACCTTCTGCGCTTAAATTTTGGGTGTAAGTACAGCAACAAGCCTTATTTTTCAAAAGAGTATTTACAAAAACAGATCAAAAGTTTCAGAATTTCTGGAATTTCGAATTTAAAAAATGTTCCAAGTAAAAAAAAAATTCTTCAACGTTTGGACATATTCATTAACAGAATTCAGTTAATTAAAAGTATCCAGTTAGTGAAAGTAGCCAGTTAATAAAAGTAAATTCTCAATAAAAACTTCAGTTGACTAAAAGTATCGAGCCGATCATTTTTATGTACCAATAGACTAGGCAATAAGAATGTTTGCCATTGAATTTATAATGCAGGAAATTTTTATCTCTTTTGAAATTAAACAAAAAACTGAATAAAAATGGTGCAAATTATAAACTCGTACATCGCTTCGTTATCCAATGTGCAAGTTTTTAATTTACACGAATTGAAAAATATTTTTCGTCAATTGGTATTTAAAAAATCATTTTTTTATTTACAGAAAAACAATTGAGGATGAAAAAAAAAAAAAAAAAAAAGGGAAAAGGGTTTTTAATGCCGCATTTTACTACGGTAATAGCTAATATATAATTAACGACCCCAACTTTATTTTTCTAATATGAAATAATTAATAAATATCTAATAGTGGAAATATTGATGAAATTGCAGGAAAAAAATTCACCCCCATCGTTCCCAAGCACCTATGCCACGTTAATCTTCCGAACTTTACGGAGGTTGGTCATACCTAACGCATAGTGATAAGAATTGGTTGAAATTCATTGAGGATACTCGCGAATAGGTATACCGACTCTGTGCAAAATTTCAAGTCATTCCTCTGCAAAGTTTTCCTGTAATTAATTGTTGAAGTTGTACTCTTATACATGGGCGACCATAGCTAAATCGTACGTATCTCATGAAATACTTCATAACAACGTTAAAAATGATGAGAATTTAATGAAAATGGATCCAGATAATCATCACATCTTTGGAAAGAAGTTCGTAAAGAGCGAAATGCTTCATGTGCATAGTTATTAAGAAATTATAAAAATAAAACACCTTTCGTTGTTATTACAATGTTCGCTCGGGCACTTGTGACGCGGACCTCTCTTTCGCACGCTACCCGCTTGGCAAACCGCGCACAAGCGGCCGTTCCCCGATTTTTCCTTCCCGCACGGAGGTAACCTACCTCCTTAAGAATGATCTGTAACAATGTGAGACAAGACGATAATGCCTCTGCAATATCTCGTGATTCAAATACTCTCACTGGTAACAAATAACGACCAAACCAATAGCCAATAAAATCGGAAAAACGGTTGAAATCTTTTTAACGTTTTTAATCATGATGGGCCTAACGGCCCTGCTGATCGATTATCCTCATAAACACGTTTATCATGAGGCTAGTTTAAACGCGGATGAATATGACCGCTCGATAAACTTTCGTGTGCATGATCGCTTGAATATTCTCAGCGACGAATTCCATGGCAGCATCGACACCAGCCGTGCTCTCCGCGCAATCACTGGAACACTGGGTTAACTTTCCCTGAATCGCAAGTTTGAGAAATCTGCAAATGATTAACTTCTTCCGGACCAAGATCCAGCTGGTTCAGTGCACGAATCTTTTTTTATCCGTAAAGAGAGACAGAGAGGATCATAAAAATTATAATTTCGATATTTGAATGAATTTGATTTATTCAAATATCGAAACGCTTCAATAAAAAACATAAATTCCGGATGTTTATTTACAAAATTACAATAAATCGTATTAAATCGTCTTAGGCTGTTGAACGTTCAAAAATGAATTATAATATCGCTAATGATTTCACGGATGATCTCGGTAATTATCGCTTTGGATCTTATTTCATTTTAGGATCTCCTATTTAAATCATTGAATCCGCGTTATGAAAACGGCCACGAGTGTCATAAAAGCGGTGAGCAAAATACTGGAAAGCGAAATGTTCGATGAATTTGATTTTTCCGTCACAGGTTCATCTTTGTCATCCAATTTCTGCGAGTCCAAGAATGACAAGAACTGAGGCTCGTATTTTTTCACCCATTCGTTGTTGTTATTGGCACTGACGAGAGCATTGGCCTTCAGAGCTTCGGCAAAATCTTTATTATTTTCAGGCAATGATTTGATGAATTGGTCAAGCTGCAAAAAAATAAAACAAAGAGATCGTAAGCAATATCCTGGCAGATATCTGAAATGATCATTAGCCATGAAATAAAACGAACCTTTTCGAGCTGAGTCCCAGTTGTCATCATGCTTCCGATCTGATTTAGGTAGCCCAAAACTGCTCTAGTGTCACCGTCTCTGCAAGAAATTGGCATTTTAAACTGTGAGTCTCGAATCATTGTCCACAGATTATTGGAGTTACTTTCTTCCATGAACGCGAACGTACAAGTCAGTGATAGTTTTGAGGTTGAGACTGATAAAGTCGAAAGCGACATCGATACCAGCGGCACTACCGGAGTACACTGCCTTGATGACATCGGTTCTATTGACCATGGATTCCACGGACAATGTCTTGTTCAGATACTGCTCGAGGATTTTCACATCGGAGGAACAACCAAGTGCATCCACGAGGATGCTGCGCTCATTGGAGTCCTTGGCCATCTTGACAGTGAAGTTATAAGTTTGTTCCCATACCGTTGCATTGGCAGTGCGAATTCCCGCGCAAAGAACAACAGTTCTCAGATCAGCCGAAGCTCTGTAAAAAAGAAATCAACCGTAGAGATGGTGGATTATGAAGATTTAACGATATCTCCATACGATTAACAATCGTTTGACTCACTTCTTAGAGCCGCCTACGTGCTTAACGAGCACATCGTGGGTGGCTGCTAGACATTTTGGGGAACCCATAGTGCAGGCCAGCCTGATAGCGTTCAGTCTATTGAACTTCATAATGTGATCGTCTTTGACGGTTTCATTGTAGCCTACGGTCTTTTCCAATTTTTCAGTCAACCGCAGAATATAGAGCTGAAAATAAAAGGCACGAGAAACAATTGTGAGGGATTCCGCTTGTTCTCGATATCAAACTTTAAGAATCAGAGAATCCACGAACTTTTCGTTATCAAGGGCATTTGTCATCGAAATCAATATTTTAACAATCGATGCTCTAAAAGCTGTTCAGTACAGAGTGCTACTCGAGTTTATCCACAAAAAGAAAACCCAACTAGTCCCACTTTTTTGAGCTTCGATTCAGCGGAACGTGGTAAAACAGCTATGTGGATGATAATACTTAAACTTGTCGAAGTTTATTTACCTGGAAGAGACGATACTTTTCGGTATTCGTTAGTGCTTTATTGAGAACGGAGAAGGCACGATATGCTGCGTGCCACGGAATATAATCGTCTTCGTGCTGAAGGTACTCTGTGATTTCGAGAAATGCGGTATAATTCGATAGTTCACCGGCGTGGGCGAGATGGAAAGAATCATCCAGCAGCTGAGCACGATTCAGTACGTGAATGTTGTTCGTGTTGTTTGGATTTTTCAGATAATCGGCGATCAGCTTCCAGTTTTGAGCATCATAATTCACACGATAGTACCCTGATTTTGGTGACGAATCAGTCAGTTCGATAATCGCACACTTTTTTCTTAGGATTAAGAGTCAATGGAAAATCCATCGGCTGAAGCATTGTTGAGAAGTCAAAGCTCAAAAAATACTCACCAGTCTGCTGATTGTTTAATATTACCCAATTATTCGTTTTGAATGGCGGGAGTGGAGTAGTTTTTTTTACATTCGAGATCCATTGCATCGGCTTGGTATCTGAAAAATTGATTTTATCCTGGGTAGCCCAGTTTATCGGAATGAACCAGAATTCCTTTGGTTCTTTGCTTTTTTTCGTCAAAAAACGTTTTTGCGTTAACGTTGCAGCTCCAGTTTTGTGATCCCGAATCACAGTGACAACGGGATAGCCTGGTTGGGTGACCCACGTTGTTAGCGATTTATTGAGGGTTTCCGCTATCGGATCGCTAGTTGGCGCCAACGCCTTGAATAGATCTATCGAAGATGCTGCCGAGTTTTTGCTAATGAATAGAGAATTTGAATTAAACGAATTGGTCAATATTGCGATGCTTGTGTGATTTTTCAGGAGTTCAATCTGCATACTTTGTTTCCAAGTACGTCTTCAATCGACTTTGGAATACGGATTCACCGAGTACGTGGGAAAACATTCGAATGACACTGCCAGCTGATAGAAATTAAATTAAATGTATCTCAACCGTTAAAAAAAATGAAGTAAAATTATAGGCAATCAGCCACGTTGCAATAATGTTAATGCCATTTACCTTTGCTGTATGTGATGCTATCAAAAATTTTACTGATCTCGTCCGGACTGTTGACAGTCGCGTCCATCGGATGCTGGGTCTCGTTATCGTCAGCAGCGAAAGCCGTTGCCTGAAGATTCTTAATCACAAACTGATCCATCAATCGCCACGTTTTCTCAACCTGTAGATGCGAAATTTTTTTATATAAAAAATTCTTCTCAACGAGAAAATTATTCATTGCTACGTGACATTCGAATTTTAAATTGATGACCTTGTCGGTAATAAAGTACTGGAAGTAATTGGCAAAACCCTCGTTGAGCCATGCATAGTCCCACCATAATGGACCGACCAAATTTCCAAACCACTGATGGGTGAACTCGTGTGAAATCACCGTGGCGATACCTTCCTTGCTCTCTGTGGTCGTTACATTTTCTTCGAACAGAAGTGCACTTTCCCTTGAAATGTTAAAAAAAAAAAATACGAGGGTGAATCAACTTTTTACTGCATTTCGCTCAAGATAAACTGCTGTAGTGGGTCCGCCCAATGGTTACACACCTGTACGTGACGATGCCCCAATTTTCCATGGCACCAGCTCGGAATTGTGGTATGGCGACATTATCCATTTTTTTAATAGGCTGATCGATGCCTATGTAGTCGTGTAATTCTTTTAATTCTTTCATACCGATATTAAGAGCGTATTCACCCGTCTGAATTGCATTTTCTCTTGAATAAACTGTGAAGTTTTGGTCATCATTTGACAGAGACCTAAAGTCCGAAATAACGAAAGCGACGAGGTAAGTTGACATAGGAGGTGTAATGGCAAATTTAGTGCACCATTTTGGTGCACAATTGGTAGTGTCTATCGATGCTCGTCGCGTGTTCGAGATCGCTGTATAGTTTTTGAAGTGCTTGATGGATATTTCGAACGTTGCTTTCATCGCCGGCTCGTCGAAGCAGGGAAACGCTCGTCTGGCCCAAGTAGGCTCGAATTGGGTTGTTGCTAACCATCTGAAAGATCGTGTATTCATATGTGACTATACACGTGTCAGTGCGTGTGTCAATATGGAACTATGCCTGGAATGCTTATCTCTAAGAAGGTTAAGAGGATTCTGTATGAAATATCTTTGATCCTGGGTTGGCTAACACCTGACATTTTTTATATTGGATCGTGACTCTTTTTTTGTCAATCGACCACAATTTTTTTATAAAGATCACGTACTTTTTAAAAATAATAATTGCAATCCTTTTGAAGAACTAAGATCATAATACTCGATTTTATTCGCATAAACAAATTTGTGGATACTCGAGAGCATAAATGTGTATGAATATACGTATGCATAGACTGGCTCTGTAAAATTGAAAAACCTATAACTCGAGAGCGGCTATCGCGCTGTAATTTTGCAGACGTGTAATGAACTAAGGTCTCCGTTATTCACTGTAATTAAATGCGTAAACTTTGGGTCAGATTATACGAATTTTGATTGCCAATTTTTCAATGAAACGTTCGTTCAACACTTCTCAATAGAATATCATTGCCTGAAAAATTTCAGATTTTCTGAAATTTCTAGTTAAAAAAACAGTTTACAGTAGCTCTTATTGCGGAAAATTTTAGTACGAAAAGAGTCGAGAATCGATGATAATTTTCTAAGAGATTCAAGACTTCAAGAGATTTAATTGAGATTTTCTATTACAAATTTTTCATATAATGGATACATCGAATTCAATGAGTTGTACAGATTTACATTACTTTCTCTATGAGAAAGCCAAAATTGATGATATTAAACTTCTATTTCCATATAGAGGGTGGCATAGTGAGTATCAAAAATGTATGATGAAGCTTGGTACAAGTTTCAACTTTCACCATTTTGTTCTCAGTGTACGTTTAAATTTCTCCACATAGTAAAATAATGACTCGATACTGATATAACAATATTTCGTTAATGTGGGAGAATTATCGCTAATACTGATATATACTTTTACTATCTACGATAATTTCCGGGAAATCATCAATATCCACTACTTACACCTCTCGACCTTGACTATTTATGTACGAACTCCTGTAGAATCCATTTAAATCATCGTGCAATAATCCCTTATACTTGAGTTGCAGCGTATAATTTCCGACAGGAATTTTAGGAGTTAGTTTGAGTATCAAGAAATCCGTTTCATTTTGGAACGAGGATTTGATGGCTGGAGATTTAAAGGTTTTGTTCTCGTGCAACAGATTTGTATAAGCGTCGTAAATTTCGAGATCCTTGGCGTGTAAAGTTATCGTATCCGTCGGTTTATCGTAGACATTGATCGTGATATTCGATGCACCAGTAAAGTCACCCGGAATAATGTTTGGTTCAAGCTCGATCGCGTAATGCAATGGTTTCACATTGCCATGAAGACGATAGTCGATCGAAGCAGCCGGAAGATTGTTGTTCTCTACAACATCAGCGTTGTTGGCAAGAGGAACCGCACCCGTCAGAGTCACCAGTAAAACGAACGACAGAGCACAACGTGTTAACGACATCGTCTTGTCGTTTTGAAAAATGGCGAAAACAGAGGAAAATAAAATAAACCACCGTTCGTCACGACTCCGGTCAGCGTGGATACAGACGTGATCGATGAATCTCAACGCCTTTATAACATATCACGGTTTAAGATAACGTGATAAAAGAGTGTGATAAAATCGCAAAAAAAAACCTCGTCGAATCTTTGTTTAATCTTATCATTGAGCTTGTGCGAGAAACTACGATGGGCCAATCGTAATTTTTGTTTTTATTTCTTGCAAGCTGTCCGAATCGTTGGCAGCATTCTTCTTCGATGTATCTTGCATCACTTTTGCGCGATTGACATGAACGTGTAATGGATACCGGTCAAACTCCTTCAAGTCCCACGAAAGATATGAATGAATTCTCAGAAAATTCCACAGTTCTTATGCCTGTGTGATTTTTTTTATTCGTGCCCATTTTTTTTCCAATAAATTATTGGGCATTGCGAGGTGCCGCCGTCGAGGATCCTTTCGCGGACTTCAAGAGTCGAATATTTCACCTAACAATGATCGAGAACCCTTGTATGAAGTACGGTTCTTTAATTGCACGATTATTTTTTGATTGTCATGGAAATTTTCTGCACACATTGATGTATCTCGTGCAACATGGCCACTATCCGTACACGATTTGCTCTATCCCCGGCTGATCTCAACCTTCACCTTTCGAGGATATTCCTCATTAATCGTCGATATGATACTCGTTTGTATGGGAAATTAAACATCATCTTAACGTTACATTTCATCGGTTTATTTATTAATGAAACACCGAATGATAATAACGAAAGCTGTGATCAAATTTTTCCGAAGATGTTCTGAGTTTTTGGAAAAGGGCTGATGAGTCTTACACGGACTGCGTCTATCTACTCGATGTATTCTACGCAATGTACGATTGTCCTTTTCATCGAAAGATCAAGTAAGCTTTGATAAAAATTCAACCTAAGATTTGAGGTGATGACAGAGCCTAGGCGGGATAAATTTATAGCCAGTAAACTAAATTAATTTCAATGAGACAAAATTCATTTGGCGCGCCCTATAATTTCCAATAAAACATTGAAGAATAAATAAGAATAAATTATTCCGTAAAAATTAATTCCTCTGATTCTGATGAATTTTTATTGACTCAGGTATGATTAAAATGAGAAATGAAAAATATACCGAAACATCGAAGTGATAATTTGTTGCCCAATCCGATATCTCTTGAAAACGGGTGTCCTTGTTGTATATCCGATACATTCAGCGACAATTTCCAAGAGACCAAATTTCGTTCAATCGCTATTTCGTTCTTCCCCATCGTTACGAAAAATAAATTCATGTCCGAGCGACGCATATGCTCCGGGCTTTATCTCGTAATATCTTATCGGTATTAGCTCGGTGATGAGAAAATTAATCCGACAGATTCGACGCACAAAAATATATCTGGAGAATGATCCGCCATGAGTCATTTCGGAGAATATGAATAATTTTTAATTTTTGGTAAAAAATAAAAATAATCGAAAAAAAATATTTATTCGATATTTTTTATTTGCAATTTTCATTAGAGAACGCATAATATAGTTCACAAATGAGTGAAACATTTTGTGGCATATGCGAGAACACGGGCGTGCTAATTAGGCATAAAATGGCAACGATTAACTTTGAGAATTATATAGTACTGGATATCGTGATAACGCGTAAAGGCTCGTGCGGTAATGTATCAACCGGAGAGAAATTGTAATAAGACGCTGGTAACGAAAATTATGGATTCTTAAGGAGGTTCTTAACATCAATTGGCTGCGGCAACGGGAACGTGACGGCGCGGCGCGGGCGACGTGCGGGGCAGGTTGTGTTTGGCATTTTTTTAACCAAATACGTTTTCATTTTATTAATTTGCCATTACTCATGCTCAATTCTGTTTACAAGTATATTTCACAATCGGCACGGTGAAAAACTTTCATTACGGTCAAATTATATCTATGAAGGTCTAATCTGTCGTTTAAGCGATTTCCGGGGAAATGTTACCGTTTTTTCACTCCTAAAATAAATCTCCAATCATAGCTTCGAATACTTCTCCCATAAGAGCCCACGTATAAGCGGCATGTTCAATGTTTTTTTTTTCTCCTCAACTACGTGGTCAAAAAATATGAAATAATTACGGTGTATTCCTAGTACCAGCACAAACCTTCCCTCAAATTTTAGAATCATTCGTACAGTTTTTCTCTGGGTTAAGAACCTCCTTAATTTTTCAAGCATGTTACAAGTGTTATAATGTACATCTGATCAAGATTACATAAAAATAATTTTGATGTTGTGATAAAAGTGAACATTCATAAAATACGCGAAAAATTGCAAATCCATGATTTGTATTGTCACAATAAAAAATATACATGTAAATTAGGAATTCACACATATATTTCTCATTATGTTACTTCCTTCTCATGAGCAAGTCGCTTTTTAATTGTGGCTTTCATCGTGAGCGAGATAAAATCATAAAGGAGTGACGTGCAAAAATCTTCGGCCAAGCGTCGACCGAGATTGTGTGATGCAGAATTATCAATTCAGTTGAATTTTTTCTTATGATGCGTCATTGCCGATGGACTTTTGCCGGGAATTTTTCATTGGCGCACTCGAATTGGTGTTGCCACGAGACGAGACCTATATTCTCGTAGCAACAGGAGACTAGGTATCGTCTCGTCGTTAATCTCGTCGCCAAGACTCGATCTCGGTCTCAAATTTTTTTTTTTAACTTTTTTTCGAAACTTTTCATTTTCAAGAAACATTAATAAATGCAAATGCAATAATATTCACTTCGTGATTGTATGAACGTTCAATATAGATTCCTCACAAAGAAAGCTTTTTTTAATACAAAAAAAAATTCGCAATTTTCATGATGGCAAAAATATTAAAAATGTCCTAAAACGTCGATAAAACACGTTTAGAAAAAATTTTCGTGTGTAAAAGCGATAAAAGCAATGTCCGCTCTCTAACTTTCGTAAATTTGAAGCTATCGAGCCCAGATAAGAAAAAAAAATATCACCTTATTTGTTGTCGATATTTCCAAGGGATCACGAATTCATAGAGCCGTTGAATCCGTGATAAAAATAATCGCATTGATCCACTAAAAAAGGGGATTTAGATTTTTTTTAGTTTGTAATTAAATTTCATAGAATGGAAATCGACTTTCAACCGAAATCGCTTTAACCACATCAAGTGTGTACCGTAAGATTTTATCGATTGATGTATTCTCGAAATCTAACCAGATACGATTATCTCCGAAATTATTTATTAAATTCTCGGCCATCTATTTCGGTGATAACGAAAAAACGGTCGCTTGTCTTTCAAAAATATCAATAGACATAAATTTCGTTAAAAAAAAATTTCTGTATGTCAGACATTATACTATATTCCGCTACGTACAATCTCGAATGATCGCCAAAAACATATCATTTGGTAATTTGGTTGGTCATAAATCAACAGCCTATTTGACATGGCTTTGACAAAGACTATACGATTGTTTGCAAGAGTTGTTGACTCATGCTTCCTTATAAAGAAACTTTGATTTCCGTGAGAATTTTATCGAAAACCTTACGTCATTTTCTAAATATATCCCTATTACTCAATAAAATATTAAAATTTGTCTAACCATCGTTTCCTCAATATTACAGAAATCTGAAATAGAGATTAATCTCTAATGATTAGAATTAGATAATCAGAATTATATTAGATAATAATTAGATAATAATAAATAATATTAAATAATAATTAGAATTAATGAAATAGAGATTTTTTTGAGTCCGCTATATTTTGGTGAATCTATAAAGTCCAAATTTTCAAGTATTGTAATCATAGATCTACATCTTCTTGGTTTTACGTTTCCATGGCTTTTATTTATTTTTTAGCACGAGATAGCTTAAACCAATTTTTACCCATCGCGCTAACCACTTGCTCGAAAAGCCGCTAAGGATAACGAGGAATCAACGCGCAAGCTTAAAATTGCATCTTATTTCACATATCGAGCGAATGCTTTGATTGCTCGGTTTTTTTTTTTTTTCATTCTTCCGCACATTTACCTGGCTCGACCTCATTGTATCTCAGAGCTGCGATAAAAAAATAATAATAATGAAATGAAAAGAAAAATAAAACGATATCAGCTTTAACGATACGATGGGCGACCAGATAAAAAGTCGATGCGTATGTGTTATTGGGTCGGTGAGAATCGAAAAATCATTCACAGTCACCGCCTGAAAAAAGTAGTCACCTTTGCATATTACGTAATCCGAAAAATTTAATATGAAAATAATAATACACGTATTGAATACTACAGGAAAAAATAATGCGAATAAAAATGGCACGAACTTCCTTAAAGTTTTTTACAGAATTTTTTCTTTTCTATGTCTATCGACCCATTTTTAATATCGGTATCTTAAATATCTAGATAATGTTAGTAATTTGTAACAATCTCAATAATAATTAATTAAATGAGTTCACTAATAAGTATTTCAATTAAGGAGTTTCGGTACACCTATTGAATATGCTGCCATCAACTCAATTTTTTTTTCAATAAGTGACAAATATATAAAACGTGAACTGCTCAAATTTCAGGTCAATCCTCCATGTCGTTTTTGTAAAAATAATTTTTGAAAATTTGGCTTATTCACGAGAGTAAATGAGAGCAATATTTGTTTGAGCTGTCAATTCCATTAAAATACTACCACCCGCATAAAATTTATGTCAGATCTTTATTAGATCTTTAATATGACTGTCAACAAATTTGGATAGGTTCGTTCATCTGGTTTATTGGTTACAAGCCAAAATATAAGCTCACTATCCACGTGTATAGCGCATGAACGATCAGACTCTCTTTTGTTTTATGCATGCCCCGCTCACCCCGCGCACCGCCGCACCGTCGTTTCTGCTTATTCCACGTCGCCGGTCTGTACCGAAACTCCTTAATTTGGTATACTTAAAATGACCTAAAGTGCAATCGGTTCAGCTCTCTTTTACAACGAAATTCAAATAATTCTTTCATTTTATTTTTTTCTTCAAACGAGAGGTAAGTCATTCACAAACATTTACTAAATGTCAACAGTGCTGATTCATTTTTTCAGACCTGACTGCGCATGGAGTAACGAAAAGAGTAGACTGAAAAAAGTGTCTGGAAAATAAAAGATGAAGAGCTTCAGGTGATTCCTGCATTCAAAAAAGTATCGTGGTCCATTTGTCCTCGTTTTCATAATCATAATCTATAGTTGCATTGATATAAAAAACCATTACATTGTTGCAGAAACGATGTTTCATTCTTCATCGAGACCAATTTTTGCATCGAAAAACATTTAATTTCAGTGCATATTTTTATGTATTACAGTGTAAAGTGATCGGTTGATGATAATGATATGCACAAAAGTTGTCAGACGTAAATAAAAATGTTTAACCCTTCGTGGTCATACCTCTGTAGAATAACTTAGTGGTTACACATGGGTAAAATTTACCCAGCCAAGTTTCAAATGTTTGCTGTGTGAAAACTATCAGTCCGATCGGGATCGAAAAAATACTAAAAAATACTTTGAACATTCTAAATCATGTGTCAAAAGTTGGTATGTCAAAATTCAAATCACAACTGGGTTAAATTTACCCAGTGTGACAACGAAGGGTTAAAAACAACATTTCCAAGATGTTGCTAAATTAAGGAGGTTCCTAACCCAGAGAAAAACGGTAAGAATGATCCTAAAATTTGAGGGGAGGTTTGTGCTGGTACTAGGAATACACCGTAATTATTTCAGATTGTTTGACCACGTAGTTGATAAGAAAAAAAAAACATTAAATATGCCGCTTATACGTGGGCTCTTAAGGGAGAAGTATTCGAAGCTATGATTGGAGATTATTTTAGGAGTGCAAAAACGGTTACATTACCCCGAAGAACCGCTTAAACGATAGATTAGACCTTCGTAGATATTATAATTTGCCCATATAGAATGTTTTTCACCGTGCCGATTGTGAAATATTCTTGTAAACAGAATTGAGCGTGAGTAATGGCAAATTAATAAAATGAAAACGTATTTAGTGAAACAAATGCCAAACGCAACCTGCCCCATACGTCACCCGCGCCGCGCTATACGTTCCCCTTGCCGCACCCAAGTATATGTTTAAGAATCCAGTTGATGTAAGAAGCTGCAAAGCATGCAACGTACTCGTTCGAATTTTCATACGATGGTTAAAGCCTTTCGTACGAGGAACTTCAGAACTTGAGGAAAGCAGAACTTTCCATGGCTGATTTTTCGAAAATTGAATAATGTTCATCAGCCAAAGGAAATCAAAAAAATTATTCGAAAGTGATACATGATTGCGGATTTAACCTTCGGCTGAAAAAAAAAGAAAAAAGTGATGATAAAAAAGAACACTTAAGTTTAAATCGTGGAAAAAGCATTGAAAATTTTTTAATTCATCCTCCAATATCATCGAGGTAAATTATTCGGACGTGGAAATTTTCCTGGTCAATTTCACGAAAAATTTATTTCTTTTTTCCTTTAAAATATTTTGAGAAAAATTCACTGTAGTATGATTAATAATGTCCTACCTGCTGTCAATGAATCGGCAACAAATAACATTGGAAAATCAAAGCTTTCCCATTACTTTTACAGATCTCTCCTTTTTTCTCCCACGGTAATTTCGGCATCCAGAGACCTTCAATTCAACCACCATCCTGTGCTGCAATCTCGTGGTGTCCGGATGCACTTTCTCGTGAAACGAGGTATCGATTAAACATACAGAGAGCTCGACTGGTTATTTAAATGTTGTCGTAATTATTTATGCAACCCTTCTACTTCGAGAAAACGATGGTTTTTTTTTTCATAATCTCCGATTCAATAACAAATACACCGTGGCAAAGGTCCTTGGGTTCATCAGGGCGAAGGATGAAATTGGATCCAGCCAAGACAGAAAATTTAATAAATATTTAGAATTTACTATGATTCGAAATATATTTTTCAGGTAAAGGCAGATCGAATAAATTGATAAGGTCTGGTTTTCAGTACTGTAAAAGTATTTATTCAAGATACATAAAAATAAAAAAAAAACACGCCATGGAATAAAATATCACATTTTCTCTAGATCAGCCATTCTGCGATTCTCGGGGCGTAACTCCGAATCCATGAAATATTGTCCTCCGCAAATTGGATGGCTTTTCGTGCATCCACGATGGTAGAACCAAGCAATTCAACGTTAACCTCGACGAGGGTTATCAGCTGTTTGAATTTTTTTCGAATTACACAGGGTTTTCCTTTTTATATAAACTCAGCGCACTGTTTTCCAAAACTTTTGGGATGTTTTCGTTGTTTTTTTTTTTTTGTGAATTTGCAGCTCATTTTGACAGTAGTTCATACATGCATTTCCTATATTATCTTATTTCATGCCTATTTATTTTGAAAATGATGAGCCTTACAATAAAATTTGTACAATAAACTTTTAAACAAAGTGTAATTTCGGTTGAAAAACTTTTTTATTTTTTTAAGCAATAAGAAATCTTCAATGATCGCTGTGAATTTCACAGAACCTCCGACGATGTTTGCAGAATTATTTGAAAATTATGTCACGTGCTTTGCTCACATTGCAAAGCTTTCGTTATAGAATTTTCTGCGAAATTGAAGGTATCAGATTGAACGAAAAAATGCTTATTTTTGTTCAAAAATCATGTACCCAATGGCGAGTAAGATTTAGTGCCATTTTCAAGACAGATGTAAAAATAAATTAACAAATATAACCCCAAAATGAAATGATGAGTAAAGTTTGAAAAAAGAATCACACAAACTTTTGTCAAGTGGGACAATCAACGAATAATAGCAAACATCCGAGTAGTTTAGGATAAAACAGACTGAGTTAACGCATAACGCAGAATTTTGTGCATGACAAATAAGAAAAAAAAATTAAAATTTTTCTTACCTTTCTTAATTGTCGATCGAGCACTACTCGCTTTCTGATAGCTTCGAAAATTTTGCTCAAAAATGAAGCATCCCTTCTGTGAATGGAAAAATTAACGCAACATATGTAGTCGTCAAGCATTCAGAAAAAAAAAAATATTTTTACAAAAATAATCAATCGAAAAACATGTTTGCATAATAAATTTGGGTTTTTGTATTTGAGATTGGCAATTAAATGGAAAGCTTAAAAAAAAATGGATCTCACGTGGCAACGATCTTCATCAAGTTCTCGTCAACAAAGTTCAAAGCATGCTCCACATTTTCCGGACTACCGCTGAGAACAGCGTCAAATATAGTCAGTCTGTACTGCTTGCGTATTTCCGGACCATCGTAGAGGGAATAATTCAGGAATTCTCTGACCAGCGTAGAATTATTCGTACAGCCAAGGCCAGCAATCAACAATTCTTGCTCGGTGTGCAACTGTGTCTCGAGAAGTATTCGTAAAACCTTGCGCCAGTCCTTCGAGCTAGCTGAACGTATCCCGGTACAATAAACTGCGCTCTTTGAGTCCGGATTTATCCTTAAACAAGAAAACAAAAACGACTAGATATGTTTTTTTTTCTCACGTCTTCCTTTTACCACAATTTCCAAAAAAAAAAAATGTCAACTCCGATTGCCTTAATGCGTAAATGATAATTAAATTAATCTATTGTAATTTTTATACCTACTTTATTTACTTAAATAAAGATTCATGCAACTGAGTTAACTTCTTTCATATTTGCATAAATTAAAATTCAGTTGCTATTGAGTTATCGCATTAACATAATGACAATGCAAGCAGGAGCTCTTTTAATTACAATAGACGCAGCAGAACAGTATTCCAACTCTTTAATAAATCTTCAAAGCTTACCTTACGTCGCTATTTGCGAGCCACTCTTTGAATAAAGCATTCGCTGAGTTCAAGCAATCGACGTTATTCATGGAACAGGCCGTCGATAATATGAGATTTCGCAAGAGTCTCGTGCGCATTTGATCAGACGGATTGTTGTGAAAGGTCATGTTCTTGTAGATCGGCTGAATAACACGATTAACGTGGACCTGAAATTGAAAATAAATCCTCGAAAACTCAACTTCAACGTTCCCTCTTCTCTCGGACATTCGTAATGACACGATTTGTAATTGAATAAATAAGTTTGAAAAATTTAACACTTTTGGAGTGATCCCTTGAGTTACGTGGAAACGAGTAATAAACGATTTCCTTACTGTAGAAAAAAAAAAAAAAAAAAAAAAACAAAACAAAACCGTTGAGACCTATAAAAAGTATGCTTACCTGAAAGACCCTAGCAAGATCCGGCAGTCCACTTAACATGATATTCAGGAAATCGAAAGACGTAGTCGCTGCGACCCAAGGCTCGTAATCCATTTCCTGGATCAGGTATCTCGACAATTCCAAAGGTATCGAATAGCTTATGTAGCCGGCTTTTGCAAGGTTAAAAGAATCGTCGACCAAAGAAGCCCTGTTGACCGTTCCGATGGTCTGGAAATTCGGAGACTCCAGATGACTTATCAGGCTCCGCCAGTTCCGTCGGTCGTAATTTACGCGATAGTAGAAAGCTTGACGGATGTTACAGATTATCGTGTCGTAAGGTTCAACCGTCGGGACGAGAATACTCTTGTCGTATGGTCTGATCCAGAAAACTGCTTTTTCTGAATTGTCACGAGTGCCGGAATCGGCTGTGGCAAAATTAACGGGTATCCACCAACGCGAATTATCGGAAACTTCATTTTGTCTACTTCTATTTAAATAAAATTTCTCTTGCGAGATTCTCGTCACGTTGGTGGTATAGTTTCGTTTAACGGTTATGACAGGATAGCCGGGCTGATTGGCCCAAGATTCAACGACATCGCTGAGCCGAATAGATCTATCCAGAAGATTTCCCTGATCGGCGAAACGCTGCAGGTGCTCGTAGAGATCAGTTGGGATCGCGTACTTCGTAGCCCTGATGACAACAAACGAGAATAAAGAAGGAGAACGCGAACAGAATTATTTTAGAACACGGTGCACTCGGCATGTGACGTACAATGTTGTAACGTAGGATTGTAATCCACGATGAAACGCCCAATCTCCAATAAGATAGTAAACCATCCGAATTATTGAGGAACCTATGAGATAATGAGAATCAAAATTTCATCAATGTGATAAAAATATACCAAAATGTATGAGGTCGGGCTATAATTGTGCGACAATTACGTTCGAATCACAGCCAAAATAGCGTTGACAGTTTATGACCCAGGACACTACGCCTGAGGCACCAAGAATGTCCCCAACAAACCTTTCTTATATGTCACATAATCCATACAGGCTGGAATACTCTTCGGGCTACCTACGCCCTTGCCATTCATGGTCCTGTTGTGTTCGAATGAATCTAGTAGCAACGCTGGCTGAAGTATTTCAACCCCAAACAAATCCATCATTCTCCAATCATCATGAACAATGCCAATCGCGTAGTGTCCAAAGAACGTGGCAAAACCTTCCTTCAGCCAGGCTACGTTCCAGAACTTGGGCGTGACCAAATTCCCAAACCACGTGTGAGCGTACTCGTGGGCAATCGTAGTCAGCCCATTGTGAATCTTCAGTGTAGGCGTAACGTTATCTTCCCAAAGAACGGCGGACTCGCGAAACGTCACCATTCCCCAATTCTCCATAGCAGACCAGTAGAAATCCGGCACCGCTATTTGCTCCATCTTCGATATCGGATTTTCTACTTCCATCCATTTGTCGAGTACATCGTAGATCTTGGTGCACTCGTTCAGGACTCGTGAACCATGATCCTTCATGCTCTCGCGGGACCAGAGTCCGAATGCGGTTGAGTTCAATGCCTTGGTATACGTGAAATTATGAATTGCCCAACCAACAAGGTACGTTGACATTGGGGGAGTTTCGGCTAGAGATGTCAGGAAATAGCCTTGCTTGCTAACATCAAAAGGACAATTATTAGTTTAAAAAAAAAAACCAGTGTCGGTCTTTAAGTGCGAAGCATTGGGCGAACATTCGAAACGTGTACAGTGTACATACATTTCCTGGACCATTTCTGCAACGGTATTTCCCGTAACTGTTTCATTCTCGTAGTGTCCTATGTGCAGCCGATATGTTGCTTTCATGTAGGGCTCGTCGAGGCATGGGAAAGCTCGGCGCGCGAAAATCGAGGAGAATTGCGTGACTCCAAGCCATCTAAGCATTAAAAAAAAAAACACATATAAACATCTCATGCTATGTACTAGATCCATTTCAAATCGGAATAGAATGAACGAAGTTCGCGAGAACCTGCATGTTTGAGAATTAATAACAAATTACCGTTTTTTCCCTGCTGCCACGTAGGAACTCCTATAGAATCCATTCAAGTCATCGAGGACTTCGCCAACGAAGGACAACGACAGAATATAATGGCCAGGTCGTATATTTTCCACGAATGAAACAATGTACATTTGTCTCTTGGTGTCGAGTTCTTGTTTGACAATCGGTATGTTCACGCTAGTGCCGTTAACGATTGCACGAACTTCAGACTCTTCGCGATCAATTTCCAATCCAACAACGTTAACGATTAATGAATTTGTTTCGAGGAGAACACGAAGGTTGATTTTCACGCGTCCCTCGTACGTAAAATTGTCGACGGCAAGCTGCGGAAATATTCGCAGATCGTATTTTTCCGGTAGCACATACTCCGGTAGCCTGTACCAGGAGGGATCTTGCGCCTCTGAAGAATCGTGATTATAAATTTTGAGATCTTTAATTTTCAATGAGCCAAGGACGATAGGGTTATTACCACACAACACAAAGAATGCAAGAATCAGGGAGACCGCTGTGTTCAACATGATCATCATCGTAAATGAATACAACGAAACTCTGTATGGTCGGAGGCACGTCGAGTGAAGAATTCAATCTGTCATCGGAAAAGATATAGATCGTTGGTTAAGCGGCGGAATTAGCAAAACGGACAAATCGTTATCCAGTGATAAAAGAGATTTTTAAAAATATAGATGACTTGATTATACGATGCTACTGATAGCCATCAGTTACAAATACAAATTGCATACCACTTATAAACAGTAATCGTTTAAATTTGAAATTAAATAATTATTAAATTACCTGGTAATTGATTTTAATTTTAAAAAAATATTTTCTATAAACTCGTCAAACTTTTAAATTCACTGGCATGGCGTGAATGTCGCTTCGACGCTCCTTCCACGCCTGTCTCCTTGCTATACTAATCAAGTTTTTCGATCGTTTCGTGTATTGGTTTGATGACCTTCTCGTCCTATAAATAGCCCGTGTACGTACGCGCTCTTCTTTTTGTGCTCGGACGTAGAGAAGAGAGCGCCATCAACGGAGAACTGACCAACAAATAACTCAATGGCGGCAAATTTCAAACTGCATAAACGCGAATAGTTCAAGCTGTTCATGGAAGCAAATAAAATCATATGAATTTCATTCATGGCTCGATACGTATAGATTTAATTGAATGAATTATTCGCATTCTCTTTAACCTTCTATAAATACAAAAATACTACTAACACTTTAACTATATTTGAGAAAAAGGCTCATTAATTTGTGACAAAACGATTTTTCTTTTTATTTTTTCGAATTGGAAAGGCGAGCAATCCACTTTTCCAAATATCATATAAGTGTATCGTCCAACGAGACTTACAAATTCTATCAAATTCAATAAATTTAACGATCAATGATATTGTAATTTTAACGTTTATTTTAAATGATCATATCATTATATTTTCTATCATCTAAAGTGTGTGACTCCATCAAATATTAAGAATGTATCGGACGTACCTTCCCAACCAAATGTGACTTTCGTCGACAATATCGCATACTTCATGATAAGATAAAAATCGGAAAGAATTCAAACACAATAAAGACGATTAGAAGATTACTTTTTAATAATAATAATGCCCAAAAGTTATCAATAAATTGTTTAAACAAAACATTGTTTAACAAATTTTTTGAGAATGATTTTTTTGTCATGTGAAATTAATTCCTTCATTTTTCTGACTACACATGAATTTTTAAAAAATTTTCTTATCATTTTGAAATTTCGGTTTTCGGAAATTTGTAAAGGTTGTATTTACGAAACTGATCGTTCAATGCCCTGGAAACTTCTTAATTGTAATATACAACGTTTTTACGAAAACATATCCAAAATTCACGATTTTTCCTTCATTTTTCAAAATTAAAAAATTTTCGAAAACCGCAATTTTAAAATAATAAGAACATTTCTAAAAAATTCCTGAGTAGTCAGAAAAATCAACGAATTCATTTCACGTGTCAAAAAAAAAACTTTCCCTAAAAATTTGTTAAACAATGTTTTTTTTAATCAATTTATTGATGACTTTTTTGCATTATTATTATTCAAAATTAATCTTCTTATCGTCTTTATTGTGGTTGAATTTTTTCCGATTTTTATCTTATCACAAAGTATTCAATATTGTCGACGAAAGTCACTTTTGGTTGGGAAGGTACGTCCGATACATCCTTAACACATTTTAAAAATTAAACCGCTAAAAATTATAGATTCAGGGTCGTGATCGGACATGCATGATTTTCTACAGTCAGACACCCCGGTAGAAGTTTGATACTTTTCTTGTGATTATTTAATAAAAATTATTCAAATGTTTAAAGATCAATAATATGCGCATTGCATGCAGGGAAGTATAATCTAAAGTAGGAAATAATTTATTCTAAGGTTTTCCTTATAGTGTTCGATTGTATCAAATAATACCTAATTTTTTTCTCTTGAAAGATCAGAAATTCGGTCCTGCGATACAGGCTTTATTCTAATTTTACTGGGCTCAGGTATTACTCATGGATTCAATGCGATTTGTATATAATATCATGGGATCCTCGTATAAGCAGAGTCTTAGGGTCTTGGCTTACGATGTCTACTTAGCTTGAAACTGGCAAAACATCCCTGGAGCACGCTTCATCAAACCCGTCACGAATCAATTTTCTTATTCCTGAACCCTAACGTCCACTTGTCACATCCAAATAATACTTACTGATTAGCCTTGGCAATGATCTTTTCGGAAACATGAGACAATCGAGAATAGAGTGATCAGAAGATCTATCTTCATCGTTCGTAGCCTTCTGACACAAACTCGATGGACATCATTTGTTCGTTGGCTGGAATATTTTGTTCTCCTATCAATCTTATCGCTCGAATATACATATATGTTGAATTTTCCACTTTGATGCATGAAAAACAAAGCCAAAGAATGGCGCGTATTTTTAGATACGTCACCATGTGGGTGCCACTATTCTCCAACACCATCGCAGCTTAGAAACAATGAAGTATTACAGCTCCTTCGGGAAAATGAACAATGCCAGCATTCAAGGCATAACGATTAATTATTACAGAAATTTGACAAGTACGCTTAAATATACAGCTGGTTCAAACTCGTGAGTTGACTCGGCGGGGCAGGCACGCTTTCATCAACGAACACAATAGATTGCATTTATATCTTAAGGCCGTCCTCTAGTTTCTCGGCTGTTTTTTTTATGGCTTTTTCAATAATTTTTTTACGGGCAAAGCATCGAAATAATCAATCTCATTATTTTTGCATAATCTTTATTAACATTTAAATAAGCTTTACAAATTTTTTGAAGTCTAAATATATAATAGAATAGCAGTTATAGTGGCCGACAGGAAGACATCAAGTAAAAGAGGTGCTTGACGGTAACCACGATATTTCAGAAACTATTGCACCGATCTTGTTCAAATTTATACAGCATCTTTAATATGTTATAAGCCAGCGATTGAACTAGGATTATCATGATTGCTTCGATAGTTTTTTTCGTACGAGCGAAAAACTTAAGAAAAAATGAGTAAAAAATAGAATGTAATTTTCAAAAGTGTATAAAAAAAGTCAATTTTTGTAATTTAGAATTCACTCTTGTTCAATCGCTGGCTTATAACATATTAAAGATGCTGTATAAATTTGAACAAGATCGGTGCGATAGTTTCTGAAATATCGTGGTTACCGTCAAGCACCTCTTTTACTTGATGTCTTCCTGTCGGCCACTATAACTGCTATTCTATTATATATTTTGACTTCAAAAAATTTGTAAAGCTTATTTAAATGTTAATAAAGATTATGCAAAAATAATGAGATTGATTATTTCGATGCTTTGCCCGTAAAAAAATTATTGAAAAAGCCATAAAAAAAACAGCCGAGAAACTAGAGGACGGCCTTAAAGCATTTTTATTGTTGCAAGTCATTAACGAATGAAGGCAGCCCAGAACGCAATCTCCCATTCGATGCCTTTGTGTGTATCTTTAATCTGGAAAGAAAAACTTTTTAACTTTCACTGACTTCGCGGGTCAAATAAATTATCTGACAGTAACGAAATACAGCCAAGCCCATCGAGTTCTAAAGTTTAGTCACGAATTACGAAAAGATACATAATTAACGGTTGGGTTTTTATAAAAAAAAAGGTGGAATTTTCAGCTATACCATTGGGCTTGCATTAATAAACACTATATATAACTCTGGCTCCTCGGCATGTAATGTCCCTGAACTGTGTAAGGACGAATCTAGTTTTCTTATCCGTTATACCAAAGCTTGCCGGTCTGCCTTATTATAGAGAAAAAAAAGAACATCTTTGATTAACCACGGTCAATCAATTTTATGAAACTTATGTCCCAATACTCAGCTACGAGGGGAAGAAAGCTGAAAACAAACGCTCGGGGGCTTTCTAAAATGAGTATGCATATAGCAGTTTCCAAGCGACTAATAGCAGCTCATCTCTAGCTCAGACCTGTCAACGTCCCTACTTTTTTCTCTGTTATCTGAAATTTTTTCGTCGGGTTCTTTTAATAGCTAAAGCAGTGCCCCACAAAAGTAGGCTGTAGAAGAGTTTTTGATTCACACCACAACAACCCCTTCCACGTGATTAAAAAAAGCGGGATATGTACCGTCGCAATAGTCACTCCTGGCTAGGTAGACTAACGACCCGTTAATCTCCAACGTCTTACACCTATCAAAAAAATACAACATTATAACCTAGGCTTTACCAAATTCACCGTGCCATACGCCATATGGAATATAAAAGGAAGTAAGAACAAAAGCAAATATCTCTTACTCCTGCTATTGTCACCACTCAAAGCTTTTTTGGGCACTTACGTGACATTTCTGATAATAAAAACATATATCGACGCTGGATACACAAATTTTGGTTTATTATCTACAGTGCGTTAGTGTTATAAAACGCTATTGAGGAACGAAGACTTTAAGTGGTCCTGATTTAAAAAAAAATTGTCCAAATTCATTACACGAATATCAATCGAGTGTACGCTGTAGGCTATCTAGCCTAGCGCTTGTAATTGGATGCATCTATGATATTACTGCGCAGTACTTATACACATGTCTCGGAAGGCCTAACTCAATTAGCTGTATCAATGTACAAGCGTCAGAGTACATACACGGGCGAAGTGCTCATAAAGCTCTCGTCCTGTAGCGTAGACGATGCAAATATTTGGTTCGTCGAGAAATGGCCAAAACTCTGTAACTGAAAAACTTCTATCTCATTCACTCTCGTGTGTTTTAATGAACAAACGGCTGCAGAATTGTCAATTATCGGCCACTTGCAGTTACCGCTTTTCACCCGATATCTCTGAAGTTCCTATGCCGTCGCTGCTTTTGGTACTGTTTTCTTTAGTAGCAGTTCAAATGGTATTCATTTAACATCCCATAATGCGACCATACACTTTATTTACGATTCCACACATGAATTTTGCACCCTTGCTCTTCGCAACATCCCACCATCTATACCAGAAAAACTGAATTTAACGATGGAGAGTATAAAGTATTTTCTTGAAATTACGGCTTGGACCATGGATGTATCGCCTCAAGGTGACGAAAATTCATGGAAACCTGCCAAAGTTCGTATACTTAACATGCCGCTTGACCACGGGTAGATCAGAATCTCCCACTCCCCCGTCACACCGATTCCTTTCCGGTATCTACGATGAGAGGTTGTTCTGTTGCTTCGTAAATACGTCCTTGCCCTAGGACTTCGTACCATCCTGATGCGTCAACTAAACATCACTATTTCGACGCGGTCTTCCTGAACGAATTTCCCTACCCAGATCAATCAAAGGAAACGATATTCCAACCACCAGGTGGTCTATCATTGATGCTCTATAGTTTCAAGCTTCGTCCTCGCCATATACCGTATACGTGGAGAAAAAAGAATGGAAGCGACTAGTGATTATTCCTATAAAAATAGTAATTTACTTTCAGCTTTGTAGTTTCATTCATTGTTGCGCAACATGATGAAAAGTATCAAGCGCGTTGTTATTTTTACTATCTAGCAGTTTTTACCACGTGCATGATACTTTTTAGTGCGCATACGACACTTTTCAGTATTTTGCGGAGTTATAGTAATGAGTTGCACAGCAGCATGGCTGTAAGTAAATTGCTATTTTTAGATAACTGCACTAGTCTTTTGCATTCCTTTTTCTCTGTGTAAACAGTGCGACTTCTTTTTTTTCTCATTTAAGTAGGACGCTCTTTTTATGCTCAACAGCGACGTTCTTCAAGGGGCGAAAGATTCAGGAAAGCAACGAGTAAACGAGTTAGGAGATTGTGCATGAAAAATCGAGAAAAAGAAGGTAGTTCACGCTTCTCGAATGCTACTTCTGCTATTTCCACCAGAACGGCATCAACATCCGACCTCCGGTGAGGGACCACAGTTTCAGGCTATAAATGTAGGCGTATTTTGCCCAGGGCCTTCAAACTGTCAGTACGTACATACATATACACCAGCGCACACACATATATACATATTTAATGTAGAGATACCAGCTGGCTTCTCCTCTACCGTTCCAACACCATACCATGTGCATCAACGTCGCAACCAACCCTGCTGGTAATTTGATTACGGGGCCGTTTGAAAGCTTCGGCTCTCCAGATTCCGCAGACGTAGTTAACCGTTGGAGGAAGCAAGGAAGAGCGAAGGACTCCCGTTCCGTTGTTGCCGCCTGTTGAAACTGCTATGGTGAAATGAAGCCCAGTAAGCACAAGCAAAACATCCATCGATGACAGCGGGCATACTCCCAATGATACAATCAAATTGCTATACATCATCATTAACCACGGGATCCCATATAAGCCGTCTTCAAGTAGGGCATACGTTTGCTATTGTTCAGTGCTGTATAAGATAAAAGTATAAGTACTCGCATAAAAACCAACAGCCTATACTTTTACATCGACCGAAAAAATATATAGGTGTAAATTAATATGGCATGTCCAGCGACCGGTTCCTGTTCGGGGATTAGTATGTTTATCTTATATGCAAAGATTATTAACCTGACGTTAAAACCGGAAGTAGCTTTGTTGAAAGTCTTGCATGAATGTGGGGATCAGGGTAAAAGTAGCAGAGCACACGCAATCTGTAAAGACTGACTTGATATGGAATAAATATTCGCGGGTAATTCGTTGATTAACAGTTTGATGTAACTGTATAGTGACATCAGTGCTGGTACATATAAAATAATATGCAGCATACCACAGTTTTCTCGACGAATTGGACCTCTCTATTGGCACATGTCTCGTCCACCGTTCAATGTTTCGGGCAATAGCATCTCTCGTTAATGCTAGCGGAAATAATAAATGGATAAAAGTATCTGAGGCTAACAAGTGGCTGCAAATTCTTCTTCGCTCATTCTTTCTTGACTCGTGTCTTAGCCTTCTCGGTGATGAATATGGTTATGTGTCAACGTATACCATAATAGTCATTTATCTCTCACTTTCTCTCGCTACGTTTCTCTTTTGCTCTTCATCGCGTATAATATTATATTACACGTGGTTCAGTCGACTTCAAACTGACATACCGAATTCCCTTCGTTTAAATTAACGTCAAGGCATGCTGATAATGGTTTCTCGGTAATGCCGCGTACAGATATGCACGCAGTCATGGTCTACTCAAATTCCGCTGCTATCCTGACTCGGGAAATTCAATATTATCGGTTCAAAGCGCTATGCATTATACCATAACTCTTTCTCACGAATGTATAATTGGACTGAAGGGACTTAAAATGATAATTGAGAAAACTGCCAATTAATGTGAATATTTTTTCCCACTGTACTGCAGGGCCGATAGCTTCTAGGGATGTTAAATCGTAGATGAATAAATAAATCTGTACCTCATGGATGCTTGTGAAAATCTGCAATGCAACATATGCTAATCACGGCACACTTCTTTCTTTGCGAGAAAACAATTGATCAAATGCAATCATAATTGTAAGAAAAAAATGTACAGGGTAGACGTACCGGTTGTGGCCACTTTGAGCATTTTCGAACATTCATTTACGAACAGTGTTCACATTATTGAAAATTCGGGACTGAAAAGTGATCGATATAACCTATGAGGTACACAGAATCGAATTGTTATCATTTAAAACCTTTTCTGATCATGATGAATAAGAAAATATGAATTTATCTCGTAGCTGTCATTTTCACCATTTTTAGCCACATTTGTACTACTTTTGGCCATCTGAAGGTGGCCATCGAGCTTTGAATTGGGATACGAATGCGCTACAGACGAAAGGTGGAGTTTTAGACAATCAGTATCGGCAGATTCGAGTTAAAAATAGTTATTTATTTCCGTAATAAGCATATTACTGAAATGGTATAAGCGTGCTCTATTTGTGCCATAAGCTGGCCACAAATAGAACAATCACATTTTGAATGTACCACTTTCGGCCACCACATAACTGTCAAGTATTTTACATTTGTGGCCATATGGCCACAAATAGAACAATCGCGTTTTGAATGCACCACTTTTGTCCACCGCATATTTTTCAGGTATTTTAGCTGATATGTCAGTTTTTTGTGATTCCAACCCGCAAAATGAGCTTCAACTGATAAAATATAAATTTTTTTATGGGGCGAAATGACTTTAGATCCTTTAGATAATGAGAAACCGTAGTCTTCTCACCTCGGGATCCCTTAACATTTCTGACAAGAAAACTAACCAACCGCTCAGCGTTGATACATTTCGTCATATTTCGTTGAAATAAATTAACAGGTATTCAATAAAGCAATCGATAGTGGTGCGCAAACATTTCGAGTATCGAAATATTATACGCCCGATGAAGTGAACACAGCCTTGAAACTTTGAAAAACTCGAGGGAAATGCGGAGTGGCCACAAACGGTACAGTGGCCACAACTGGTACGTCTACCCTATGCAGCGTGTGTATGTATTTCATCCTATTGAAAAATTATTTTTTATTTTGACTTTCATGCGCTGGTCATGAAGCTTCGGATTCCAATTTTAGATGCATACATGACTTAGGAGTCTCGGATATGCACCAACTATCGTACATCGTGAGGGCAGTTGACTCCGTCTCTCTTGCTCTTTCTTCATGAAATTTTCTATAAAAGCGTTGAAGAGAATCACGTGTACGAAGAGCAGTGTGGGGTGAAGAGCTGGACCAACAAGACGACCCTCTCTCTGTAACGAAACAGTGAGGGAGAATAGAGAAACGAGCACGGATGAGTTGAGTCCGCTACTCGATCTCGCGGTAAAGAGAAAGTCGACTTCCGCATATTATTATCAGAGAAAAAAGCTTCCTCTCTCTCCTTCTCGCTCTTTCTCTCTCTCTCTCTCTCTCTCGCTCTCTCTCGCACACTCTCTCTCTCTCTCTCTTCAGTCTTTGAAATATATAACGTGGACGGTGCTTTTGTGTTCACGTGAGTAAATATTAGCCGAGGATGATGAGAGCCCCGACCATATATTCCACTCCTCTTCTTCTGTATATAGGTTTTTGGTTTTTTCGCTCCTTCACCATCTTGTCTCCATTATTTTCCATTCATCTCGGATCTCGGATCTGTTTCGCTCTTCCGACACCCAACGAATAGACACAAGTATTCGTCTCGGGGTCCATCATAAAGCGTCTCGCATAATCTTTATTTCTGTTTTTTTCCTTGCTCTTTGGTACAGGGAAAAACAAGAAAAATCTGCGTTCACAGCACCATCCTTCTCATCCTCTTTCTCTCGCCATTTTGTAAGCTGCAAAAGATTAATTTTTTTTGTTTAAAGTAGTCCTCGTGCTACGATAGTGCGAGAAAGTTTCCTGTGTACCACATAATAAAATATACATGGCCCTAGTGGTCATATTCAGCGAACGTTTGATTGAGTCTGTACAGAAATGACTGTTACTCATGGAACCGTGCATATTCAGATACATTCACACCATAGAATATACAGCTTACGCGTCGAATTTTCATTCATATTGCATTCTTTTTGTGATCGTCGTTCGTAAACGTAACGGTGAATAATTTTGTTCTTTTTTCCTAACATGTCAATAATAGTCTTCTCCCATCTACAATTTTTTAAAATCAAAATCTGGTTACGCGTTTAGTTGTAATATTTAAAAAATCCGTGCTAGTATCGGAGTACAGCAATGCTTGCTATATGCTCTACACGTAATGGCTGCTAACTTTGACATTGAATATCTCGAGTTGTGAACGGTCGATCTGCTTAAAATTTCACGAGAAGTTGGGTACTAGCATTCTCTTCGTCCACTATAAATTTCAACAAATTTTAATTATAAACGCATTTGCACGAGGACTACCTTAATGAGTATACGATATTTTTTTGAATTCACATTTTTTTCACACTAATCGAAAAATACGTATCACACCATCTTTCGGTAGCAAAAACTTTCAGAAGATACGAAGCAGTTTAATTCGTTCTCAAAGTTCATTCTAAACAAAAAAATACGAAGTATTTTTTAGTTGAACTATTAAAAATTTTGAAAGATACGATGCATTTTATTTATTTTTACATATTTTTTTAAATCAAATAGATTTCCAATAACAGTAATGACAATGCCTGGGGTAGCGCACAAATATTTTTAATTTCCAGTGCCTCTTGTTACGTTATGGCCACGAGCCATGAAAAGACACGTCTTCTCAACCTTTCCTGCCTTTCCGCTATACATATCCGATCATTATCGCAGACAGAAAGCTCCGATCTTTCCTATTAATATTAGACTCCTAGCTGTCCACTCGTCAATCTAAAATGCTCACCCTTGCTCTAGATGCCCTTGTCAAAGCCACCGAACTATCAGAATTAGTACTATAGTATAATCTTTTAATTTCCTTCTTAATTTGTAATTTATATCCAACATTAATGACCCCTCTCGATTCCCGAAAGGAATCTTTTTCATTAACCCAAATCCCAACGTAATTAATTTTCAACTAAGAGAAACCCTACTAGATCCAACCGATTTTAAGCATGTAGCTGTTTAGTATATAAAGCCAGATTGTTGTAATGGTTATTATATATATATATATATATCTCTCTATAATATAAAGATATATCGCCGCTGCCGCCGCCGCCGCCGCCGCCGCCGCTGTTTCAGGATTTGAGCTTATACCGGGTGTCCAATTTGAAAAGGATGACTAAACACAAACCCAAACCCAAAACCCTTGTCAAATGTTTCTTGCCCTTGTCAAAGCCACCGAACTATCAGAATTAGTACTATAGTATAATCTTTTAATTTCCTTCTTAATTTGTAATTTATATCCAACATTAATGACCCCTCTCGATTCCCGAAAGGAATCTTTTTCATTAACCCAAATCCCAACGTAATTAATTTTCAACTAAGAGAAACCCTACTAGATCCAACCGATTTTAAGCATGTAGCTGTTTAGTATATAAAGCCAGATTGTTGTAATGGTTATTATATATATATATATATATATATATATATATATATATATATATATATATCTATAATATAAAGATATATCGCCGCCGCCGCGGCCGCCGCAGCCGCCGCCGCCACTGTTTCAGGAATTGAGCTTATACCGGGTGTCCAATTTGAAAAAAATGACCAAACCCAAACCCAAAACCCAAACCCAAACCTAAGTGAGGGCGCGTAGCGCCCTACGCACCCCTAGTATATATATATATATAAAAGTCGAACCGTACTCCAAAACGTTACTCTGCGCAACAAGCCCCGCGAGTCTTCTGACATTCAATTGTGCAACTAAATTGTGAGTTCTCACATTTTCATTTTACGATACACGTGTGAACTTTTCATTTCCGGGTTCCACATCGATCATCATTAATCCTTCCTGACTAGCGTAAAGGTCTCTGTCCCCGAACGAAGGGCTGCTCTGCCTTGACTCAAGAGTGAAACCGACATTTTCGACTGTCCTTTGAAATTTAATAATTTTAATTTAAGGATATGACAGCTTGCATGACGTTTCTGGACCCAAATTCTCGGTACCCAGAGTTCTGAATCATAACAGAGTGGACAACATTTTTTTTACATTGAAATGCAACCATTCACAATATAATGAAATAGCGAAAAATGCGAAAAACTGTATTACAGAACAGCAAATGAAGTGTAAAGAAAAACTAATTCAAAATTAACCGTTTGCCACGCGTGCTAACTTATTTTCAAGGTTTATAAATTGAGTATCTTTAAGGAACAAACGATATTATTATCCTCCTTCGTCTATTTATATGAACCTTCGTTCATACATATAGTGGAATGATTTTGAAATATCCTTTCGTTGGGATTGAATTACAAAGGGTGAAGTCTGAGCATATATCAATGTACGTGGATGTATAAACATGAGAGTTTCACAGATTTTGCAAGTTGAAACATTGCGTAGCGTTAAAAAGCATGAGATCCAATTTTCAAAAATCCCACCATTCATACAGTGGGTGCAGCCATTTTTCAGATCGCCGATAAAAAATATATAAGTGAGCGTCAACAGCGCCATCTATTCGTCCATACGCGCGTATGCTGTTAACGAAAAAGCTTTTAAATACTTCAACAAAAGAATTGATACAATGAAAAATAAATTTGATCTCTCTGCTAAGCAAATTGCCAAATTTGTTATCTGAAAGATTCAGCTCGAAGATAAGTATATCTGTATTGGATATAGACGGTAAGCATGCACGCAGGTAATGGCTTATACTGTAAATATATCGACGATGGGCATATCTCTCGTTTCATCTATAAAATTCATATCACCCGAAAAACACTCATGTTTGTCTGAGACAGATAATACACGTGCACGAGGCATTGCTCGTCAAGTGAGTTAAATTCTTTCGGTCACCAAAAATTGGTTTTACATTTATTTTAAAGTAGCTTTAACTAACGAGAAAATCGCCAATTTTTCTCGTTTCAAGTGGCATGTCTCAACTAAACTCCGACAATTTTTTCATACGAAACTATTTGACGTACTGAAAAAAATGTTGTATATTCAATTCAAATATTTCATAAAATTTAAGTTTGTCACTGGAGCTTTACCATAAAATAATTTTCCAAAGTCCATAAAACCCTAAGAAGAATTCGAATGCCCGCATCGTGTCAACTTTTGTAAAATCTCTACATGTATGACGAAAAAAACGGCAAAAATTATTTAAATTATGGACAAATAAAAAAATACCCAAAACTTTCCCACGCCCAACGGACGTCTATATAGTGACACAAACAAATTTTGACAGAGTTTTAAGGTAGTCCCCGTGCTACAAAAGTGCGAGAAAGTTTCCTGTGTACGACATATGATGAGATATACTCGGCCCTGAGTGGTCATATACAGCGAGCTTTTGATTGAGTCTGTACAGAAATGTCTGTTACATAGATGGAACCGTGCATATTCAGATACACTCACACCATAGAATATGCAGCTTACGCATCGAATTTCCATTCATATTGCATTCTTTTTGTGATCGTCGTTCGTAAACGAAATGGTTAATAATTTCGTTCTTTTTTCCTAGCATGTGAATAATAGTCTTCTCCCGTCTACAATTTTTTAAATCAAAATCTGGTTACACGTTTAGTTGTAATATTTATCAGAAAACCGTGCTAGTATCAGGGTACAACAATGCTGGCTATATTCTCTACACGTAATGGTTGCTAACTTTGATATTGAATATCTCGAGTTGGGAACGGTCAATCTGCTTCAAATTTCACGAAAAGTTGGATACTAGCATTCTCTTCGCCGACTAGAAATTTCAACAAATTGTTATTATAAACGCATTTTGTCTGAGATATTGATATTATAATAATGTACAATTTCGATTCTCCTGGAAAATTACCTTTGCTTTAAATTTGAAAATATTCGATAAAATCCGGTTTATCGGTGTACACAAAGTGGCATATTGCTGTAGTGAAGATAAGCAGCTATATGGCTGTATATATATACGGGCAAAGTATCCTCTCTTGCTGTAACCGTCAATTCGGCTATAGCTTACTAAACGATGCAAGCCCACCAATTTCGAACAAATGACAAAGAGCGCCCTTGAAGGCGCCTACGCAAAGACAGCGTAACGCTAAGGTCCATGGTTCTTCGTTTGTTTTGTGTGTTAATTATGACGTAACTACGGGAGGCGTTTCAAAATAAAGGTAGTTCAACATATCTACTATGCATACAGATATATATATACGTGCATATTACATATTGTATATAATAGGATATACCACAACGAACCTATCCCTAATTGCCTATCCTAACATTGGTTTCTCGTATCATTTAACGAAATAGAATCAAATGGGCGGCAAGATGGCAAAGATACTACGCAGCATTAAGCGAGAGTCCAAGAGGCCTCCTCTAGACAGCATAATAATTCGTATTATTTTTAATTACGCTATCAAGCTTCGAAGGGGAGAAATAATAATAGTGTTGCGTTGTTTGTGTCCAGCGAGTAAAATTTGCTAAAAGGCGGCACAACGTAGAATATCGTTTCAAAATATTAATAATAAAAAAAAACTGCGAGTATTAGCTTGCAAATTGTGGAAGTAGAGGCAATCCAAGATATTTCGAAAATTGTAAATTTCATAAAATCTCAGCCGCGAAAAATTCTGCTAAAATTAGCAGAAGTTGGAGCGATCACAAGCATATGTGTCGAAAAATTTCAAATGCACTAGGACCTCGATTTAATGGCCCTCGATTTAATAGACAGTCCCCACCATGTCGCATTTATCGATCGGTTTTTCGCATGGTGGGAGATGGTGGGGGACGCTTAAAGTCTCCCCGATCAGGCTCGTAGCACGGAGTGCCGATGCGCAGATACAACATGGGCGGGGCATGCACATCCTTGATTTAACAAGGTGCGATGCGGAGCCGGTCCCGCCACTGGCCATTAAATCGAGGTCCTAGTGTACAATGAGTACGTTTACACGACGCTCTTATTTCGGTGTTACGAAAACCTGCGTAGTTAAATCAGGCGTTAAAGTGCGTGTAAACGGGTCCTAACACCCGCTTTAGACGTGAAGCGGGTGTTAGGTACCGTGTAAACGCCTAGTTTAATTACGCCGGTTTTCATAACACCGGAATTAGAGCGTCGTGTAAACGTACTCTATGAAATGCTTGAGCACTGCACGAATGGTTATGACAATTCCGACGAACGATGGAGCTTCACTTGGGAACAAAAATTAAAGCTCTTGTAGTTCAAATCATTCTTGAGTTGTAGACGGTTTAATTTTTCAGGGTCAACACACATTTTGATCCTGATATGATTTTATGCCTGTGTGAATTTTTTTTTTAACTACCCGACTAGAAATAGTCATAAGGCATGCCCGAAGTACCATAAGGTCCTCAGATGGTAAACGCAGGGCATGCCTTATCAAGGCATGCCTCACAATTTTCTCATCTGGAACATACAAGGAATGCCCTACGTATTGAAATGTTAAAGTATCATTAGGCAATCCACGCTAGTTCCTCACGAGGTCCTCGGTATTCTGCCTGACGAAAGGAATTTCATAAAAATGTTAAAGTATCATCAGGCAATCCACGCTAGTTCCTCACGAGGTCCTCGGTATTCTGCCTGACAAAATTAATTTTACGAAAATGTTAAAGTATCATCAGGCAATCCATGCCAGTTCCTCACGAGGTCCTCGGTATTCTTCCTGACGAAAGGAATTTCATAAAAATGTTAAAGTATCATCAGGCAATCCACGCTAGTTCCTCACGAGGTCCTCGGTATTCTGCCTGACAAAATTAATTTTACGAAAATGTTAAAGTATCATCAGGCAATCCATGCCAGTTCCTCACGAGGTCCTCGGTATTCTTCCTGACGAAAGGAATTTCATAAAAATGTTAAAGTATCATCAGGCAATCCATGCCAGTTCCTCACGAGGTCCTTGGTACTCTTCCTCGCGAAAAGAATATCACGAAAATGTTAAAGTATCATTAGGCAATCCATGCCAGTTCCTCGCGAGGTCCTCGGTATTCTTCCTGACAAAAGGAATTTTATAAAAATGTTAAAGTATCATCAGGCAATCCATGCCAGTTCCTCACGAGGTCCTTGGTACTCTTCCTCGCGAAAAGAATATCACGAAAATGTTTAAGTATCATTAGGCAATCCATGCCAGTTCCTCGCGAGGTCCTCGGTATTCTTCCTGACAAAATGAATTTCATGAAAATGTTAAAGTATCATCAGGCAACCTATGCTAGGTCCTCACGAGGTCCTCGGTATTCTTCCTGACGAAAAAAATTTCATGAAAATATTAAAGTATCATCAGGCAATCCATTCCAATGCCTCACAAGGTCCTCAGTACTGCTTACTCAGGAAGAGAATTTCATGAAAATTTTAAAGTACTATCAGGCCTCCCATCTGAGTTTCTCGCGAAATCCTCAATTCATAATTCAAACCAGAGTATTTTGAGAGAAAATTCTGTAAACAAATAGTTTTATACGCCGAACAGAACAGAATGATACAGTTAATTTTCAATTCGATGTACCGTCTTCCCGGTTCATCTATTAGATCGTCAACATTTACACAGTGCCCTGCCCGAATAGATTATGGTCAGTTCCCGACAAGTAGAAACCTACTTCATTTCTTTATGCGTTGGTATGTTATTAGAATTTTGTGTGCAAAAAATTCAGCAAAAAAATGGATATGTAGTTCCCACAGATTTGTTATAAAAAGTTTTACCTCTGCGGTTATGTTTTTTAATCAATTAATTATCATTCACGTTCATAATTGCAAATGAATAATAATATATTAATGATCATTTATTTGTCTGCAAATGTTTCGAATAATAAACCAAAAACTGCATGCTGGCTTGAATTTTTAAAAGCGTTTGTAGGGGATTTCACTTCTTTTTGAAAGTTTGAAAGAATATATTTAAATTTAATTTTCATTGTTTTACTAAATAAATTATTTTAACTACTTTAATTAATTAATTTTATATGAGAAAATATTAATTTAATTTATAAAAATTTAAAATTAATTCAAAATTTTTTTTTAATCCCAATTTTTTTTTTAAATAATTAAAGAGAGTATTTTTTTTGTGAGCTATGCCGTGGCTATGCCTATATATACCTATGATATACAATAAAACCTCGTTTATCCGAGATAATCTGGGGAGGAGGTACCTTGAATAAGCGAAAACTCGGATAACTCGAAAGGAATAAAAAATTCGAAAATTTAAACATTTTTTATGTATTCGAAATGGTAGAATGAAATTCAATCACAAAAGTGTATAAAAGTGAAAATCTAACGAACGTAGATTAATCTTTGGGGTACAAAGCATTGTTACTACATAATGTATAACTTGTAACAAGTTGTAAAGTGTTGTAGCAAGTTTATGCGTGTACATATGTATGTATAAGCAACAAAGTAGCAATCGCAAAAAATTCGCGCGTACAGCATAGGCATAGCAGCTCCATCCGTTTTATCCGAGTTTTTACATATATAGATATATATGGCACGCGTGTGGAAAGGAGAGAAAGAAAGAGAGATAGCGCGGTCCGCTGATTCCTCGGAAACTATTCGCGTATGCGTGGAGAGAAAGAAAGAATGACTGGGTAAGGTTCGAGGGCGAGAGGAAAGCAACGAAAGAGAAAGAGCGATAGTGACATCTGTACGAGAGAGTGAGATGCGGATAGGGGATAAAAAATATCGCCGCGTTACATATTTTCGAGGCCAATAGTTCAGCGAAATAATTCGGCTGAAAATGAAAATGATCATATTTGGAGATTGCGTTAACTTGAAAGGAAAAAATAACATTTCATTGATAAATAACAATTTTCATTTTTAAACTATATCATGGATCTTGAGAAATGTAATTGTTAGCTAAGGTCCACTAAGTAAATTAATTACATGAATATTATAATTTCAATGTTTCTAGTTCTTGCGTTATCCATTTGTTAATTAACAATTATTATTATCATTGTTACATAATAACAATTATTATTAAACAAATCCATTTGTTAATTAACAATTGAATACATTTTTTCACTGTATATCACCTTTATACTGAATATCACGCTATTATATCCAGCCCGTTGAGACAGCGCTTTTTCATTGGAACTTGTATGTCATTTAAATACAGGAAAATAATAAGGAATCAGTAGCGTAGTGGTAGCGTGCCAGTCGTTAGGTAGGTCGTTAGGTAGGTCTCAGGTGAAATCTCAGGTAGGCTCAAAATTAATTTCGACGGAATAACGTCCGGAATACGAAGCCGGAAGCACTCGTAAAAAAAAAAAACCTCGAAAGCTTTAATTTTTTTTTTAAATAATTATTTGAGGATCGAAAGTGCTGAATTCGTCGATTGGAGGATACCGGGTTCGATCCCAGTCAATGACTTTTTTTTTTTTTTTTGCAAAATTTACAGGGTTTTCAAAAATAATAGAATAACAGTTTTATATTCGTTCATCGATCATTCCAATTGCTAATTTATAAATAATAAACTATATAGACCAACATTTCTACACGGATCGTGAGGTAATCCTCACTAAAACATTATCAGGAACTCCTTACTAGGACCTCATGAGGTGATAGTGATAAGGACCTCATGATCAAATCGCGTTACGTGCCTTATAAGGTTCCCGACTGGTTTGCCTTACCAGGGCCTTATGTTCAAACGAGGCTAACCTTACGAGGACCTGAGCAGATATTTCTAGTCGGGTATGGCATTAAATTTTTTTTTATTAAAACAAAGCTTGTTCTACGAGAAAGTAAAAAAACATTGTAATTCTTGTTGGTTAAAAATCTTTATTTATATCTATTTTTTATCGTTGAGTCTAATACAGAATATTCCTTGATTACCTACTTCCATTTTTTGCGAACCGATATTGTTACATTTACAATTGGTACATAGCAACGAGACTTTACTAATCAAGAGCATTTCTTTTGAAAATTTCGAAAACCATGAAGATAATTACTTAGAATTCAACCCTGATATTCTCTGAATTCGGATATTACAGTGTACAGATACGAACGCACACGAAAGCATGTATATAAATTTTCGATACACATAGATATTAGAGCCCAGGTGGAGTTTCAATATATTGGCCACCTTATGCCATAAAAGGCACCAAAAATATCCTCAGACTGGAAAATCGGTTTCTCGACCTTCAACCTTTAAAATACCCACACAAAATTAGGTGGCAATCGAAATTCTATCATATATGATACGTTTGTTTTACGTCGATGGCTGCATTGTAGTGGGAATAAGAGTTTCCTCATAAACGATTCTATCTTCATTAATTATTATATATTAGATATAATCGTTTATGAGGAAACTCTTATTCCCACTACAATGCAGCCATCGACGTAAAACAAACGTTTCATCCCACTCCTTTAACTTTTTTTTTTTTCAATCCTTCTTGACTAGAAACACGACGAAAAGGAAAATGAGTGATAGTGATACGAGTGAAATTAAATAAATCTCAGTAGAAAGTCACATGCAGAGTTTTTTTTCCCTCCTCACCGCTTTTTTCTTTTCAATCCTTTCGTCGTCTCGCTTCGATGGAATCTCGATGAATTTTAATGTCAACTGCCCGCCTGTTTCTCTCATGTCTATTTATACATATACCTTTGGAATAAGTATATTCAGATTTGCGACTTTTTCTTTTTGAAGTTTCTCTCTCTCTCTCCCTCTCTCTCTCTCTCTCTTTCTTTCTCTCTCCCTCTCCCTCTCTCGCTCCCTTTCGTTTCCATTGCCAATTGGGATGACGATGAATATCATAAAAATGAGAGCGACGAGATTCAAAGATAAAATAAAAATAGAAGCAAATATAAATTCGCGATGGAAAAAAATGTTGAAAAAAAAACAAATGAAAGGGAAAATATGAAAATAAGCTGAGTAGAGAGAGAGAGAGAGAGAGAGAGAGAGAGAGAGAGAGAGAGAGAAAGAGAGAGAGAGAGAGAGAGAGAGAGAGTGATAACCAGGAGCGGAAACGAGAGCCGAGAAAAGGTGAAAAGGCTCGAGCAGAGGGTAAATCGGTGATAGCCAGTGAAACGTGCGTCGGTGGTTTACCGGCTAGGGAGCGGAGGAAAGGTTTTTTTTTTCTCGATAGAACGGAAGGTTCGTTGAAGAGGGGTGAGTTTCACGTCGTCTATAGGGGTTGTTCGTGGAGTTTCAAGAGCGCTTGCGCCATGAGACCATCGGGTTTTGCACGATATACGTTGGCAAGGGGGAGCCGCTGGAAGAGCGACCACGAAAGCATCGCGACAAACGCCGCGCGCTCACATCAATTCCACGCCGCGTGTCCGTATATTCGCCGTCTATCGCTCGATGAGATCCCTTAAGAAACTGTAAAAAGACGAAAAAGGAAGAAGCCAAAAAAAAAAAAAACATATAAGAAGAAACGAAAAATGTCCGAACGAATATTCAAGATCGTAACATCTCTCGTTGCTTGAGTTCATTCCCCGAACAATCGGTCACTTGAATCGTCCTCTTTTGATACGATTAACGCAAATTAAAAAAAAAAATCCAAGGAACACGTCGGTTTAAAAATTTAATATTAGCTGCATATTTATATATATTTATATATATATTTTTTCTTTTTAATAACGTCAACGGCAATGAGGTGCAACGTGGAGAAGAGAGAAAACGAACAACGAAAAAGTGGTGGAAGACATTGGCTGGACATTAATTCCAATATACGTCGATTTATAGATTCTGCTTCTTCCTCTCGTTTGAAAAAAATTGAAAGATATAATTAAATTTTATAAACTTGGTTTTTTTCTTTCGCCCGCAAACGTTGACCGTGGAATCAACGAGTTTTCAACAATTCAACGATATGGGATCTGTATAGAGCGCGAGTTATCATACGTTACGAGAGTGACGATTTCAGTAGCGTTATCAGGTGAACTTTTGCCTCTGCTGTATTATACAACCGTCTATGAAAAAGGGATCAGAAAAATAACGCGCGCACACACACACATACACACATTCTGACACACACACGCGCGCGCACGGGCGCGAGAAGAGTGCGAAAAGTTTCGTCCCCGACAAGAGACACGGAATACGAAAATCAGTTTGCACGAGAAAGACAAAAAAAAAAGTAGGAAAAGAAAACACTGAAAGTTTCCTGAAATGGCGGGTTAAAAGTTCAGTTTAAAGTTTTGCGGTGCGGCCTACTCCACCAAGTTCGAACACCAAGGAGACTCGACCCACGAGGTAAGACATTATTTTCTCCACTGTTATCTCTATGATATATAACTCTTTAGCTATAGCTTGTAGCTTCGTCCACCGTATACTCTAATTCCCTTCCAGTAACACGGATTTCCGTTTCGTACAGTAGTCAAGAAGGAAAAAAAAGGAGTTACTAAATCTATAGAGAACACAGTGAAGTACCAGTCTTAGGAAAGCTTGCACGACTGTACAACGTTCTTACAGACTTTTGGGTAGACTTAGACATTGATACATAGGAAGCTCGCCGTCAATTAAGACGTTTATCGATAATAATAAAACGCTTATTGACGAAAATTTGTTGTCAGAGTTGGAGTTGTCGAAAAGTTGGAGAAATGACGCATGTTGTGAAAACATTAATAGTCTCAAAAACGAGATGCCTTAAGGGATTCCCTCGAGATCGAATACTCAAGATCCTGATTCACCGGACTATACGCGATACGCGAAACTTCATCACTCTTAATGCGCAAAATACATCGAAGATCGAAATTTTCAACGTAAAAAAAAATTAGATCCTGCCGTGTGGTGAAATTTCGCATGCTTGAAATTTCATGGGACCGAAATTTTTCTGGACCAATTCAAGACTTGTTCGGGGTGACTTATTTTTTGTACTCGGGCACTTCACATCATTCTTTAAATCATTCTTACATCCTCGAAGCCACCTTTTTTCGTGTATTAGAGTTGGAATTATCACTTCGAAATTAATGAACTAAAAAGATGGGCAGCGGCTTAGTACTCCATCCATGATGGTATACAATGCATCTGACTACAATACACGTCTGAATGCGATATTGACCGACAGCCCATGGCGATCGTGATCCGCAGAAGTTTGAGAAAAAGTAATAACGAGGAAAGAGTGAACAAATCTCCAAGGTATTACGAGACACCAAAATGGTAGCCCACAATGAACCTCGAGCTAATTGTTCCGCTGTATTCTCGGTTCGTCACGAATTCGTGAGAAAAAGTATGACTACTCATCAGTGAATTTGCCAATGCGTCATGAATTTTTCATAACGGGTAATTACTCCATGAAAAAAAAAAAAATATTCGAAGTTTTTGTTTTCAAGATATCACATCCGTGTTTTCGAGTCTATAATACACGTATAGGGACTGTTGAGTGAAGATCTTTCGATGGGTATAATACGTGACCGACCTTTCGAGGTGAATAAGCGATTAATCAGACTGCAGTGTCTATACAGTGACCGTCCGTCGAACATCAGTCACTAGAGAACTCCGTTTTCGCTTCCCTTGGTAATTTTGTAACACATACATACACACACCCACACACACACGTCGTACACACACAATATCGTAGCATTCCACAGTACATGGTGACGTTTTCACACCCTTTCGAAAAAGTCGTTTTAAATGAAAAAAAAAAACTTCCAGAGTTGCGAACGTGAACAAAGCAGACTTTGACAGCAATAATTATATTTTCATCCTAATTCATTTTTCCATACATCCCATATACAACTTGTTGACGAAAAAGAATTCGAGAGAGACGAATCCGAGCATACTGAGGTGAACTATTTTAACGTTTTTCTTTATTTTTCTAAGGGCCACTCGTAAAAACAGTGTCAATCGAAAAGAAAGGAACAACATTATCGCGGAATATCCCGAGATCGGTAAATATTTAATGATCGCTACCAGCGATTAAAAGGATCGCTATATATTAGCGATTATTCACTTACGGGTTTTAACAAAATAAAAGGAATTCATGGGATCGTGGCAATGTAGCCTAATTTCTGAAATATCCAAATACGTTACCGGGTAAAAATTGTAATATTTTCACTAGAAGATCTTGGCAAAAAGCAATTGCAGGGAGAGACGATGATAATCATGAGTAAATAGAACAGATTTTACCCTCTTGACTGCAAAAATGGTTCAGCATAAAAACTCAATCGTAATAAATAAACATAGTACGTGTTATTACGGGAAGGCAAATCAATTACGTTTGTCAGAAATTTTCATATTTCATTTCAATAAAAAAAAAAAAAAAAAACTGTTTTCCAGCCACTGTACACTTTCGTAGGAAGCATCGAATCACGTAAATCGCTTTGACAAAATTTTCACAAATTCTGATTATTGGTTCTTCGTGACTATTCAGCATCCCGAACTGCCTTGCTGTACACTTTAGCTTCGCGTATCCGAAGCCTTCGATGTTCTTTGCAGTACGTGCAAATAAGTGGCAAACAAAGTTCCCTTTGGTAGCTCAAAAAATCGTTTTACGATGAAATATGTATCGAAACGTCATCTTGGGCTCTAAAGCGGCAAGTATTTGTCGAAGTGAGGAGGATTCTTTGCCAGAGGGACAAAACTTTGATACGGGCGGGTTGCCAAACGACGAAAGGCGAAAACGACAGGATCGGGCAGTACGATAGAAAGGCGAGAAAAAAAAACGAATATTAAAAAAGTTCGACAACAGCTTGTGGATATTTCCTCGTTCTCACACTTCACACGTGATTTTTTCTTCTTATGTGACTGCCGTGTATCAATTTTCTTATGATGGTGTTAAAGTTCGCGAGAGAATTCATGGAGAGAAATTAATTTGCGTAGAGGCAAGAAAAACTTCTTTGATGGAATCATTAGCTGATGATGACAAGTGAAGACTATAAATTACGTTTTGAAATGCAAATAAATTCCCCGAGTTTGTCACCAATATAAAAAAAAAAAATCAAACTACGAATTGGAGCAAAATTAATTGCTCCTAATAGGAGAGATCAAATATATTCAAGACATTGATCTGCGTAGCCGAAAATCAATTAGCAACAAATGTTATTTCTGCATTCCTTGACTAAACCACCAGAGGAAAATAATTAATTTTATAATAATGGATCTATATGCTGTTTAGATTATTATTTTTAATCTTTCCATACAGTTCGTACATTTATCATTTATCTTGATTAGCCCTTCGTGGTCACCCCTCCAAATTCAATCACGCCAGTCACACTGGTTCGATTCTACCCAGTGAGTTTTCAAAAAAGTATTGTGACCAAACTATCCGTCCGAAGTGGTTCAAAAAATTACGGAATATGCTTAGAACATTCTAGATGATGTACGAAAAATTTATTTACAAGAAATAAAATGACGAAATGTTAAAAAAATTCATAAAATTCATATCGACGGATCAATCCTACCCCGTGTCACCACGAAGGGTTAAAATTAGCTATCCATACTCACAAGACAAATGGAGTGAGCGCGTAAAACAAAACGTGTTCATAATTTTTTTTTTTTAATTTTCTTTTTCAAACAATGAGCCTACAATTGATTAAAAGTTACTCGAATTTGCCCAAATCCTGATTTTCAAAACATTAAGTAATCAAGTTTTCTCAATCATAGTTCATGTTATCGGTCACTTGAAAGGGTGCTGAGAAAAAAAAAAATTTAGAATTCCGCTGGAACCGTTGACGTTCGAGCAATTTTAATATAACTGCTCATTTGACGAAAATGTCTACGATATCTGTATTATTACAATGAAGGAACATGGTATGTGAGACTTTCAACTTCTGCAGCCCCAAAATCGAGTGTATAGTCGACGATAGTGTGAACTCTGAGAGGAAGAGAGAGAGAGAGAATTTGAGGAACCTCCGTGGAACGGTGTGGAAATCATATTTGCATGATAACGCGAAAACACCCTTACCGCGAGTTTTGCGGTAGAGAAACCGGCGCGTCGACGTTTCTCCAGGCGATATCGCGAAGCTCGAGAAGCGATAAGGACACTGTATATTCGAATTCCAAGTTGCGTTAATATCGCTATAGATATACATAAATTTACAATGTGCAAACGTATATATAAATATATGCGTAAACGACGACGAGTTCTGGAATCGTTAGCGCCCCCCCCCCCCCCCCCCCAGACAGATATAGAGGGTAGGTTATTATGATCCTTGTCAAGTTCGAGCGAAGAGGCTATGAGAAAAGAATTTTAAAAAATATGTGTACGTATACTACGTATATGAATATTCGAAATCCTCATTCTCACGTCCTACCGAGTCCGTGGCGAAACAACCTCGACGCCAGCATATAGTCCGAACAATCGATAATTTTATTGATTCTCGTACGCACGTAAGCTTGGTCATCGATGTTTCTTTTTTTCAATGCTATCGGGACGAATGTTACATGAAATACGTCAGAAAATTATCTTAAAATAATGGTAAAGTTTTTGATGCTTTCTCCGTTTTTTTTTTTTTTTTTCACAGCGAATTAATTCAACAGGATACACGGTGAATCAAAACAAAAAGAAAAACATCACATTTGCCGAATATTCCCGAAACACATATATATAGACGATGCTAATACATGATTTTTCATTGATGCACCCAGAGAAAGGAATTGTTCAATTCGAATATGTTGCGGTAATTGTTGTTCGATTATCGGCAAGCTAAATGGCCAGTAGAGATCGATGTATACATAATTTTAATTTTGTTGATAGAAATTCGATTAGATCGTGTAAATCGTTTGTGAGTGGAGCATTGATCGCGTACCCCAGGTATGCTCTCATCAGGGGGGGGGGGGGGGGAATGATTTTCTCGACAATGATAAAGTGTACTAAGATTTTTTTTTCGGAGCGTATTCCAGACAAAATTTCAGGAAGATGGGAAAATTTCCAATAAAATTTGAGTTTTTAGTGAAATTACAAATTTTACATCGCTGACTTTTTCATTCTCATCAACGCACATCGTGTATCGAAAGCCTGCCAATTTCTCGGTTACCTACTAAACTACCTCTATTTCCAGGCAGTTTTATTGTCTTCTTAACTCATCTTACTCTTTCTTCACCACGTTTGATTCGTCGAAGTAGCACAGAAGATCTCGAGAGTTTCCTCGCAGCCTCCATCCTCTATATCTTCTTGAAATTGTTACCGTGTACTCGGAAAGTCTTGGAAAACTCATCGCAGAAAGCTTAGTAGCACACAGAGAAAGCGAATGCGAGGAGAGAAACGAATTCTTGGGGATTGAAATCCGTCGAGTACCTTCGAAAAAGTGATTAGGCACTGCTAAACACAGAGCCAGCGAGGCGTATTCTTGGTCGGAAAATATAGCATGTATGCGCATAGAGACACATTGTATAAAGACATATACATACACGTGAGGCATCCCATGCTAGCTTGACCTACATCTGATTCTGCCTCTTTGCGGATTTAGTCCACAATTTTTTATATTATTGTTGTAACACGTTGAATGATATTTAATTTTTCAATACATTTTTTGTCTCATCAGTTATTCGATAATCATTTTTCTATCAATTTTTG